>VWZS01003626.1:26811-193279 GCA_013397075.1 Rhabdornis inornatus
AAGTGTTTTTTCTCTTCCCCCCCCCCCCCCCCCATTCCTCTTTCCTCCTTGAAATTAATTGCTGGATGACTAGCTGAATTGAGCAATAGTAGAGGGGTAATTACAGCACTGGGCTGGTGTATTTTCTGGTGGCTGTGCCAAGACACTTGCCTGCATGATCGCTTTGTCATTGAGTTAGGGGCCACGGGATCACAGGTTATAAGTTTCCTTCCCTTGTGATCCTGGAACTCCACATGGTGTATGAAAGAGCAGTGAGAACATCCTGGAGGCTGTCCTTGAGTGCTGCTGTGTGAGCAGATCAGCTCAGGAGGAGAAAATAACCTAATGTGTTGATATTTAATTAAGCATTTTTATTTGCCTAATCTTCATTCATTAATGTAGATTTTAAAATGGGTTTTGCTTTTCTTTACTGTTTCTGCTGGAAAACTGAATATGAACAGAGTAGCTGGAGAACATAGAATTGGGTGATCTAGTGCACCATGAAGAAGAAAAATCACTAAACTCCTGAACCTGGTTATCCTGTTATTGGGAAGAAGTTTTTCTTTTGCATTTTGTGCTGGTGCAAGTGAATATCCAGTAGCTGCTGAGATATTGTGTGATATGGTGAAGCAGCACTTCATTGTTTCAAAGCCCTCTGCTTTGCTTTGTTCTGCACTGGTCAGAAGCACCAGTTTGTCAGGTGACTTCAGCAGATGATTTTGGGGGAGGTGTGTCAGCATTTGAAGAGTGAGGTTTTGTGTGCTGCGCATCTTTCCCTTCCAGCTCTTCTTTCCATGTGCGTGTTTTCATTAGCACAGGCAGTGTTATGCTCAAGGTTGTCATTCAGGAGCAGCCTGTATTGCTCTTATGACTAACAATAGTGAAACTGCATCTCTGGCAAGCAGGTTGTTACATGCTGGGTTTAGACACCAAGCTTGCTATCTTGTATGGTATTTTTGAAAACAGTCAGAAACAATTGTGAAATAAATGCGAGTTCATGAAAACACTTCTTTGGAACTGGATCTTTTCTTTCCTGGCATCCTTGTGATTTGGGAAGCCACAAACATATGTAATTCTTTGTTGGTAGTACAGTCTCTCTCCTTCACTGCTATGATGCATCAGAACTCCAAAACACATTTTTTACCTTGTTTCTTAGAGAGTTTTAGGTTTTTGTAGTTCAAACATTTAGTCCCTGTTACCTAGATTATATGGATAAGTGGCAACTGCTGCTACTGGAATGTTGGTGAGAAGCTGGGGCTTATCTTGTGTTCTGTTTTGCCCTTCCTTAGAGCCACATATTTGACTTACCCAGGCTTTGGATCAGAGTACTTCCAGTTAAGAACAAACCACTTACCTGACTTGCAGAGTTTGCTTCAGAAACTGAAGCAGGTTTCCTCAAGTTTCTGCTCTATTTCTAGATGAAGGGATTTGGAGGCAAGCCCGAGTACTTCAAATGTATGCCATAGAAGTAAATAAACATTGGGCACAAGAATTAAAAAATAAAATAGAAATTAATTTATCTGAGGATTGACTGTGGCAGCCTGATGGGTGGAAATACGACTCTGCACAACTGTGGTATGTTTTATTTAACGTACTCATCTGTTGTTTTTTGTTTGTTGTTTTTTTTTTTTTCAGGGAGAAAGATCTTAATGCAAAGTTTATTATTTCAATGGAAAAAAATAAAACAACAATCACAAACTTAAAGGTGAGTAAACACAACTTATAAAATGAAGTCGTAACTCAATAGCTGCCAAAATATGACTGGACAAAACAGTGATGCTTGCTGCACTGTGCTCAGTAGTCCCTAGTTGTTAAAATACAGTGTTAAAATAATGCTTGGGGGAAACCAGGTTACACTGTTAACTTGCTATACTGTGGTTTTCTGAAGACCACTCTATAGGCTCTGTCTCATCATTTCTTCAGAGGTTTATCACTCAGGTCATTGCTTAGTTGGGAGATGAAAGCCAACAATAGAATAGAGGTGTGTTTCTGATAGCTATGAAATCTTTGCTTCATCTGTAGAAGTCTTCTGAAATTCCCATGAAAATGAACCAAACCCAAAGTACCCATCACTTGCTATTACCTATGGATGGTGTATTTTAACATTTCTCTCGGCAAGAGAAGCCATGTGCAGCAAATTGTTTTTTTCAAGATAGCTTCTCATGACTAACATATGAAAAGGAGTTTCAGTGTGTAGTTTCTTCAGAATGATTTGGAGCATGGTGAATATTGCTGAAGCACAGTGTCAGCTATCATGTCTTGAACATGATGATTGCCTTAAACAGCAGGTATGTCACACCTTTTTGGTTATGACTCACACCTTTTTAATTATGACTTTTAATTATGACCTTTTAATTATTGAAGTGCTGTTACGGTGTAAACGTCTCTCTGGCTCCTATAAATTATATGTGTAGGATAATCCCTGATTATAATTTCGTATATGGACCCATTTAACTGAACCTGAGTATTGTGACAAAAATGTGCTATGGGGTTAGAAGCACTAAGCTAAAATCCAAACAATTCCTGCTGTGCTGCTTTATGATGTGTCTGTCTTTCTTGCAGAAGGGCATACCTCCTTGTAATTTTGTCAGTGTTGTTGGAATCATAATCTGACTTGTCATTATACATCTCTAAATGTGTATAGTGTTATGCTAGATTTGCATTCTGATTATTTATTGTCAAATGTTTTTAATTACTTTATCAGGATGTGCTGTACCAGCTCTATTTTCTTTTTTTTAATAGATACCAGAGGGGGCTACTGGAGACACAGGACGAGAAAGAACGAAAACATTTACCTATGATTTTTCCTATTTCTCAGCAGACAGTAAAAGTCCCAACTTTGTTTGTCAAGAAACGGTAGGATTTCTGTATGTTAATAATTGATTTTTTCCTTTCCCTTTTCGTTGGCTTGAAAGCATTCCATGAAACTTCTTTCCATTGCAAGTGCTTCTTCTGTAATTTAGAAATTTTGTAGGAACCTGAGAGTTTGAATTTTGCTTTTGTTCTTTTTTTTAACTTAGCTAACAATGTAAGTGGTGTGTTTTCTAATACAGCAGGCTGAATGCCTTCTTTCAAGTTCTTTTGTCTGATTAGTATTGTATAAGATCAAGTTAGAAAACATCTCTAAGCACTGAAATTGATTTTGAAAAGCTTTTTAGAAAAAATCACTTTGAGAAACAAGCATATAACTTTAATTCACTTAGAAACATTCTTAGCTGGTTGAAGTGTGGTGTAGATTTTTTGGTGGTGGTTTGATTTTTTAATTTTTTTTGTGGTCCAAAAGCCTTGGTGCACATTGAAGAAGATTCTTTTTTCCTCCTCTCTCGAGTATTCACTTTAGGGAAGGACAAAAGAGTTTTCCTTTCTGCCTAGTCAGAACAGAAAATTAAACTCGGAGCTATATGCATTATTCAGATGAACAGAGAGACCCTCCATGACCTTGCATTTCATGTGAACATTGAACTTTTCTGTTCTTTCCCAATCCCTAATGAATTTATTAAGTGAATCTCAAGTAAGTTGTGATTGCTGACTTCTCTTTTGGTTTTGATGCTGTGAGCTTCAAGTCAGAGTAGTTCTTTTCGCCTTAAAATAATGCAATGGTTTACTGAACGTCCTGTAAGCCCGTTGGGTATAATACCTTCTTAGTATATATCCCATCTATTCAGGGACCCTTGAAATCAGGGATGCTGTAATGCATAATCCTAAAAAGCCTCACAATTAAAACTAGTCATAAGTAAGTTGAAGCCATTTTTAAGTATTTATGAGAATGACAAGTTTTGCTATTATATATATCATGACTATAATTGGTGGGGAATTAGGCTTGGAATTTTTTGTTTAACCATCAGGGTAAGTGATATATCCTCTTATTTTCTGAATACTTCTTTTATTTCAGTGAGATTTTAGGGTTTGATCATGTATATTCTTAAACTTTCTGGATTGTTATTTCTTGATGGTGCTCTTTCAAGTAACACATTTTTTGCTCTGTTTTTTGAAGTACCATGAAACACATTTTATTTCACCATTGAGATAGAAATACCCTGATTTCTTCAGCACTGTGGCAAATTGAAGTAGTAATGTATTTGAGAGCAATGACTTGAACCCAAGATTCTAGTGAATGGTTTTAGGCAGGTGTTTCAGGCCATATGGCTTTGCTAGAATTTTAGCAAATGTTTGAAATTGAGCATGCAGAGTCAGTTATTTGTTTAACTAAAACAGTTTTGATAGTGTATTTTTCTGCTCTGGTTCTAAATGAAGCTTCTTCTTATGCGCCAGTTGTGACTTAAATTTATGGATATTTAATACTTGGGTCTTCTAGATACCTGTCTTTAGGTACTTCAGGGAAGCTGTGTTAGACAAGACCACATTAGAGGAACCCCAGGAGGAGATTCATGGTGTTAGTAGGCTCTTGCTGTTACAGTGCAGGTTATTTCCAGAATCCAAATTTGCTGTGAAACAATGAAGTTAATTCTTATCAAAACAACCATTTGCAAAGTAAAGTTGAATGCATACACATAGATATCCAAGTTGTAGTCTGTACCGATGCCAAGTTTCCACATGTAGGTGATAAGTTTCCCTTTTGAAAGTTTTTCCTTCTGGTGCCATTTACCTGTTTCAGAGTGGGTCAGGTAGAGACAAGATTACTATAACTTGCCCATGTCAGGAGTCTGTAGAAATAAAAATAAATTAAAATGCCCGCATAGTAATGGCTGCAGCAGCCTTGAGCAATAATTTCTTTAAACTTTGAGTGTTATGGTTGATAATGATAGAATAAGTCATAAATATGGCTTCAATATCTGTGATCAATATTTTGCTGTTACAGTGTGTTCCACAACCATGGGCACGTCCTTTATCTGTACTGGCAGGAGTGTGAACTTCTCTTGCTTAGCTACAAAAATATTGTTTCTCAGGTCTTGTTTTAATTACACTGTGTGCAGCACTTCAAAAACAAAAGGAGTTTTTAAACTATAGGAGTGCAATTCCTAAGCATATGCTGCACAAGCTACTGTTTTGCTTATGTTAATAATTTCATATTTCATTGGAAGACTTTGTAGTTATGACCTTATCAAGTTCCTGCAGAAATTACAGTTTACTGCACCAATGGCATAGAAGGGCCTCTTCTTCATATTCATCTTGCCAGGGAATAAAATTGATCTTGATTGTTGGTGATGTGGTTGCCTAGTGCCCTTTGTTCGTGATTGTTATATTTTTCCATTTGAAAGGCAGAAAAATAATAAGTGGAAATCTGTCTAATACTACATACCTTATTAATATGCTTGTAGATGCAAAATACACTTTAGTATCCAAAAGTTACAGTGGGGATGGCAATTTGCCATCAAGCTGCTCAGTTTGTGTTTCTGACTGAGAAACAAATAGAATTTTGGTATTTACTGCCCTTTTGTGACAAACGGGTGTCCCATCCAAGCAGTCTTTTCTTCTAACCTGTGTGTTAAGTCTTTGTGTTCAGACAAGGCTGACCATACCTGTCCTATGCACTACCTCAAATCACGTGTGTGTCACTCAGATTTTTAAAAAGGAAAATTCCTTCAAAAGAGCAGTGCGTAAAGACTTGGTGAGGTAAAAACTTGGACACAGAGAAAAATAGGCGAGAGAATAAAGTAGCTTTGGCTGACCTTTATGTTCTTCTTCTTTGAGAAATATAACTGGTTACAGCACTGTAACTCCTTTGCTCAAGGGAAGGTCAAGTGAAGTATTCCAAAGGCACATTTGAAGATTAGTGATTAAAGAAATTACCTGGCACTCCTTCCAGGGAGAAGCTGTGAGCTTATACTGTGCTTGTGCCATTCAGTATTAAAAATGGCTTGTATGCCTTGGAGAATTTAAACCACGTAAAGTGCAGACAAGTAGCCAAACTATGTGAAACATCTATGAGATTTTTGAAAATCATGTCTAGATGGTGAGACTCAGATTAATATTTTAACTGTGACAAATGCTGCACCAAGTGTTACTCCTTGCCCAGTGAGGGGTAGGTATGGAAATGAGGGGTAATGATGATGAAAGGTCGGGTAAATCTGCGAGGGATGTTGGAGCCAGTATTGTAGAGGAAGATGGGGAAGGCACCTGGTGAGAGCTGAATTTATTAGGTGAGAACAGAGTCCCATATTATGAGATGTAGAGCAGGGATCATTACTAATTATTACATGTTGAGGGTAAAAGAGAAGGGGTTAAATGATGAAAGAGGGTCACTTAGCACATTAAAAACAAGTTTCCATGTTTGCCAGCCTAAAAAGCATTGCTACATGAAAGCTACTTAGGGGGAAAATACAGAGAAGATTATGGTTCATGTTCTTACACTTGATTAAAGCGAAAAGCCAAAACTAACCAAACAAAACCCTCCAAAAAGACAAAGGAAGAAACTGACAGAATCACCAAAATATCTCCTTTTGAGAGGGGACTGGATATTTGCAGAATGTTGAGAGTTGGTGAAGATACCAAAAGATAATAACATATATAAGATACAAAAAAGATAATAACAATAATGAAAAGTGAATGGAGTAGCTGAGATTGCTGGAAGAAATTGGGGCTTTAGAAAAGAAAGGTAGCAATTTGACATGTCATGTATTCCATGGCAGAGAAAGAAATAAAAAACAAACGACTGCAGTGCTGCAAACAAAATGTAGTAGTAAGACTTATTTTATTTGAAATATTAATTTCCTCTCCTATAGTAAATAGCTTTGTGTTTTGCCTTTTCATTGCAGTATTCTTCAATATTTGCCATGCTGGGCTGATGACAGTCTTCTTCCCCAAGCTTCTGTTGACTTAAATTTTTTTTTTCTAATTTTTAGGTTTTCAAAAATCTTGGTATGGATGTGCTTAAATCTGCTTTTGAAGGTTATAACGCCTGTGTTTTTGCATATGGACAGACGGGATCTGGGAAGTCCTATACCATGATGGGAAACGCGGTATGTTGTGTTTTCATAGAACCATAGAATACCAGGTTGGAAGGGTCCTCAAGGATTGTCTGGTCCAACTTTTCCTGGTAAAAGCATGGTCAAGACAAGATGGCCCAATATCCAGTTCAGATGAATCTTAAAAGTGTCAATTGTTGGGGAAGCCACCACTTCCCTGGGGACATTATTCTGATCACTGATTGTTCTCATGAAAAATGGTCTTCCTTATATCCAGTCCTATTCTCTGCAGGAGTAATTTCTGTCTATTACCGCTGGTCTTTTGCATGTGACTCCTTGTAAATAGGAGTCTCCATCTTCTCTGTAGGCACTTGTTAAATACTGGAAAATGGTTATAAGGTCTCCTCTAAGCCTTTTATTCTCAAGGCTGAGCAAATCCATTTCTCTCTGCCGTTCTTCACATAGCAGCTTCCCAATCCTTTGGTCATCCTTGTCACTCTTATCTGGACCCTTTCCAGCCTGTCCACATCTATTTTGTATGGCAGAGACCAAAACTGAATGCAGTATTCCATGTGTGGCCTGATGAGTGGGATAATGACTTTTTTATCTCTCCCCTGGTTGTTATTGTGCAGTCCAGCATCCTGTTGGCTCTCTTTGCCACTGTTTGCTCATGTTGTGCTTGCTGTCCACAGAACCCCCAAGTCCCTTTCCACTGGAGCTGCTTTCCAGCCAGATAGATCCTAGCCTTTGCTGCACTCCTGGATTATGTTCTCTCATGTGCAAGACCTTATATTTGTTGAACTTCATAAGATTCTTGTTAGCCCACTATTCCAGCTTATCCTGGTCTTCCTCCAGGGTTGCTGTCCCTTCTCATGTGTCAACTTCCCTGCTTGGTTTGCTGTCTTCATCAGACTTTGTTGTGATACACTTGGTCCCGTTGTTCAGGTCACTTATGAAGAATTAAACAGCATTGGGCCCAATGCTGATTCCTGGAGACCCAACTCATGACAGGTTTGCAGTTCTACAAGGAGCTGTTTGCCACCACCCTCTTCAGTGTAGCTTGTAAGCCAATTCCCATCCACCACACAGACCCATTGTCTAGACCATAACACATTGGTTTCTTTAGCAGCAGGCTGTGGGAAACCATGTTGAAAGCCTTGGAGAATTCCCGGTGGACAATGTCCGTTTCTTGTGCCACATCGAGTGAGCAGGTGTATATATTTGTTGCAATGGATTAAAATTAGGCTGTTGCAGGAGCACGTTTTTATGTCATTTTTAATACTGCTTCTGTCTGTATGCTACTAAGCCTTTAATGTGTCACACCTTCTAGTAGGAATCAGAGATTTTGGGAGCTGTTTATTTTAAAGAAAGATATTTATAGTTGGAAGAAGTTTATTTAGTTGATGTTTGGCTGTTTTGGACAAAACTCAGTAATTTTTGTTCAGTAACAAAGCCAAACAATTCAAATGTTACTGCTGATTTTCTATGCCCAACTTGAGAAAAAAAAAAAAGGAGATGCTGATTTTGAGAAAATTAATGATCAGCTTTTTCTGTAGATATGTGCTTTTTAAACCTCTTTTGAAGAGTCGGAAGACTAAAAAGGTCCTTAGAGAAGGCTGTCAGGTGAGAAGCAGAAATTGGGCATGACAGTAGTTCATCAAAATATTATGAGATTATACAGGAAATGTAATTTTAAGTACTATGTCCTATTGAGCACTGCAGGAAGAGGAAGGTGTGATAGGAGGTATTTGGCAGTTTGTGAGTAGAGGATGGAAGTGGTTTCTCGCAGTTGCCTCTGTGACTGTCCAAGGACAGAGACAACCCACTAAACTTTTGGGAGTGGAGCAGTTTAGAAAGGCTGACTGATGAAGCCTGTTCACCAGGCAGCCTCTGTAGGTTTCATTCTTTAATCCTTGGGAAAAGAAAAGTATTGTGTCTTCTCCCAGTAGAAATGAAAAGGAGAATATTAGCACTTATCCTTCTTTGGATAGATCACTCTTCTGAAATGTAGTAAGATTGGACTCTTTGCACCTCCTCTAGTTTAGGAGAGTAAATTAGCTGTAAATCTTTTTCTTTCAGTTGTCACAAAATAAGTAGCTTTATATTTACCTCAATATCATAAGCAGAATAGACTTTTGTAACCAGAAAAGATCTCACGACCTAGGTGTGAATTTCTATTTCAGAAATTCATAAAAGTGACATTTTTATGAGACTGCCTCACTATATATAATGACTGTAATCATCAAAACAGTTTGCAAATCAATAGATGCTGAAGTTTGTTTGACACAATTCAATACTAAAGATCTAATCTTCTTGGCATGATACATAAATACTTTAATCTGGCTTTGTATAGAGTGTATATAAAGTGTACTTAGCTGGCAAGTTAAATGCCTCAAAATTGATGGTCCTGTCAGAGAAACTACAGTGCTATAAGAAAACTTGAATTGGAAATAAATACTCTTTTTTCCCGACTTCTCTTTAAAAAGCCTGGGTTCTGTTCTCATTTTGTTTTCAATATTTGCTGTTCTTGGCTCTGGAAGACTTATTCTGCAGTTCTGCGTAGAGCAATCATTTCAAGAAATATGTGGGCTGGTTAGAATGTTGAGAAGAGATACTGAAATGAGCAGAGATCTATAAAATATCAGGAAAGTCAGACTTGGGGTATGCAGAGAAGGCAAGATTCTGGGAGATTAAAAGCCAAGACCTGAAAGGCTGCTACAGAGAATAACTTGCTCCTTATGCTCAAGGTAGATGGGCATAACTCAGTACATTTAAATTGCAATAAGGACTTTTCTGGTTAGATAGCATAGAAGAAGAACAGGATTTTAATGGGAAAATTCAGCTTTGGAGTGGCCTACCTATTTGGTTCTTCTGATTTCCATGTCTGGAAACTCAGTAGGCCAGAAAAAATAGTCCTAGCTGTAGTTGATTCTGCCCTTCAGCTCTAGGGGGTGAAAATTAGAAAGTATTTAAATATAGTTTCCAATAAAGAGTGTACATTCTTTAAGATATACATTTTATTAGCATAATACTTGGGGAACTGTGTGTGCTTCCATTCTCAACATTATATTGCTAAGGTTGAAATTATTCAATTAGAGTTTGTACTTCCTATTTTAAGCCTCTCTTTATGGTTGCTGAATTATGTCAGACACTGATGATTTGCCTAAAACTTTGTGATAGATCTTCCATGTTTTTTCCCCTAAGCTTTAATTAAAACTATTCAGTTGTTTGCAAGCATGAGATGAAAGAAAAGTATTTTCCCTCTTCCATTCCATTTAAAAAAATTAAAATAAAATGTATGTGAGAATTTCCAACACTGACCCATGAAACTTTACCTGGAAATAGAGACTGATAATTGACAGATATTGGGAAAGGCTGCTTCTCTGTCGCCAGAGGCAGCTGTCTCAAAAAGAGCCTGATTAATCTTCAAGTTTCTCCCTTAATCTAGGAATTTTTTTTGGTTGTTTTTTTTAACCCGAGGTGCAATCATGTGAAGAACTAGGAAAGATAGGAGCAGAGAATAGATTATTTCTTCAAATAATGAAGCTTGGTTTGAGAAGGATAGAGAGGATCTGATTAAGAGGAGGAAAAAGCTGGGAAAAGGCAAAATGGAGGGATGAAGTATAATTAAAAAATAGGAGTGATTGGCTGATGAATTAGGAGTTTTATGTGGGCAAAGGAATGAGCTGGGAGCGAGCACCCCTATGTCAGCTGAGACCAGACTCTCCTGCTCCTCTGCTGCTGGGGAAAACCTTCACCATAGCTTACTGCTTGGCTGGAGAGGGCTCTTCCTGGACCAGCAAGGAAAGTTGCATGCTAAGTTTCTGGGTATCTCAGTGGGATAGGTTTTATTCAGTTTGCTTTATTAAACCCACCAAGCATTTCATGCATAAAAACTCTTTTATCTGCAGAGACAAACATTCAGGAGTTAAATATCAAATTCAATTTGGCTGGATTGTGGGATACGGTGAATGAAGGTTTAATTTTGTCATTGTGTGCTAATTTATTCAGAGGACCTGCTGCACTTTTCAACACAGGAAGGCCTGTGACCTGGGAGTTGGGAGTTTGAATGAGAATGTTGCATGACTGTTTGTATATGGCTCTTGCCCTGTTCTCTGCAGTTGTTGCCAAGTCCACGGTGAAATGAGATAGAAGCAGTTAAGGTACTGGTGAGATAAGGAAGTTCATGACTTATTCTGGGGATCCAGTCTGCCTTAAGCAGTTGGGAATATTCAAACTGAATGAGGTGGACAAAATGCATTCCGGTAGCAAAGAAATGAAGCTGGTTATGCATCCCACACACAAAAGGGTTAAAGTGGCAAGGTGACTGCAGTTAAATAAAGGGCAAGAGAGTATTTGCTGAAGTTTTCATTTTTCCCTATTCTGGAGTCTTAAACTCTCTGTTAGTCATCTAGGGTTTTATTTTTCAAAATACATTGTGCATGTATATATAGCCTTGGAATTAAGAATTGTTGTTATTGCAGGGTGATGCAGGTTTGATACCTCGAATTTGTGAAGGATTATTCAGCAAAATAAGTGAAAAAACAAAGCGGAATGAGGCATCCTTCCGAACAGAAGTCAGGTAGGTCTTGGCATGTTAACAGTTTGCAGGTTATCAGACTTGTTTCAGTTACAACCACTCTGTTTCACTTTTATCTGTGGGAAAAGTGCGTATTTTTCAAAAATAAGTTTTTCTGCTTGGCCTCAGTCCCATAATTGATTTTTGTTGGCACTTGTAGTCAAAACGCGCAGTACTTGTACCTTCAAGCCGAGAGCTGTTCGTATTGCGGCATTTATATGACAGTGCAAATGCCTTTGCTACTGGACAGCATCTTCTTTTTTTTTTTACCTTTTATTTCAGACTAACATTAGGAGATCTTGATCTTGCTAATGTCTGATTTCTTTCCACTTTCTTCTTGCTTTTTTGGCTTTTTCCTTTATGATACAATACCTTGTAGTCATTATTATCTTAAGCCAATTTTGGATCTGTTTTCTTTCTCCAAGCCTCTTGCTTTCAAACTTGTGCTAATATGGCTTTTCTTTATTAAAAGGCTCTTGAATCAGTCAGTGGCTTTCTATTCTTTTTCTTTTCAGTTATTTGGAAATTTATAATGAACGTGTGAGAGATCTTCTCCGGCGGAAGTCATCAAAAACTAATAATTTACGAATACGGGAACATCCAAAAGAAGGGCCATATGTTGAGGGTAAAAACACTTTAATTGTTTTACACTGCATATTTTATTACTTTAATATATTCTAAAATGTAGTGTCTACTTGTACAGGGCATTTTATCTTCTAAAATATAAATTATGATGGTTGCAGTGCCTTACTTTGGTAAAAAGCATTGAAGGAATAGCTTCTAATTTTGCGTCTCTACTTGCTTTCCCAATCCTAAAATTATTAGAGTTTTTCATCTGTAAATTTATAACACATTTTTAAGTAATGTTAAGAGATGCAATTGGTTTTAGTAGTTCGTTGACTATAGTTTATAAATCTTAGATATTTAGGTGAAATGAAAACCTATTAGGATCTAGTTGTCTTAATCTGTTCTCTACCAGGGAAGGTTCATGTCTCTTGTGGGATTATGCTCATGTTATGACACTAAATAATTTAGTAAGATTGCATTTTTTTTCTTTTTTACTGTAAATGTGTAAATTGTCCAGTGTTCATATGAGGCCTCATTCCTTTCCTTAGGTGATAAACAAATATGACAATAAATGCTAATTGCAGCAATTGTTTGCAGTAGTGAGGGTAATTTGAATCTTTTTGTAAAAAAATTAAGAACATGTATGAGCATACTGTAACACTCTGCTTTTCTTCAGACTTGTCTAAACATTTAGTCCAAAATTATGCTGATGTTGAGGAACTTATGGATGCAGGAAATATAAATAGGACAACAGCTGCAACTGGAATGAATGATGTTAGTAGCAGATCACATGCCATTTTCACAATCAACTTCACTCAGGTAACAAAGTAAAACTCATTAGGGAGATGACATGTTTCTTTAGAGCACGGTGATGTGTTTGCTTTATGTAGTAAACTCCTTTTCTAATGGTTCCTGCTCTTTGTTGTTGTTTTTGGGGGGCTTTTTAGAAAGCCCATGGATGACCTGCTAGGTGAAGAGAACTTGGAGGTGGGGAGAAATTGAGTGCAAATTTGTCTGTGCATGCTGTAACTTGTTGAAAGCAATATATAAATATAATATAAATGTTGCAAGCTTAATAAAATGAATGCAGCACATGGTCCCTGCATCATGTAAATTACAACTCAAAGTGTCACAGCTTAATGTCTGTAAATGGCTAAAAAGTTGCAAATATTACAATTTAAAGAAATAGTATAGGAGTTATGCAACCTTTCATTATCAAATGTGTTTCAGTGGTACTTCTAATACACCTGTCTTCTCAAGATCTGCTATAGTAAGCAAGTTAAATTCAGTCATGTGATGAAAAAGGCCTCTAAATTTGGTTCAGTGAAAGTGCAGTACTTCTTATCTTAACATACTTTTCTTTGTTTTATTTTTTATTTTCTGTAGGCTAAATTTGATTCTGAAATGCCTTGTGAAACTGTTAGCAAGATTCATTTGGTAGATCTTGCTGGAAGTGAGAGAGCAGATGCCACTGGTGCCACAGGGGTTAGATTAAAGGAAGGAGGGAATATTAACAAATCTCTAGTTACTCTGGGAAATGTAATTTCTGCCTTAGGTAAGTCTCTGGTTTTTGTGCTTGTCTGTCTTGAGGTGTTTTTAGTCATTAAATACCTTTGTTTACTTGCACAAATTATGGCCTAACTTATGTTTGAAAATTAATGAAAAGACCTAATTTTAATTTTTTTTCTACCTCTTCATCACAGCTGATTTATCTCAGGACGCAACAAATCCTCTTTCAAAGAAGAAACAAGTATTTGTGCCTTACAGGGACTCGGTGTTGACTTGGCTATTAAAAGATAGCTTAGGAGGAAACTCCAAAACTATCATGATTGCTAGTAAGTGTTTTTCATTTACTTTTTTTGAATTCGAATAGTTCATGCTTAATAGGAGTGGATGTAAATATTTAGATTCCAGATGTTTTGTTAAGGCAGAACATGTTTTACACATATTAGTGATTTCTTTCTTTCTGAGCTTTCTAGTAACAGTGTCTTTTACTTACTCTGCACAGTGTAATTAAAGCTTTGTGCATCACTGTTGTGTGAATCAATTGCTGTTCCAAAGCTGTTGTTTTTTTGTTGCATTAGTAGCAACCTGGTCTCTTTTGACATCCTTTGGGAAAGGTGGTCACTTTTATATAACCTTCTTCAAGCACACAACATTTTAACTTCTTGTCTAAATTTAATTATGATCAGTTGTCTTGAAAACTCGTATGGTTTCCTTTTTACCCATAGGAAGGTCTGCAAGGATTACGTAGTTTAGAACCCCACCTATGCTATATGTATTGCAGGTTTGTCAACAAATTGGAATGGGAATTCCATTCCCAAAAAAATGAAAGTGAAGCCAGGATGATGTTTAAGGGGAGGTGAGGATTTTGGATGTTGGAAATCATAGAATGGTTTGAGTTGGAAGGGACCTTAAAGATTGTTTAGTTCCATCCCTCCTGCCATGGACAGGGACACCTTTCCCTAGACCAGGTTGCTCAGAGCTCCATCCACCCCAGCCTTGTTTTGCTGATGGGTAGGGTCAGAGACATAGACACCAAATTAAGGAACAGTGTAATTTAATATAGTGTAAAACTATTTAATCACAAAAGGATAAGCTAAGCAAAACATATAATAATTACCAAAGAATTACAAAAAGATAAGCTAAGAAGTGCACCTAATCATTACTATGAAAGAATGCCTATAGTAGTTAAGAAAGATCCATGACCAGGTTACCCTAATAAAGATGCATCATGCAAGTGTGAGAGACATCAGCTGTGGGGGAAAGCTGTCACAGGAAGGACTGGAGAGCCACACCTGGTAATTGGGAACTCCTGTGGTGCGTCCACCTCTGGCCATGAAGCTCCCCCACTCTGCTATGGCAGTGGCCCAGTTTTTATACTGTTAAACAAACAAGCTGAAATAATTTCTGATTATATATATATATAACATTTGGTTGGAAGGTTCATCTATATGTCAACTTTGGCTCAGAGCCTGTTGTTCAGACCTTAGTACTGCACTGTTTCAGTGTCTCACCACCTTCTGGGTAAAGAATTTTGTCCTAATATCTAATCTAAATCTCTCCACTTTTAATTAAAACCGTTTGCCAGCCCAGGATGCAGCAGACTTTCTGGGCCTTGGGCACAGTCTTCTGGTTCATGTTCAGCCACCAAAAAGAACCCCTAAGATTTTTTCTGAAGGGCTGCTCGCAATGAGTTCTTTTACCAGTCTCTACTCACGTGTGGGATTGCCCTGACCCAGGTGCAGCACCCTGCACTTGGACTCAGTGACTCTCATTGAGTCCCTGTGGGCTCACTTCTCAAGCTTGTCCAGGTACCACTGGATGTGAGGAGAAGAGCAGCTCTGAAATTTCTCTCACCCTTTCCTGCTCAAATGAAATGTGGTCTTAACCGGTGCAGTCCCCTTTTGAGAATGTGGGATAGCAGAATTGAGGGAATAAAATGTATCAGATCAATTTCTGTTTTTTCAGAACCAGTCAGATTCTCTGGATAGTAGTTCCTTTGTTGCAGGATTTTGGGGATGTTTTTGGAATCCATGCCACTTGTTTTCCTCAGGAGAATCATAGTAGTGCCAGTAGATGTTTGTGGACCAGACTCTGCTTTGGTTTTCTGGCTCTTTAAGTAAAGCTGTGCTGGCAACTTTTTTATTGCTGCTTTCTTGCAATTCCATAGTTGAGTAGCTTTTTTTTTTGACAGAGGGGTTGGGAAGAGAAGTTTTAGAAACACAGTGAGCTTTCGGTGCCTATACTAATGATTACAGTACCCAGCTGCTTTTTCAGCTACTTCCTCGTCTATTAGTGATGCTTCTGCTAGGTAGAGCCCTGATGGTTGATCTTTTCTCCAACAATAGAAGGTTGTTGAAGGTGTTGTGGTAGAATTCCCTAACAGCCCAACAAGCTATCTGGATTTGTCCTGCCTTTTTTGTAATTAAGCGCCAAAAAATGCAGGAAGATCACTTTAAACTGTAGGAAAGGCTGTAGAGAAATATGTGTGATTTTGATTTGTCATATTTCTGTAACATATTGTAACATCCTTCCAGAAAGAGAATAATTGAGGAGACGGTAGATAAAGCAGGGAAGTGAGAGTGTGAGCTAGGGGAAATGTAGGCTGTTTCCAAGTGCATCTCCTGTAGCTCAGAGTCTGTGCCACAAAAAAAATATTTATTGTTTTTGACACAATGAGAAAGGACAGATTATTTTAGTTGCTTAATTAGGTTTTCAGGTGTTGCCATTGTCTAATTGTCTAGATCTCTTGTTCAGTTTGATCATTAAGATTTCGGGATGGCTTTCTCTTCTGTGTTTCCACTCACCTATTTTCATGCTTTAGTTATCTTTTTAATTTGGGACATCATATATATTGTTAGGATAATTAAGGGAAGGCTAGCATTAGCACTTGCATTTAAATGGCATTGTTTTTCCTGGTTAGGTTGCTTGAAAAATAATACTGGTTTGTCTTGATGCATCAGATAGCTGACATTTCTGTATGCTGCCAGATGCCTGCAGCTCAGGAGAACAGCTGGGTTTGTAAATTACAGAAGCTCTTCTCTTGTTTTGGTTCTCCTGTCTGGTTATTTTTTGTTTTAATGCTGTTTATTTTCCCTACTGTGTTTAGCCTGGAATGTCTTTTCTTTTCAAGGATTACATTGATACTTAAAAAATGTTCACTGTGTTCCCGACTGTTCTTGTAAAAAAAATGCAAGAAGCTTGTGAAGTATTCATATAGATATTTATGTTTATCAGGGAAATGTAAATATTAAATAGATTGACAGCAAGATTTCTTTGCAACACTTGGTCGTTAGACCTGATTATCCTAATACACTTACCTCATACAGTGTTTACTTTTGCAAAGTTATAGTGACGTGTAGGTAGAGCTGAGTGAAGAGTTGGAACAAATTGTATCCATACTGGTAAATGATACATTTCTGTCTCTTCACCCACATTGCATTTATCTGACTTTTATAGTATAAACTAACTTCAGTAAATGAAGCATATGGTGCTAGATAAACTGCTTTTGATTTCGTGTCCTTAGCTATTTCACCTGCAGATGTCAATTATGGAGAAACTTTAAGTACACTTCGCTATGCAAATAGAGCCAAAAACATCATCAACAAGCCTACTATTAATGAGGATCCTAACGTCAAACTGATCCGTGAGCTGAGAGCTGAAATAGCCCGATTAAAAGCCCTGCTTGCTCAAGGGAATCAGGTTAGCTTTACTTGGAATTTATGTGTAATTTTCCTTGAGTTATAACATCTATTTCTAGAACGTAATTATCTTTCATTATATTGATTTGAGTAAACAAGCTCTTTGAGGCTACGAATGAATATTAGTTTCCTGATTGAATCTGTTTCCTTATGGCCACCAGATTATCTCTTTCAACATAAGGAGGGAAAAAGTAGTCATCCCAAAGCATTTAGGTTTCTCGTATTATAATCTGAGCTGCATTTCAGTGTGCTGTGGAACAGGTGGTCAACACAGCAGAAGGAGACTGAGCAGGAACCTACCTTCTGGTATCCTGATGGGCTGAACAGGTACTTTGTGTAGTATCTTAAAAGATGTAGAAGGTTTAAAGTATTTAAGATGCATAAATATGAAAATGTAGAGTATGAATGGGTTTAAACAATACATTTCATTTGTGTTTGGCTGTACAGTACATCAGAAGGCACATAACGTGCTAAATATGTAAAAATATTTTCAGTGGTAGTGTAAGAAAACAAAAATCATGCTTCACTTTTGCATGATTATCTTTTTTGCTCTGTCAGTATGATCTGCTGTGAACAGTTGCTGCACAGGCTCAGTTAAGTTTAGTTTCTCCTGTGTTCCCAGTGGTGAAACCGAAGGAGCAATAAAGAATATCCAATTGGCTTAGGCCAGTTGTCTCTTCTACATAGTGCCATTCAGGACTGCTAGATTTCATACTTGAGCAAATAAAATTTGGAAGTGTCTGAAGTACTACTTCAGATTTGTTCCTCGAACTGCGTAATTCTGTGTCGGATGGTCTGTGCAGTGTGAAATTTCAGTTCAGCATGGACCATTGTTAGTAGAAGGGTAGGACTTCAGCTGATTTCATGCTATAAAAATTGCTGAGAAAGGGGATGGGAGCCACTGTTGGAAGCAGAAATGGATATTGTAGATGATTGGAGCAGAGACCTCTGCTTTGATAGAAACAATTAAAAAACTCTTTATGGGGTTGGATTATTTGTGTTTCTTTCATATTCTTTGGGAGGGGAAAATTAATTTATTTTCAAATTATGGTTTGATTTAAGAGAGCAAAGTAGATGTAACTCAGGCACCTTGTGAAGTTTGAATGCTTTGACTTAGTTTTAAGCTGTAAAATAGTGATGATTGCAAAATAAATCTGGTTCATTGGTAGGATATGGTAGATGGCTGTGTGAGATATGATAGAGAACTTAAGCTTATTGAATTTGTGATGGTTGGTAAAACAACAGGTGTGTTACGTATGCACAGTAGTATAAATCTCTGTATAATTTATTTAGTGGTTTTCCTTTGTATAACATGAACACTGTAGTGCAAATGCTTCTGTAGATCTGAAGATACTGGTTACCAAAATTTGGTGCTGGATTCAGTGTAGAAGGTTGCATACAATGAGTACTGCCTGTGTGTTTGTATTGTTCAGTAAAGCCAGTTACCTTAAGATATAGTTATTAAAGATAAAGCAGTGTACATAGGTATTAAAGCAAAATGGGTAACTATTAATGCATAATAAATTCTCATGTTTTTTAGAAATATAAAGAAAGCTGTATTAGGAGTTACCTGTTATAAATGTGTCTGGTTTCCATGTGTGTGGCTGTATCAAGTGAAAATAGTACTCATAAACCAGTTTTTATTTGAAATATCTACTTTGACAGGATTTTGATTATTCTGTTTACAGTATTTCAAGGTAAAATGATAATATTAAAGTTCAAAGGAGTTTATTCTAAAGGCTCAGGAAAGTTGAACAATTGCCTTTCATTTGGTTTCCCCAGAAATTGTGACTGTTTTCTTATTGAATTGATGTTTACTTTTTATGATTTTAGATTGCACTCTTGGATTCTCCAACAGCTTTAAGTATGGAAGAAAAGCTTCAGCAGAATGAAGCAAGGGTGAGTTATAATTTCATAAAGCAGTTTTTAAACATCAAAGAAAAGGAAAGGTGGGTGGTCTGGATGCAGGAATGTTCATAATTTTCAGGATTTTTTTATGTGCAACTAAGTTTAGTCCCACCAGCAGCATTGCCTTGATGCTTTAAAAAAAAAAAAAGTATGTGAATTAGTAACTTTGTTATCTTACTAATACAGCATTGTAACTAAGAATAAAATATATCTTTGGTATTTATGTAGCAATTCTATTTATGAAAATGAAAAGACTTGTTCCCTGACCAGCTTGCCTTACAAAAAAGTATGTTTGTAAATATACTAGAGAGGGAAAAGCCACTAAATTACAGTAATGAGTAGCAAGTAATCACAGTAACAAATATTCAGTGTGTAGACAGCAAAAGATTTATGGGGAGAATGGTCACCTCTTCTGTGCTTTGAAGTAATTTCTATCTTGTGGTGTGGGGTAGGTTTTTGGAAAAGTTCAGTATTTAAATCTGGTGTGTGCAAATATATTGAGTGCCTAATTAGCTATCTTTCTGGGAGATCTAGCTGTACTTCACAGTGTGCTTCTCACCAAGCTTTTTCAGTAATCCAGCCAAGGATTGTAGAGGCTGGAAAAAATTTCCAGACAGTTTGGATAACTCAGAGCATCCAGAAGAATCTAGATATAGTGGTACTATCATTTCTCTGACTAGCAATCTTTCATTCTTTATTGTATCATTCTGTGTTAATTCTTTTCTATATATTATATTGCTTTGAAAGCTGTTGCAAATTGGTTAAAAAAAAAAAAGAGTAAAAGTCACTTTGGAAGAGGCAAGAGGGAAGTATTTGGAATTATTCAACTACGTGGCAGGAAATACTTAGTTCTGAATATTGTCAAAAGATGCCAATCAAATGTATATACGATGCCTTTAAGAAAAAGGGCTCCTTAGCTGGTTTAAATGGTAGGGTTTACATTGGTGCTGCTTGGACCTTTAGAATTAGAAAATTAATGTCTTGCTTTGAGAATCCTGTTTTATTTATATCCTTAGTCTTATTTTTGAGTACAAACAAAAAGCTTTTATCTAAGATAAAAGCTCAGTAGCTCAGTAATATAAATTGCTGACTATTAGCTAATTAGAATATGTTATTCATGTTCTGACAGTAACCACTGCTTATCCTGCTCAGTAGTGTTTGCCATGCTGGGTGGGGTGTATATCAAGCATATTTTATTACCTTTATCAACCTTGTTAAAAGGTTATGTGATTACTATTCATGACTATTACAATAGACATAATTACTGAAAATTCTTGATAGATGTTGCGGTGATTATAGCTTTTTTATAATTGAATTAATGCAATAACTAATTTGTTTGTATAGTTTTAAAGACTTTATCACCATATTTATATTGCTTGACAAGTATATGGTGACTTTCTTTCATGAAAGAAAGACTTTCTTGACTTTCTTTCGTGAGTTGATTTTTCTTATATAAGAATAATTTGGAGTTATTTAATTTTAAAATGAAACATTTTAAAAATGTAATTAAAAATGAAATGGAGTGTTTCTAAGCAATGCAAATTGTTCTGGTGTGGCGAATAGAGATGTGATAGACTTCATTCATATTTTTCTTTAATCTTTTGAAATTTATTTTGTTTTAATGTTCCAGTTAGCAGCACTAGGAATTATAGTGATGCATTGAAAAGTGTGCTTACTTGTCTTCTTTGAAATCTTGAGATGCAGGTAGAGATGAGAGAAGTTTCTGTAGCTGTCATGGGTTAATTTGGAGCTGATCTGCAAAGACCAAGAAAATAGCTGTAAATGGGTGGCAAATGGGGAGATGTTTGGAGCAACTGCATCCAAGGTTTCCTTCTTTCTGCAATGGCATTATATGAAAGTTAACTAAAGAGGTAGACAACTGCTTGATTAGGAAAGGAAGGACAAATCCTAAGCCTTCTGTTGGCCTGACCTCAGTTTGGGGAAAGGTCATGGAGTGGGTCATCTTGAATCCAGTCACACACCATGTGCAGAACAACCAGGGGAGTCAGGCCCTGTCAGCATGGTTTTAGGAAAGGCAGATCCTGCTTGACCAATATCATCTCTTTCTGTGAGAGGATGACAGTGTTCGTGGATGAGGAAAAGCCTGTAAATATTGTTTACCTGGACTTTAGGAAAGCCTTTGATGCTTTCTCCCACAGCATTCTCTTGGAGGAACTGTCTGCTCATGGCTTGCACAGGTGCATTGTTTCAGAAAACTTTCTGGATGGCTGAGCCAAGAAAAGTGGTGGAGTTAAATCCAGTTGGCAGCCAGTCACCAGTCACCAGTGGTGTTCCGCAGGGCTCAATATTTGGGCTAGTCCTGTTTAATGTCTTTGATGGTCTGGACGAGGGGAGCAAGTGCACCCTCAGTCAGGTTGCAGATGGCACTAAGGTGTGTGGGTGTGTTGATCTGCTGGAGGGTCAGAAAGCTCTGCAGAGGGATTAGGACAGGCTGGATTGATGGGCTGAGGCCAGTGGCATTGGGTTCAATAAGGTGAAGTGGGTTCCTGCCCTTGACTCACAACAACACCAGGCAGCACCACAGCCTGGAGGAAAAGGAACTGAAATGTGGCCCAGTGGAAAAGGACCTGGGGATGCTGGTTACAGCAGCTAGACATGAGCAAGCATGTGCCCAGGTAGCCAAGAAAGCCAATAGCACCTGGCCTGTATCAGCAATAGTGTGGCTAGTAGGATCAGGGAAGTGATTCTTCATCTGTACTTGGCACTGGTGAGGCCACACCTTGAGTGCTGTGTTCACTTCTGGTCCCCTCACTTCAAAAAAGGATACTGAGGTGCTGGAGTGAGTCCGGAGAAAGACAAGGAGATTTGGGAAAGTATCTGAAGCACAAGTGTGAGGGAGGAGTGGCTGAAGGAGCTGTTGTTGTTTAACCTGGAAATAGGAAGGCTCAGGGGTAACCTCACTTTCTACAACTACCTGAAAGGAGGTTGTAGCCAGGTGAGAGTTAGTTTTCTCCCAGGTAAAAAGCTACAAGAAAAGAGGAAATGGCCTCAGGTTGCTTCAGGGGAAGTTTAGATTGGATATTGGGAAAAATTTCATAATGGAAGGGGTTGTCAAGCATTGAAAAAAGCTGCCCAGGGAAGCAATTGATTCACCATCTCTAGAGATATTTAAAAGACTATAAATGTGGCACTTTGGAGGGATGTGGTTCAGTATTGGTTTGGCAGTGCTGGGTTAACAGTTGGACTTGATGATCTTAAGGTCTTTTCTAACCTAAATGATTCTATACCCAGTGCTCTCCCTGTCTGTAATGCCTTTGCAAGCATCTTCTCACTTCTGTGCTGATGACAATGAAGTGGGTAGTTTCTAAGTCGCAGCAAATTTTGTTCTGGTTCGCTCCTGAAGGCTACTGGTCTGCCTCTCCCTCTGCATGGCATCCTCTGGAGGGGATTTTTGCCTTAACATGCCTACTTGTACTATGGGAAAGGAGCTGTCCTGTTATAGCTAAGAGATCAGTTTGTGGCAGTAGACTTTGTAGGATTGGAGCACTTCATGAAACTATTTGAAGGTAGACAATTATTTGAAGTAATTATCCCAGACTTCCGTTTCATCTTACAGTGTAAGTAAGAATTTTGTGTTTTGAGGGAGAAATATTGTAGATATGGCAACTTATTGCAGGAGCATCAGTGCTCTTCTAAATGCTTAAGTATTAAACTTCGCAAAGAGTTACACAAATACTTAGTACTTCTTTGAGAATGCATTTATCAAAAACTTTGAAAGAAGTGATTTTCTTCAATATGTGTTTTCTTTCATAGGTACAAGAACTGACCAAAGAGTGGACTAACAAGTGGAATGAAACTCAAGATATTCTGAAAGTAAGGCAAATAAATAAATTTTCCTCTTGGCATTTGACCTAGCCTTAGTATTTTCCCTTAAAAAAAAAGTTATTTTTCTAAGTCATCTTCTTTGGCTCAACTCTTTCTGTTATTCACCATGGTGACCCCACAGTGCAAAACAGCTTTTCTCTTACAAGTCTTTAAATTTCTGAATGGTTTTATTGAGTTACAAATGCAGAAAACCTGGGCCAGGGACAAGTGGATCCCTCATATCCTGGGTGTTTGTGTGGGATCAACAAGACCTGTGAATAATCACTTCTTATCTTACATTGGGTATCTCAGTGGGTGTGGTGCGCAGTAGATACGGATTTTCCATTGTCCTAGTGAGATTTTATATTGGTATTTGGTGCATGGTTAAGGTGGCAGTCTGAGGTTATATTTTGATGGGCCACCTGATGATTCCATGTGTTTGTACAAGCACACATGTGCATGCACACACATAGAATAATTCCCACAATTTGTTTTTTAACGTGTTAACTAATATTTTTGTTGCCAGATGTTTTAACTGTTCTGTTAAATAAAAATTTTGGAAACAAAGCTTAAGCTTTCATGATTTGCTGAACATAACTTGTTTGTAGTGCAATTCAAGCAAGCATTTAGAAGTAATTTTTTAATTCTCCATATCACTGATCTCAAAGTTGATTTTTCTCATATCACTTTTTGATTTCTTACATTTTTTTCAAGTCCACCGCTGTCTTCGATCTGACTTCCACATGAGTTGAATGGCTCTGTGCTTAAAAATATAAATAAAGCACGAATAGCAGAGAGAACAGGGCAGGGTTGGTAACTACTTAGCAGTTGGCATGACAGAATGGACTATTTAATGTCTATCTAGATACTGAACTGCGAATTACCAATTGCATATTCATCCGAGATGATTTGGTTGCAACTTTGTTATTTCTGTTATTTTGTTATTTTGAAGCATCCATCCATCCATAAAACTTCGTTAATTCTCTCTTTATTCACATGTGGATTGGGAAGTCCATTGTCACATGCAGCGTTTGTGAATTTTGGTCAATTGCGGAAGTGAACATTATGTTGCATATGGGAAGTTTTGAAAGCACTATGTTGGAAATGCACTGATTCATGCACCAAAGTTATAGAATCAGAGGAGGTGTTAACTGAACGATATACATGAACAAGGGAAAGCTGCATTTGTTAAATACTTGAATCTAAAGGACTTAAACACAGAAGCTGTAAATTCAGATTTTCTAGTACTGAGCTTTTTTAGCCTGATTCTTGCAGCTTCTACATGAACTGCACTCTCAAAGGATGATATTTGAGTGTATGAATATACCTTATATTCCACTTTTGGATTAAAGGCAGTCAACTAAACTTTCTTTGTCCCATATCCCCTGAAAATCTGCAAAAGATTTCTTAGTTGTACTGTTTTATTTTATGCCATTTCACTGTAGGTATCCATATTTTTATTCACTTCTTGTTTAATGATTTGTGAAATCACTGACAGCATATGAGTGGGAAAGGGCTTTTTGGAAGTTTGCCAGGCTGAGTTGATGCCTGTGAGAGGCTGACCCAGAACAGAGGCTAAATGATGTTGAATGAATACAGTAGGTAGTTATTAAGAGGCCTTAAAAGGATACACCTTGGGCAGTACAAGAGCCTGGGCAGGGCTACACCCAGAGTGCATCCAAGATGGATCTCGGTCATGATTTTTTATGCTTTTATAAGTTTTGGTCCATTTACATATTGGGGTTAATTGTCCAATTACAGCTTCAGTTCACGAAGTTCCATCCTCCTGGTCCACTCCCTACACTTTGTCCTTGTTTATGTTTTTTGGGTAGTGGTTGTCCTCAATTCTCAAGCTGGAAAAGGACTGGTGTGTCTAACTCCCCTGTGAGGAGAACCTACCAACACTTAATATGAAGTTCAGAGTCCCAGACCAAGTCAGCACAGAATCTGTGAAATCTGAAAGCTAAAACTTAAGGCATCATTTCCCCCATCAGAGTCAATGGAAAGCAGATTTTAAACTTTATAGAGAGCAGTGGTGTTTTTTGTTTTGGATTCTCTGTGAGTTCACTGGGTTTTTGTTTTGTAATTTATGCCCCTCTCTTGCACACAGAGACCATGCACATTGTAATTTGTAAAAACAGATTGTCTTGGCACTCTGAGAAATGAGACTCTTTTTGTATGTCCACCTAAACTCACACCTGCCAATTTCCCTGTGCCATAATTCAGTAACTGTCAGGACATTCTTCATTAATGTACTTAGAACTTCATGTTTGTATTATATTTAAGATCTTATTTCCCTTGCTTCCCCCTGGTTTTGCTATCCTGAGATAGTTGGTGCCTTCCAATTCCTGCCCTGCAACAGGCTTGGAGAATTAAAAACCATTTGCTTTTCAGCTTCTATCACTTTTTGCTCCAAATCTTTTAGGCATATGCCTGCAAGATGCAAGTTTGTAGCTGAATGGGATTCCCTACTTTATTGTATGTAGTTATGATTTTTGTACTAAGTTCTAAATATTAAAGTTCACATGGTTTTGAATTGTTCTCACAGGCTGATGGGAAAATCTGTTAATGTTTAAATCCAAAATAATTGAAAGGATTTTGCATAAGCCTTATAAAATACAAGTAAGAATCACAGGGCATGCTGGTGTCCTCCACTAGATCAACAGATATTGCTGGAAAAAAGTTACCTGGCTTTCACTGAATACAGTGCTTTCATCAGGCATGCCTGACAAAGAAACAATATTTTGGAGGGAAGATGTTCCTTAAATTTTTTCACCCTTGCCATTTGTTTTGAACCTTGTTTAAAATTAGACCAGCAGCATCTAAATGCTGCCTTGAAAATAATCCATAGAGAATGGAAAATATTATCCAGCTAGAAAGTAAGGAACAGAAAATACCATGTGAAGGCAAGTTTTTGATAAAAAAGTATTTGGTGGCTTAAAATTCAATTATTCTAGTCAGCACTGTACCATATGTGCAGCTGACATGTGCATGCCACTATTCTTCCTTATTTCTGTTGATAGCTTTGACATCTGTGTGTAGTTAACCTGAAGTGTGTATGTTGAACTATCCTATCTGCAAATGTTGTGAATTTTGGATTTGGGGTAGCGTGCAGTGGGCTGAATGCCACTATCAGCTGTGAAATCTTGTATAGTCCTTCATTCTGTTGATGACAGATTGGACATATCTTGGGCTGGGGATGGGATAGTGTGCTCTTTTTCTTTTGTGCTTTTGGAAGAATGCTTTTGGAGGGTGACTGTCTGGCTTCCTCTGGAGTCTGAATTATTGTCAACTCACACCTAAAGCCCAAATCTTCTCATTTTCTATATTTAAGGCTTAGGACACTGCATACATCAGAGTTTAAATTTGTGCTGATTCTGTATGAAGGATTCTTTATTGTGTAGCATGGCAGGTTCTTGGTGTTGTTGAGCTGCCTGAAGTGCCAAGCATTGTTTCTAGTAGTGATGTTTGTTTCATCCTTGATCTCACTGTAATACACTTACTTAGTATTACAATCTGTCACCTGTCATTGTTTTTAATACAAGCAAGGATATTTTAATGCTTTATAAATTTAATTAATATGTGGATGATGCTTCACCATTGGGTAAAATACTGCATCAGAACCCGAAGTGATAGTGTTTAAGTCCTCAGGCTTTGGGTGTTTCTTTAAATGTCACCAAAGGATTGCACCTTACAGAACAGTGTCACTTTGCATTGCTTCTCTGTCTTCAGCTGTCTTGCAGCCTCAGCACTTAACTGGAGCATTTAGCTTTCATCTCAAACTCATTGGATCTTTGTGTGAATTTTTTTTTTTGCCTTCACCTAATGTTAATTCGTATACATTCCCAAAAAGAAGAGGAGGAGGGAAGGAATCTTGTTTGCTCTTTTCCTTAGTTTAGTCCTTTTTGTACTATTCTGCTACAGATCAATTGTGGGGTCTAAGATGTTAGGGTAACCTATCCGACTTTTGATTTTTCTCTAAATTGGTAATTTAATTAATTGGTACAGAACTTCTTTTGATGTGGCTGCTTTATTAGACTGCATATGTTGTCATTCTCCTAGAGATCTTTTTTTTTTTTAGTGTCACCTTTTTTTTGTCATCCTTTGTGCATGTTTCAATTTTTTTCTCTAACCTTTAGCAGCTTTTGGATTAATATTTTTTTAATGTACACTCCTTAATAATTATCTTCTGGTTTTTCTTCACAACTTTCTTTTAAATTTCTTTCCCTTTTTCTGTTTGTGTAGAAATTGGTGTGACTTTGAGATGTTGCCTTTTTAATATATGTCATTTGTAGCTAGTGTAGAAGTATTTAAATGCTCTTTTAAAAATTATTTTTAGTTTGAAATAGATTTAAAGTTCCCTTTTATTTGCTTATCCTGTTGTTTGATTCTAATCATATTGTTAGTTCTGTGTGTTGGTGGTCAAATGATGTCAAAGGATGTAGAGAGATCCATCCTTGGAGTCTATTAAAGGACAGGATTTTTTTTTGTTGTGCGTATTTGTCTTATTCTTGTGATCAATAGTTTAACTAGTCACTACTTAATTGGCTTTGTCCTGTTGGATTTAGTGACACCATTTCACTTTCATCAATAACACTAATTCTGCTGCAGCCCTTTACCACATGGTGTGCAAATATGTTGTTGAACACGGTTTACCGATGATTTATTTGAATATTCTTTTTCTTTTTTTGTGCTGTTTGGATGACTCCTGGCTAATAGTGCATATTTATGCCTTAAGAGTGGTTGTTCCTACAGGAGGAAGAAAACTGTATGAAGACTGCTTATCTTCAAGCATTAACATCTACTGTTGGTTTATATCATGCTTCTTTTGGAGGAAAATTAAATACCCTTGACTTGCCATGATGTATAAATACAGACTAAAACCAAACAATTATTTTGGTGGATATACTCACCAAAGCAGGGGAACTTTCTTTAGGAATCTTGGCTATAGGCAGCAAAGACACTAGGAGACCAAAACTCGGAGAAGTTGTGTTGCTCATTACGGGGTGTAGATAAGGGTGACACAAGCAAATATATTTTAACAATTTGCTTTCCATAGTGGCTTGCATACCAGAGTGAACTCTATCAAGAGCAGTTTGTTGTGTTCTGTATAAATGCTGCATTTGTCTACATTTATTTTCATTTCCAGATAATCTTTAAACCACAGTTGCTGAAAGGTATTAAAACACTATTGTCTCGGTTCTTCTGCCTGAAACCATCACCATTTTGCTGTTTTGTGCCTTGTTAGTACCTATTAACCCTGAGCCACTTGTCTGCTTTTCCTCTTCTCATTTGTTTTGTGTTCTGCTCCAGTATGTTTCCCTTTGATGAGCATTTGTTTTCTTCATTCTTTCATGTCACTGCTTTAACAAGCACAGTCCTCAGGTGAGAAGTGCTCTCAATTAGCACCTTCTGCTTTCACCTAAAATTCTAGTGTCTACTTCAGCTTTTGATGGTGGCAGGGTAGAGGAGTTGTACAAGCTCTTGGGCTCCTGAAAAACAAACTGTAGAACTTCTAAGAAGTAAATAGCCTTTAATTCTGCCCTTAAAAAGTTCATGTGAGTTTTAAAGACCTCTGCTCACATCGCTGTGGAGAACAGGTTCTAAAACTGGTTCTATTTACAGGTCAAATGAAAAAAAATGGAGTTACAAGACTGGTATGCATTTGTATATAAAACAATGTCTACATGATACTGTATTTAAACCATTCACAGCTTTGGCATATGTGTTTATTTTTATGTTTGGCAGGAATTGTTTTAAAGGTTTTTTCTATTTCAGTAAGTGAATCATTTTTGTAAACTTGTTAGTTAGACATATTGGTGTTGCATTTTGGTTTTAATGTCTCTTGTTGGCTGTGTTTGAAGTATATCTGTCTATTTCTAAAGGGAGAATTACATCTGTACTTGGACTTGAACAAATCTTATCTGATAATTTATAACTTCTTTTACATCTGTTTGTATTAGAAAACTCTTATTGCATGCTTCCAGTTTTTGTTTCCTTTCTAAAAGCTATGTCATCTGCTTGAATTTTTAAGAGGTTTAAAAATCTCTACAAAATTAACACAGGATTGCACAGCTATGAAGCTGTCAGATTAAGTCAGATGTTGCTGCTGAATTTGTTTTCTTTTAGAAAAGTTCATAGACTAAATAGAGTAGCAACTCTGTTCCTGGGGGTATTGGCTTTCTTGACAATTCTTTGTCCTCCAACAATTATGTAATATATGTTCATTTAGCAAACTGAATTTTATGGAAAAGAAAAATGCACAGTCACATTAAGTAGTCTCTTATTAACATATTATGATTAATAGAATTGCCTTCAGCTGGTTTGTGAACGCTGTGCAGAGGAAAAGATATTATGAAAGTTTTAAGAGGGCTGATGTTAATTATTCTTGTTTATCTTGGTCAGTAATCACTCAATAAATGAAAATAGCATTTTTTCTCTAGAAGCCTGTTTAACTGTGGTTTTGATTTCTTGCACTAGATGTCACTGCAGATAGAATAATCAGGTTCTTCTGCATGCTTAATTTAATTCAGATATTTTAAGGGAAAATAATTTGCAATATCTTGAATTTCATTGCTGTTCGCATCCACTAAAGTAAGTTTATGAGAATGCCAAAACACTGCTTTAGGAGCAAGTCCTGAAGAACCTGAGTAACTGTTCTGACAAAACACTTCTGAAAAACAATTCACAGTTGTAATGCACTGCAAAGTTATTATGTACATTAAGATTTGTTGCAATTATTTTTCAGTGCATTTTTCAATCCTCTTTTTCAACTGACAGTATATCTAGAAGTCTGACAAATTTAGCTAAAGCCATTAAAATAGATTTATTTTCTTAAATCCTTGATATTTTAGAGATGTAAAAGATCAGTTTCTGAGAGGCAGTATATTTTATTTTATCAGGTGATACAGTTGAGAAGGCAAACAGCCTTTTGGACATAGAGGTCTTCCACCAGGCCACTTTTGCTAATTACTTCCACTGGATATTGCAGTTGAAACACCAGTGGCAATGATATACAATTCCTATTTATAACTGCTTCTTTTAACATTTTTCTCTTGATTAATCACTTCTGTAGGTTTATGATTGAGTTTTGATACATGAAAATTTAATAAGTTTGTTTGGTTTTTTCCGTCTTTTTTTAAGAAACTTGTCTGATAACAACGGAATGTTTACTGTTCCTGGTCCTTTTACATTATTTACCCACAGCTCCTGCCTCCTGAGCAGTGATGAGTAATATCAAGTTTAGCTCTCTGTTTTATTAGAATGTGTTTTCTTATACCTGGCCTTGTGCATTATGTATTTATTTCCCAAGTGTAGCAGTTACTAGCAGTGATTGTAGTTAAAACATCATCTATTCTGGTCAGAAGATTTCTCCTTTGGAATTTGAGTTTGGACAGAGATTATCCAAATATGATTTGTTTTACCTTAAAAGAGACATTGTTTTTTCATACTATATGACTGAACAGATGCCATTATTAAGTGATGATTATTACTTTACCTAAGTAAGTTTGTCTGTTTCATCCTTGGCTTCCTATTGTCAGAGCATGAAAAAAGTCCTGAATTGGGAACTGGTGCTGCTCATCTACTCTAGCTCTTTTCCTAATAGAAGCAGTTATTGAAAGGATCCCAGCCACCTGAGGAATGCTGAGTGCAGCACTCAAAAGTAGATTTCAAAAGGAATAATTGTCTGCTTTCAAGTCTTTCTGCCACCTGTGTTCATCTGATGAAGAAATCTTTTTTGCTTGCAGATGTTATAGCTGCTTGTGATGCCTTTGTGGTGGACTAACCGCTTTTAACTTTCAGTTTCTGCCAGAAGGTTGTGATCAAGAGGTGCCTAATGCTACTGATTGTTTTTTTATTTCAATTTTAAACTGTTTTTTCCACTTGAAACCAGCTGGGCCATAAGAGAAGCACAACTGGGGACAACTGTTTCTGAGTTCACTAACCACTGATATAAGCCAGGGTTGAATAGTTTGGTTGGTAAGGCTATGCATTTCAAAAGAGGCCCTCCAGTGTCTAGGAGCAGCCATACTGCCAAATATTTCACTGCCCTCCTCCTTCCAAGTGGGGCCCTGCATTTGTAGATTATTCAGGCCATGCTTAGCTTTAATGCATCACTAGAGCTTGTAGGCGGTTTTTAAATGAAAGGGAGTCAGACAGAATGGGTTGCTTTTGAAATCCTTTCTACAGCTCAGATGCCACTTGTTCAACAATTCCTCCTGGGCATTTGTTCTGCTTTCCTATTAATTATCTTGTGCCAGGAAGGTGGTCTAAATTGAAATCAGTGGAAGCTCCTGAAAGAAGAAGAAATATATCCTAAAAACCATTTCTCCCTAAGGATCAGCAGAGAAGTATTAAGACAGAGACAAAATGTAAATTTCTCTTTGGATTTGGCTATGGGATGGGAAAGAAGCATTCCAACATCAATAGTTTAGATGAACCCCAAATTTCTATCTGCTTCACAAATGGGCTGTTTCTAATGACAAGGTGATATGAAATGCTAGAACACTTTTATTCTGCTGGTATTTTTAGCAGTATATTTAGGAGTTTATTGCTGTGTGATTCTGATACCTTTGAATGCATGGTACTGTTGTGCACCTGACTTTGCATCTTAAATGGCAGCAGGGCATTAGCCTTGATTCATACAGTCTTAAACACAAGTGGCAGCACGGACTGTGGCTGTTGCTACCAGTCAAGAATGTGCATCTAACTATGCATATTCCTCTGCAAAAGTCTTCGCTGGTGTGTTGTTAGTCCTGAAATCTGTTTTTTCTCCTTGGTGGTTGTTGCTTGCTGGTATGCGTAGTCCTCCTTCTTCCTCCAATTTTGTTCAATAGCATGGGTTGCACGTCGGTCTGGAGGAAGAAATTCACGGATTTAAAGCAATCTATTACTTTAGATTAATCTCTACAGAAGTAGAGATTAATATCTAGGTAAACAGTAAACAGAACTCTAGATAAGTGAAACACTTAATTCTCCCATTGCCCTGGAAACATGCAAAAAATAGCAAAACAGCTTTTAAAATTAATAAGTATATTTGCTATGAGCCTAGTGTTTTTTCCTCTCTGTAATTCCCTGACTCATTTATCATCCAGCTTTAGCAACAACTGAGGTAGGAGTCCTGTAGCTAATAGTCCCCTGCTTTCTCGATTCATTCCCAGAATAGAGTCTATGAAATGAATTATTTACAGGTCCTGGAGAAAATATGGTATGATGTAATTAAAGGCTGTTTTGTAATGCATATGGAAGAAGAGATGAATGAAAATAGTCTATCTCTTTGTCTTCCAGCCAGGCCTTTTCCCCTTTTTTAGATATCAGCTTGAAGAATACTGAGGGTGGAGTTGCTGTCTCCTAGCTGGGATGTATGATATCTCCTGCTTGGTGGTAATGGCAAGGAAAGTCTTGTTCTCTGCCCCAGATGTCAGTGTTGCTCTGTGTAGACTTTCTTGTCCTGTGAGGCTAGTGTGTGCTCAGTGTGTTCACACATAGGAGACTCTGAAGGCTCCTCCACTTGGGACAAACCAAATTTGCTCTGGGTGCCTTCTTGAAACAGAAGAATAGTTTTCCCTTAGACCAGGCTAGCGGGGACAGAAACCAGCCTGCAGCAGATGCTCCAGCATGGAAAATAGAAGCTTTGATGGCTTAAGTTTTATAAGTCACTGGAAAACAGGATTTTACAGGCTGGTGTCCAGAAAGCCAAAATAGGGACGTCTGCTTACAATTAACCAAATCCTGCAGCTCTATTCGGGGGATTTTTCCCAGATGTCAGAAGTAATTCTGCCTGTACAACAAAGTGTGAAGTGTCAAGGAACAGGCATTTCTGCTTAAGTTGGTAGTTGGAATTCCAGGAATGAAGGCCAAATTTCCTGAAAAATAATTTTGGGTATTGAAGCCAAGGCTTCCGATGGAAATCCTTGCAGCACATTAAATGTAGAGGTGCTTTGGGGTGCCACCACAATAGTAGGGTTTCTGTGTATTAGTAGCCAGCTCTATGTCAGCAGTGAGCTCGTGTTCCGAGAGGGAAAGGGAAATAATGTGAAATGGGAAAGGTAGGGTAACCACATGAGACTAAGAACTGTTCCTGTAATTTCTTTATTCTTTACAGGAAGTGCATCATTAATTTTCCATCATTTTAGCTTCACTGTCTTAGCAGTTGCTCATTTAAGCAGTTCTGCAATTCTGCATCTGCCTTTTTGACTGCCATTCATTGCAGAGAGCTATTGATGCCTCTCTGGGCTTCTGCAGCAGCACCTGCATTTTCCCAGTAAGCTGCTCACAACAAAACTGCAGTTTTCTGATCTTGCTTTTTGCAGACTCTTTAATTGGCATTTCTTGCTTGATGAGGGTGCTGTGATTTAATGCTCTTGGAAGTGGGGGAAAAACTGCTTAGGAAGTTTCTGTAGTGGTGGTTTTCTTTGTGGTTTTGGATAGTAGAAATTTCTTCATCTCAGAAGAATGAAGTGTCTTACTTCTACTAAACCTTTTGTTTTAAATGCACTGAAACCAGTGCAGCCAACAGTATAGTGTTAATTCTTTGTTCTGTTATCTAGAGGGAGAAGACACAATATGGGTTTGTGCCTTATCCAACATCTATATGCACAAGGAAATCTATATCCCCTTTCATAATTGATGGCTATATAAATAATTTATTGCCTATAAAGGAAGAGCATTATTTTTAATTTTCAAAATTGTTTTACTGAAGTCCCAGGATAGTCCAAAATGTACCTTTGACATGTGCACAAATTATAAAGCATATACCTCCACTGATGGCATTTTCCATATCTCCTTCTCTCTTTGCATTGCCTCCCAAATAGCATGTACTACTTTTGAGGCTAGTGATTCAGAATTTATTTTGTCATTCCAGAAGCCATGCCTGTGTCAAACTGAAATAAAACATGGGATAGAAATTTGATGTTGTATATGCAGCTTTATAAAAAATAAAAGTGTTTTAAACAGACACCCACTAAGAAGTGGAGCAACTTCACTGGTACAATACAGAGCAAAAGAGCTTTTCCTACTTTAATGTAGGCTGTCACTTCCATGAGAATCTCAGACATTTCAGAGTTGTTTTCTTGGAACACTTATTTTTTTAAAAAACCCTGGAATTGTCTTGTCAGTCACAATTAGAGACAAGCAAATTTTTTTTTTACTGTTAGTGTTTTATCTGATCTGTTTATGATAAGTATTTGTAAGGGAGTCAGCCTATAGAACAAGAAGGGTGTTCATGTAACCAGTTTTCATCCAAAAGATAGCAAGCTAAATACTCAGCTGTGCTTATTCCTTCAAGTGTTAAGGAAATACTACTAGTAAGCCGAAACCAGATTTCCATCTTTTGAAATATTTTTTTACTCCTCTCCTACCTCTTGTTCCTCTTGTCCATACAGTAAATGTTTTCTCATACTTTGAAGTTTCCTTGTTCCTCTTTTAGTTCTTTGAGTAATATTATGCATAGAGAAATCTTTTTCCATATTCAACCTTCTTATCAATAATTTCCCTAATGCTTGTATTTCTAGTGTTTCTTGACATCCATTTCCAGTATTTTCTCATATTGGGAGGTTACTAGGTTACTATGTATATGCTAGTTGTCTGGAGAACTATTTATTGAGTGTCTGTCTATCTTCTGGATGGCAAGGCAGCATTCAAAAGTAAGGAGTGGGTTCATGTCACCTCTTTGGCCTTCGGTAGTTTAAGCCCTCAGTGCAAGTGTGAAAAGCTCTTGTCCACAAAAGTCACATATGTGTTACCTGGTGTGCAACAAACCAATAATTACACACTAGAGAGAGACATTGAACATTTATTTCAGAGTTGAACAGCCCTGGGTGCCCGGTGGTATTCCACAAATCAAGCCACCAGCTGTCACAACTTGTTAACTATTTATATATTTTAACAAACACAGGAATTAGTTGGCTACAAGTCACCTAGTTCTCCTGTTAATTGGTGTTCCCTCTTCTGTTGGTTAATGATTCTCTCACTTCCCATGTGAATTAGTCTGCATGCTCAGACTTTCTCTTCTTTTGGGTCTGTGGATTTCTAAGGTTGGTTGTGATCTGCCCCTGCTGAAATACCCTTTTACCCAGTCGAAGCTGATTTCAGCACAATGGGTGAGTTGGTTTAATAGTTTCTTTCTTATCTTGGAGTTTCTGCCATATGTCCTTGTGACCCGTAAATTTTGCCTTCTCTGGGCCCACTGTAAGTGGTATGTCCTTCTCCCCAAGGTTTGTTAACTTCCTCCTAAGTCTGAGGTCTCTGAAGTGTGTCAGCCCTAAACCTTAACCAGGCAATTTTACCAATGAGAACTTTGTTTTTCTAACACTTGGTCATCACTTAGAGCTTATTTGCTACTCTCTGATTTACAGGTTAGATTTCCTTTCTTGTTGATTAGGCTTGAAAGTGTAACAAAGATTAAACATTAAAGGACATACTTTCTTGAGAAAATTTTACACAGTCCACATTTTGCAACACTCTGAACATATCTCTGTTGTTTCCAGATATTTTTTCTGACTCTTGTAGGTTTTTCCAGTTGGTCCATAGAAAGATTGCTTTACTATGCAGAATTTTTTCTCCTGGTACACTTACATATTTTTCCCTCTGAGTATGAAAATGTTACTGAGACGTAGTGTAGAGTATACTGAACCCTGACAATTTAATGTAATTTAATATCCTTCTCTTTCCACTACAGTCTTCCCAGAAAGATACAAAAATATCTTGTCATCAGTGATTGATTCATCCAGTAAGAGTCTTGTTAAAGAGAGTGAAGATTCAGTTTTATTTGTTGGAGGGTAATGAGCTAGTGTTTCAGGTTATCCCTATTTTAGGTACTGAAGTATCAGTGCTTGAAGATGTTTTGGGTGTTTAATTCGCGTTTGTTTTGAAGTGGATTTGGCTGTATGAATATCTGAAAATCACAGGATTTAGGCAGAATTCTATGGGGAACTTACTTTTTTCTTTTCCCAACTTCCTTCTCTGTGAAAGAATCTCATTGTTTTGCCGGAACTTTATCAGCAAAAGACTTGTGGTTTCAGGCAACTTCTGGCCTAGTAATACTTCATCCATGAATACAATTTCTATGTCTGGAGATTTTGCCCTTATGTAAATACAGAAAACATAATTAGAACTAATGAATTCACAACAGACTAGACAAGGGCTTAATCATCTTCAAAATGTCAGCTTCTGTAGAAATTTATGTTAAATATATCCACATTTAATTTCGTTGAAAGTTCTGTTTGCAAGATCTGGACAAATATCGGGATAATTTTTACAAGAGACGGGAACTACTGTGAGACATTGTAAAAGACGGTTTATTGCTTTATGGCATTGTCAGTCTCATGGAAGGGTGAGACATTAAAGGTGTTGGATCCAACACCATAACATCAGAAGCTGATCTAATTTTCAGTTAAAATGCCTTCTACAAAGTTCACTAGCACCTTCTTACACCAATCATTAATTGCTTTGTCTTTCATGGCTTTACCGCAATGCGTCATTTTTCAGCCAATCATATAACACTTCATAAACTTACATGGATGCATTTTAAACTTCTAACCAACTTTATAACAGGTTCTATTACTAAACTTTAAAATCTTTTGCTATCTTACTTAACCAGTTGCTTTGCTTACATAATACTTATTTCTGTTTGCTGAAAACGTATTTCTACTTAAACTACAAGCTTATATTCTTGTTTCATGTCTGTTTCACTTTAATGTTCTAATTCTCCAAGTCTTCTCCAACAAGCATTGTATTTATCTCTATCTCTGGGCCTGTATGCACAACGCCTTGGGAGCTTTCTGTACCTGCATTTCCCACAGACAAACTGTTGCTGAAGGATTTGTTCTGAATGTGTTTAATTCAATTATCAGATTTTCTCTATGGTACCTGAACAGACACCGCTCTAAACCCTTGACTGTTAAAGGTTGCAAGTTTATTCTTGTTTTCAACTGTTTTTCATTGCCCCTTGTTGTTCTTACTTTGTTGCTGTGTTCACAGAGCAAAGAAACAAATCTGAGATGGGTTATATTTCAAAACACCAAGAATAGCATTTCAACTTCTTTGTAACAATCCAAAGGTACTCAGACCTTTGATTATCTGAAGAAGCATTTTGATGCTATGAGAAGTGAAATTGATTTGTTACCTGCTCTTGGAAGCTTCTTAGCATCCTCCTTCGTTTACATTCCTGTGCTCAGGCTACAGTATCAGAGCCTTATATTTTTGACTAGATAATGGCATGGTCAACACAAGGATTTGACAAGGTGATGCATGGATATCTGAGCAATGTGGTCTAGTTGAAGGTGTCCTGTGAGGGTCCCTTTCAACCCAAATGCTTCTATGATAGTAGGCCAAAAAAGCTGCTGATGTGACTCATGAGAAGAACATATTTGAATCTTCTGAAAAGCGATGATTTGTCTGTCTTGTTTTTTTCCAGTTGAATGTGGAGATGTTTGTTTTCAAGAAGAATTTCTGGTCAAGGGAAACAATTCAAAATCCCGTCTTCCAGGCATCATACAAAGTTTGATTGCTCTAAGGAACAAAATAAACTATACAGAAAGTTAAAAAAACCCAATCAGAATACCGGATTGTGCATTATGTTTTCCATGAAGGAATAGCATGTCCATAGTTGTCTGGGTTGTTTGCCTTTCTTTTTTTGTTTGCTTGTTAGCATTTTGTGTGTGTGGTTTTTCTGTTTGGTTGGGTTTTTTTTCCTTCCAGTGGGATCCACCTGTTACTTGTATTTCTATGGTAACAGCTTTTTGATAAGAACTGAGAAAACCAGACTTTTAAATTTTGATATGACAATTGTTCTGCAGAATTTGTTAATTTACTAGTTACATGCTGCAGGGATAATCTGAATTTTGAGGAAAACAGTGAAACTTGTTCTCAGGCAAACTGTCACATAACCAAGAATTATCTATGTGAAAGATGAGAAGCATATAGTTTCAGTTTTCTGGTCTTCATTTGAATTGTTAATTGGCCCTTATAAGAAAGCACAGATCCATTTGTCTTTTTGGTTGCATATCCCAACTTTGCAAGGAAAAGCTTTTTCCATTGAGAAGCTCAACTGGTAATGCGGTAAATATGAAGTCCCTCTTTAGAGAAGCCAAAATGCAGATGTTTGAAGTGCCCAGCTGGTTTACAGTAGTCTGCCTGCCATTTGCCTCTGTTAATAGTCTTTAATTATGTGATCACCTTGCTCTCTCTTATTATTTCTTTCTCTGGTTTCAGTCAGTGGAGAGTTGGCTGCAAAATCCAGCATGGGCTTGTGGAAGGAAGGAGGCCATGGTCTGATTGACCTTGATGGGTTCCTGAGATACAGTCATATATAGGGAACATAACAGAAAGGCAGAGGAGGATTTTAAGGTTAAGATTCTATTAACCCATGGAAATTGTATCTTGCTGTATCTCAAACCCAGGGAAATTTGAGAGGGTTTCCTCCTGAGGAATTTTCTTTTGGCCATTTTCCTTTAAAGTTGCTAGTCTCTTAAGACGTAAATTGATTAGCTGAATTTAAACAGTCATTAATACTCTTAATTGAAATATGCCTGGGAGAGAATTTGGTTATATTTGGTTTTATGTTTAAATCTCTGTAGTTTTGTCTAAGTATGAGCTGCTTTATACAGTAAATCTAAAAGTTTTCTCTATTAATAAAATAACATATTTAAAGTTAAATGCCATAAGATTGCTTTTGGTAAAGCAATATCAAAGGTTGTCCTGGTTTCAAAAAGTAGCTTTTGTTTACCAGTGATCTTGTTGGTCTTAGTACACCTGTCACCTTGTTTCCAAAGGATGTATTGTACATGTTAAATTCAAGGTTATTTCTGTGTCACATAGTCCTTTTTGGCAGCATTTTTGAAAGAGATTTTTCATGTGCTCCTGATTATGATAATGAAGCATTTAAATGAATATTTGAAACATCTTTTTGTTTAAATGGTTAGATTTAGACCCATTGTGAGGTGGTCTTTAACTTCTGAAATTATGGAACTTGGTGTCCTGTATGCCTCAAAGCTTAGGAATGAAAGAGGGGATCTGCTCTCCATGTGTTATGGCTGGTGTTATTCACTTGCCAGTCATTATAAGTCATTAAAAAGTGCTCTGTTTTACACCATATCAGTGCATTAATCCTTTATTTTGAAGTAATTTGCATAGTGGAATGAATCACCTCCAATATATCTACAGTTTTGAGGTGCAGTAGTACCTGTCAGGAGTCACTGAGAATTCAGGTGAGAGACAAGGCTGCCATGAGAGACAGCATTTGGACACTCATGTTTTCAAATCTCAGTAAAGTATTTAAAAATAAAACGTAAAGCTTTTCCACTGAAAAAATAAAAACCTGCTTCCTTTCTTACAGTATGCAAATACAACAAATGCCTTACCTCCTTTGGAGAACACGACTTCCTCTTTTATTGTTTTAGATTAGCTAACAAAAAGTACTTCCCTGAAAGGTTTGTGTCAGAATGCAAAAAAGGTGACAGCTGTCCAAGTTAAGGTTCAGATCAGTTAGCAAAATGGAATTGTCAGTGGTTCCTTCTTGAGCTTTGGGTAGTTTGCTTTGCATTTTTTCCCTAAGAGTACTGCAGGTTTGCATCTTTCAAGGAAGCCTTATTTTCTGTTAGTATTGGCAAAGCTGTGCTAGTTTCCTTTCATTGACTCAATGGGCCTTAAATTTTAAAAATACTCAAATGTGGCAAAAATGCAATCTGCCAAGAATTCCATAATGTAATGTAATCTAGATTACATAGTAGAGTGCAAGAGATTCCTCCCTTCTGAATTTTTATATTCAATTTTTGCTGAACTTACCAAAAAAAGTGATGGGAACTTTACCCTTCAGTCAATATTTGGGATGTCTGTCTTGGCTATGAAATATGATTTCAGTATTCTTGTTTTTTATTAGATATGATAATTCTTTTGACCTTGATATTAGGGATTGATGCCAGATTACAGATATCTCAGTATAGATTGCTTTTATTTAGTTTATTTTTAAAGGACACTTGCCTTTGATTCATATGGGTGCCTATTTCCTGTGACTATATTTCTGGATTTATACTCTTGTCATCTTGTCCTTTCCCCTTATTTTGTGCTTATCCTCTTTTTCAGCCTACATTTTTAAAGGGTGCTGTGATCTTGTTTGGCATCTGTACGTGTGATTCATTATTGTGTATGGTTGAAACTGAGGTCATTGTACTGCAATTACAGCTGAAGCACTTGGTGTCCTCTTATGTTGTCCTTTAAAGCAGTTTAATTACTGTACTGGACTGTTGCAAGTTAGAATGATTTGTTCATTTTCATTTCAATTTAATAATGAAAATTATTTTAATACCTTTCAATTTTAAAATTGTGAAATGAACTGTAGTTTCATAACATGTAATAGCAGGATATGGGCATTTCCTGTGTATCTTCTGGCTTTCAATCATTTTACTAGAAATTATGCAGTTTAGAGAATTCAAGCCAATTGACAGTATACTGTGTATAATAATACAGGTTTTTTTATCTGTATTTTTTTACGCTTATGTTGTATAGTATTAATGATAGAATTGGAGTGTGCTTTTAGATGAGATCTATTTCACTGGAATTAGAATAAAAGGAAGATGTTTTCTTAAGGAAAGTTCTGTTTCCCCAGCTGAGTTTACCTGCTTTAGAAAAGAATAGTATCAAAAATCCTAGGCACTTTATGATGGACAACCAGTTGCTAATGCTATTTGTGCCAGCTTAACGCACCAATTATTTTATGCTTTGGGTACACAAAATCAAACTGATAGCTTTTAAAGGGCACTTTATCCTGTCTTTTTGTAACATCCTCAAATGTTTGCCTTGAGATCAAATGGAATATATTTTTTATGATTTCTGACCTTTTAATAGCCCTTTAATTTGCATTAAAAGCGTCACCTAAGTGACAGCTTGTATTTTCTTTAACTGACCTAGTACAGCCTAGCACATAATGTCTGGGAAAGAAGGTAAGGTGATTATACCTTCATCAGTTTCCAGAAAAGTCGTTGTAAACTCTGTTCTCAAAATAAAATGAATTAAAAATAATGTGCTAAAATATTACTGTGGAACTAAGCATTTAAAGCTAAATGCAGATGTTAAATTCAGAACTGTTGCTCTGACTTACGTTTGTTATGCTGAAGTGAATAGTGAAAGGAGTCAAAAACTTGACTGATACTGCCTTCTGAATAGCTTCTATTTGCTGGACTAGGGAGGAAAATTTAATTTGCTTTTCTTGAAAAGACTTCTTTGAAATGGTGTCTTTTTTTCTTCCCTGTCTTTCAAAATCATAGTCATAACTCCCTGCAAATCTCTTGGGTTTTAAATAGTAATTTCCTATTTAATGAATATAATTTTGTCTGTAGTCTGTGATTTTTTTCTTGAGCTGGCTGATCCTGGTTTGTCTGCTCAGTGTGTGCTGGATCTAGTTCTATGTAACAGTGATCCCTGCTACAAACAGCATGGGACTGGTTCTCATCTTCGTGGATGTTGATGGAGCATTTGACCCTGGGATGTATAGGAAACTATTTCCTTATTTATGGAGTGTGGAAATAAGGGTATAAATATAATAAAAATGCTTATACAGAGGATGTGATGGAAGCAGTGGTACGGAGGGGAGGGAGAATTGTGTACTTGTAGAGGTTTTGGGCAGGTGGCCCTGGAGCACATTTTTGGGCTTAATCATGTGTAATGGTTTCTTTATATGTGTTAACTGGTGAAGTTTGCTGTATTAAAGCTAATTTTTCTAGCAGAGCATCTGAGGGAGGATTGAGTGAGTCTAAGGATAACAGAAGAGTTGTTGATGGTAAATAGTTTTCAATGCAAAGGACTTAATAGACTGTGGAAGAGGAGGAGGATGGCATGAGACTTTACTGTCACAAGATAGTACATCTGCATGAAACACAGATGAATCTGGAAGGATCAGATTTCTTCTTCTTTGCCAACTTCCACGCCGTGGAAGTTGGCAAAGAAGAAGAGCTTGAGAAAGGATGTGCTAAACGCTGGGATATGGTGAGCATCATCGTCTCCTTAGGGAAAATGCTTGGAGTCTGGCATAGCATAACCACAGTAAGGAGAATAGATACCACTGCTGGCAGTATCAATGAATAAAGGCTGGAGAAGGAAAAGTATTATTTCAGCTGAATGTCAATAGTGATTCAAAGTTCATGGGTATAAACTGGCTACTACCAATTTCAGAACAAATATTTGAAATAATTTTACATTATATAATGGATGAGAACCTGAGTGTAATCTACAAAATTACTTGTTACGGTGTTCGGGCACAGTACTCGTGACACAGGAGGTCACTTTTCAATTGTTTCTCCTCAGGTAGGAAAAATGCTGCTGGCATTTCAAACAGAGGTAGAAATTCCTCAAGTTTTCTTTCATTACAGAACCAATCAAATCAGTTTTCTTGTGCTTTGTGGGGCTTACTGGCTCCTTTACTGATTTTTTCCTACACTTGCCTTTTAATACTGTGAATGCAACTTCAGTAGTTGACTGTCATCTTTATAAATGTAATAATTTGCATGCAATGCAGTTGAAAATTCAGAGGAGTATTCAATCTGTTTATGTAGCATTTTGAGAAGAATTATAACTAGAATTATTCAGATAATTTATGTGAACAGAAACAGAGGTCTGTCTGCAGTATATTCCTCTTATATTCTGCTAGTTTTAATCTGTTCAAAGGCTGCATTAGGACTATACCACTCAAATGATAGGAATAAGCTCCATGTAGGTGAGTTAAGGTTTATTCAGCTGTACTCAGTTTTGGAGTATAAAACAGGGCGAGGAGATAGCAATCCTTCTCCAGAAAACGCCCTGTGCTTTCTGTGTCTGTGATTCTTGAAGTTAGGGAACCCCAGGTGTTAGATACCCTGTGCCTTTGTCCACTAGTACCTCTTTTCCTTTTCTCACCTTTCTTCCAGGAAATTTCTTGCAGCCATATAAATGATTGCTGTCTGCAGTGTCCTTGTATTTAACAACAAGGTTGCTTTTTGAAATCCTGACGATCAATTTTCTTTTCAACTTCCTCATATAAGAAATATCAAGTGAGCACTGCTTGTTTGGGAATTTCTCCCCTTGGGTTTTTTGCACATTCATCACAATCCCGCCCACAGTTTTGTCTCATTTTCTCTTTTTGTGGAAGGGTTAACTCTGGAAACTCAGAGTAGCCCTCCGAGAGCACACGTATATGAAATGGGTTTGAAGTGGGTGTGCCTGTATTGCCATATATTCTTTGCTGCAATCCAGTAGTATAGCTCTCATCTTCTGTGTTTGTCCAGAATCTCTGCAATGGAACTCTGATTTTAAGTCACCTAATCTTGTGTAGTCCTGTGATGGTGAATATATAAATTTCTGACTTCAGTGAGAGGAGTTTTGGATTTTCTCTCATGCTGATTATGGCATGACCAGCTGAGGCTGTTTCACCCTATTTCCTCTCTCTGTTTGCATAGGCTCTTTAATGCCATGTATCTGGTGGGTTTGGAAATCAACTTTTTCAGGAGCATTTGAATTCTGAACACAGTGGAATAGGTTTTTTTTTAGGTATTAAACATTTGTTTCCAGTGATTTAAAGGAAGTGAAAACTGTATTGAATACATAACTGGAGGAAAAGCAATTAAGAACTTCACTTGTGTGTTGCTTACATCTATACATTTTATAGAGGACTGGATGTTAGTGCCGGGCCATTGAGCATAGTCAGACATTTTTGTGAGCTTGGGAATATAATACCATATTTTCAGTAAAATCAAATGCACCCAAAGTACCTGTTAGCATAAGAATTTTGTCATACATAGCCTGGTTAAATATTAATGCCAAGACTTTTGCCATTGCACGTTTTTGCACGTGATTTTTAAAGTTTGATATCATGCAATTTTTTTTCATCATTTAAATGTAGAAATCTGAACATCATGCTGGCCAAGTAAATTGTCATGTTTTACTGAAAGTGTCTGTACAGTGTATTTTCTGGACTGTGTGCCACCAGCTATCTGTTCAATATTTAAGAAAAGGAATTGCATTTTTGCATTGGAAAGTGTGACGAAAATTGAACTCTCCTGAGTGGTTCTGTTCACTGCAGTGCACTAATTACATATACTCTTTAATATGTGCTGGGACAATAGCAGCATAATGTTTTCCTCTACTATTAGATTGGTAAAGGAATGTTAAAAATGCCTTTTGGACCTACTTTCTTTTTTAATTTAATTCAATATCTTGTTGGCCAAAAAAAGTAAAGCTGTGTGCTTCTATTCTATAAAAGTAAAGTGTGTGCATTTAAAGAGATCCATTTAAAGACATCCTGTGTGTCACAGTGGTGGTCTTTATAATGGATAGTTGTATATGATGATGATGAACTTTTCAGCTCAAATCTACTTGATAGATTTGTTCTTTAACTACCAGATCATATATCTGTTTAGAGGTGCCACTGTATCAGTTAATACAGTAAACTTAATACATAAGTACAGAATAAATGAGTTTTCACAAAAGCTTTTGTATCTCTCTATGTAAGTGTAAATGAATTTGCTGTATCAGGATATTGCTGATAGCTGAGTCAGAGCTGAATTCAAAGAGACGAGAATTTAAATATACAATATAATCCCTTTATTTTAACTTTGACTTAGACGTGTATTTTGTATTCTGTCTCAAAATTACTTTCTGAGTTTCTACTCTTCAAGTGAGTCCATTTTATCTAGCAGGTCCCAAAGAAGAAAGCCTTTTTCTGCTCCTAGCACAGTAGCCACTTTTACCCACCGAAGTGCTCCTTTTGGATAATACTTGGCTTGCTTGATTTTCCACAACTTGTGAACACATCTTAAATTCTGAGGAGTATGTATGCACTTTCCTGTTCAAGGATAATTCAAGCTAAGAAGCATGTGGATACATTCAGCTTTTTTCAAGTGTATCTTGATATTTTCATAAATTTTCTGAATTAGCAAATTTTAATAGGGACAGTGGCCTTTCATACTCTTGTAATTTTGAGTTATGGATTCACCACTTTAAATTATGTGACACAAATGGAAGCAAATCAAATAGTAGATTAAACCTCATAATTTCTCTGCCTTGTAATTGCTTACAGACTTTCAATTTATTTTAAAAGAGGTCTGTCCCTGTTCAGAAACATCCTTCCTATGCAGTCAAGGATGAAAGAGGGGCAGTTTGACTACTTCATTTGGGCCTTTTTCTTTTCCTTCTTTCACTGTTAGAGCACAAAGTAATAAAGATTTATTGTTAGTGATTTTTCTGTGATTTCATTTTGGGGCAAAAGTGGGCAGTTTGGCTTTTGGAGGCATCCTTGAAGTAGCTTTTGAATTTGGAATTAAATTTTAAGCCAAGTGATTAAAGTTCAGGAGTTACCCCAGGTATCTGATTAAAATTCAGGTTGTTTTAGTAAATTGTATCTGAAGATAAAAGCGTTTTTACAACCTGTATTAAACTAAAAAATACTATAGTTAATCACAGCTACTGTCTGCTACATTTCTTATAAAATTTCCATTAACAGGATGCATTCTGTGCATGAATGGTAGTCGTTTACAAAATATAACTGTAGAAATTCAATTAATTTATGTTCTTTCATTTTAGATCTGAATAAAAAAGCAATCCATCTGTTTTAAATCACAATTATACATGATTAATTTCTTATTATAGTAAGAATGTGTTGAATATTGAAAGACTGGAAAATAAAAAAATCATACTGTTTCTTTGTTCTTAATTATTTGTGAGTTATTTTTCTCATTCAGTGATAATTTTTTTGTCTCCTGGGATGTTTATTTTTTCCTCTGTCAGGGACATTGGCAAATGCTTTGTTGTGAAAAATTTCCTCAAAATATTTTTGGAAAAAATACTCAGCTTTTAACATTTTATCAATTTCATTGGACCAAAGGTGCTAGCAGTAACCAGTCACCAGTCCTTGGGGTCTTGTCTTCATCCTTGTCATGTGAGAACATTATAAATTATGTATAACAGTAGATGCTACTGAGTAAATATCTAATATATGATAGGTATTTTTGACTGAAATTGCTTTTTCACTTGAACAATTAAGCTGTATTTTTTAGGTTTTTTATGATGGGACTCTTTTATAATACAAACAAATATCTGAGTGCATTGTGAACATCTGAGCTGCACATGAATCACAGCTTACTTTTTCTTTCTAAATGCTGGAGAACCTTTTAATTCATCCATGACCAGAGTAACATTTCCCAGTTTTCTTTTGTTTCTTATATGTTGTGTCATCATCTTGTCTTGCCCAGATGTATCCATACTTGGAATTTTTAGACAGTATCAATATTGACAACATATTTTTTCTGCAGAGAAATGAGATTTTACATCTCCTTTCTTGTTTAGACTTGCAAGTATAGGGGGGCAGTTGGGCAGTAGAGCAGAAAGTTCTGCAGGATTGATGGATGTGGACATTCTGTGCCTGGTGGGCCAGAAACCTTGGGAGCATCAATGAGAAATATGAAGGATGAAAGCAAAAAGGAGGATGTGCCTTGTCTAAACGAAATCATGCAAGACTGCAGGTGCACAGATGAGGTTGTGTAATTTGGTTATTGCCTAGGCAGTAGAGAATTATACCCAAAGCTGTAAGACTGTGTAAACTGAGCTATGTAATCAATAAATTGACTTCAACATCAGCACCTTGTGGAGTTCCTCTCTCAATTGCCGACATGCAAGTTGCTGTACTTGGGAAAATACATGTAGCAGTCTGTGTTGTTTTTTCTTACAAACAGTGTGGTGTCTTTTTGGCTCTGGAGAAGGCATTTGATGGCTTGGAGAAGGAGCAGTCACAGCTGTCAGAAAACATATTTTCCATTTTTATTAGCAGCAGGAGAAAAGCGTGCTCCTTGTAATACACAGGAATACTTGCTGCTATTGCCTCTGCTTCATGGATTGCCAGGGCTTAGCTCTTTTACATAGAAAAACACATTTGTCTTGAAAGATTGCGTGTGTGTGTGTGTGTGTGTGTGTGTGCACATTCACAATCTCTGTTGTTGTTATCTTCCAGGCCTAGGTCTGTTTCAACTTGAAAATTGAACTTGTAAAATACTGAAAGTTATTTCAAAGCTATAATTATTTTTTTTATTTATTGCATAGACTGTTGCATGTTACAGCATACATTACTTTATACAAGGCTGAAATCTCCTGCTGTCCTGCTGAATGATGCTTCAACCTAGGGATGGCTGTACAATGTGGCCCAAAGGAATTTTTAAGAATTGAAATTATATCCTGTTAATATTTCTTACTTTTATTTACTACCAGCAGTGCTTCTCTTACACTGCATGGTATTTCAACTGCTTAGGTTTACTGAATTGTCAGGAGTCTGGGGTTTTTATTATGCAAGGTTCACCTTATTTAAAGGACTGCTGAAAAGTTTTCAGTTTTCTATTCTTTAGAATGCTGAGGAGTTTGAAATTCTCCTTACCCTTGTGGAATGTGGTGCATAGCTTGCTTTTAGACGACGTTACTTTGTTACATTCTTGATTGATGTTCCTTCTCTGGTATAATTCAGTTTTTTGTCTGGTTTCCTTCAAATAACACCTTCACAGATTTCCTCAACTGCAAGCCTGCAATGCTTAACAAAAGTAAAGTCACATTTAAAATGTAAAATCAAAAAATTCTAAAAAATTGTTCTTTCGTGTGGTATTAGAGTGAAGTTACATAAAATGTGGTTTAGAAAGGAAGGAAGAGAGGTATTTCTTGCACATCCTAATAGACTTTTGTTCTTTATAGGAACAAACTTTGGCCCTGAGGAAAGAAGGGATAGGTGTTGTGTTAGATTCTGAACTGCCTCATCTCATTGGCATTGATGATGATCTTCTCAGTACTGGTATCATCTTGTACCACTTGAAGGTAAGTGCACATCTGTGTTTCTATAGCCTTTATATGCCTTGTGATTCTTTTCACTAGAAAAATTATAGTGTTGATTTGCTATCTATATATAGTGCTTATTGCATTACTATGGCAAGAAAAGCTCTTTATGCTTCTCTGCTGTAGTAAGACAAGCTCTTAAGAGGTTAGAAATTACGAAATTAAAATATCTATTTAGGTTTATCCTGAGAGTCAACTGGTTAACCAGATTTAGGTGTTTCATATTTCTATCTGTGTGTATTGGTTTGTTATTCATGTAATTATAAAGCTTGACCTTAAAATCTGAATCTAGATTGTCTCAAAACTACAAAGGTGGTTCTGCGCTGGACAGTTGAAACTTGAATCTGTTTACAATATTATAAAATAAATACTGTAAAAGCATTCTGAAAATGCTACATGATTCATTTTTTTCACATATGTTTAAATGTGTATTTCATTCAGGTTACCCTGAGAAAGTGGAAGGATAGATTGTATTCTTGTGGGGGAGATAAGGAGATTCCAACTGGAAATAATGTATATTTCTCTCTTAATTAGGAGGGCCAAACATATGTTGGCCGAGAAGATGCTATAACAGAACAGGATATTGGTATGGAATTTAGCATTTTTATATTCTTTCTTCTTCTTCCAGTATCCTAATATATGAACTAAACTTCCTATGTTTTTTTCCCTTTTTCAGTTAGTTGTTCTGTGTTTCGCGTATTGTAATTTTTAGAAAATCTGAAAGCTGAATTGTATGGGATTTGTGTCAAAGAGCATGACTTCTAGCATAGCTTGTGGGCCTTTAAGTATATTCATATACTTGTTACTAATTCATTTCTTACTTCTCTTGAAACAGCATCCTGTAAGAATATTGTTCTTTTTCATATAGCACCTGTTGCAATTACTGCAAAATAATTTTCTTAACCTTTGCAGAATGATAGTATTATTATACTATTATACATGATAGTCTTGGAGCTTGAGATTTGAGTTTAAAAAAATTTTGAAAATTGGTAAAAATCTACTGGTTTTCCTATTGATTTCTTACCAACGCAACTGACTGCCAGATCTGGACTCTTCTATCACATAAGCTTTACATAAGTTCCTGGGAGGCAGTTTCATTAAGTAAACTGCATCCTTTAATGCTTGGGTGAGAATCAGAGTCACATAATTTAGTTTGGTATATTTTCTTGGGTCAAAAGTTGCCTGGATTTAAATTACTCTGATAAATTCCATGAAACTACTGAACTTGTGATGCCTTGTGTTATTGAACAATGCACATAATCACACATTTGAAGAAAAATTGGAAAGAAGCATAACTGATTGATAAAAGCCCTGAATGTCATAGAATATAAGAACTTTACTTCAGCCATCCTTTTGTCTACAATGGCATCTTATATCCTGTCTTTTCAGATTTAAGTATGGTTGCCTTAAGGTCTGCAAGTTTTCATTATTTCCTCATGAAACTGGTCAAAGAATCTCTTTCTACAAATACGTGAATTGTACTTTTCTGGTTTTTATTGGAAAGAAAAGAGCATTTGCTAACCAGGCATCAAAGCACAGGAATAAAGAGCATCACACAAAAAAAAAAAATACCAAACACAAAACCAACCCAGCACACTTCTTTCCGCTGGAATAAAGCAATAAATATTTAAGGCATGCAGGATGTGATAAAGGAAGGAAGAAAACATTGTCCAGAATAGAACAAAAATATACTCTCTGATATGTAGTGCAATGTGTTCTTAATAAATAATTATTAGCATGTTAATCTTATTAGTTGTGAGGAGTTTAATTATGTTATCTTATTTCTTTGTGTTTAGTTCTTCATGGCCTTGATCTGGAAAGTGAGCATTGCATCTTTGAAAATCTCAATGGTACTGTGAACCTCATCCCACTGAACGGAGCACAGTGTTCTGTGAATGGTATTCAGATTACAGAACCCACACACCTCAATCAAGGTATTACCTGGCCTAATGTCATTTTTCAGGCAGCCTGTTCGCTTCTTTCTGGCAGAACACTGAAAAAAATCTGCACATATATAAAGGGATTATTGTTTAATTAGTTTTAATGTAATGTCTTCTCAACTACAATCCAAAACCACTAGGAAAACCCCATGGTGTTTTTGTTGTCAAAGAATTGCCATGTGGTGAAAGAGAATTCTTTATTAATTTCAACCACTTCTGTTTTGGTTTGAAAGCCAGGTGTCTGCCAAGGGAGGCAGGAACCTCCCTTGGAATGGAGGTTATGACCCCTTTCCCTCTGAATTATTGTAACTTTGAAATAAAGGGACTTTCAGGCACAGACATGGGAAAAGGAGTAACAGTTCCTTGCTGGAATGTGTATGTGTAACACGGCAAACAACCAACAGTGCTAACGGCAACAAACACGAACAGAAAACCCGATGAAGTCTCTCCCACCCTTGAACGCGATTTCCCCCTGGTGCAGTTCCGGGCACAGCCGGCAGGGGGCGCTGTGATTCCTCCGCTCCGGCAGGGGGCGCTGTGGCGCGGGCTCGGCCGCCTCTCCCTCACGGGAATGGCGGGCGGGCTGAGCAGCAAAAATGGGCTGCAGCAGGAACCTCGGAGCGGCGGCTGGGACTGCGGGGTGGGCTCACCTGGGGGAGCGAGCAAGAGGTAGCAGAAACTCCACAGCTGTGGCAGGGGCCGTGGGGTGTCTCAGCAGGCAGGTAGTGTGGGTTAGAGTGCAGTGAAAAGCCCAAAGCAGTAGGAGAAAGCAGCGGATCTGGGTATTGGCAGTCAGGCTCCTCTGCTGCACACAGCCAGAAAGATATACCTTCCTGGGACGGAGTCAGGGTCCTAGTCTTTTCCCCTGAGGCACCGAAACAGATGGCAAGGGTCCTTTTCAAGTGAGGCAGGGTGCCTATAAGGTTCTAGTACGATGGCTGCTCTCAGGAGCAAAGGCTCACCCACGGCAGGGTGAGCCACAGACAGGGCTGGGCTCCAGCAGGGACAATGGATTTCTCCTCTCCCCCATCCCTCCCAAGCACCAGCTTGACTGTTTTCCTCTGAAGCTGAGAAAACTAAGAGCGGCACCCAGCCCCCTTTTCCCCAGCCTATTTCTTTGGTATCTCTGCCCCTCCAAGAGAAACCCTCAGACAAGAGAAGGGCAGCCATTGCCCTCCTCCCCTGAGCTTGGCAACTTCTTTTGTCTCTCCTAAATACTAGTCGTTATATTTTCTTAGCAACAAAATGGGAGAAAATTCTTTAAGAGAAATAAACAAAAGGAAAAATCCTAAACCCCAACAATTTCATAATCTTGATTATGATTTGATAGTTACCCTTTGATTCTGTTTGTTTTTACACAAAGTGAACTCCGTGCCAGATTGCTGTAACGCTAAGAAAGAGCATATAGATCTCTACAGGAATAAAATAGTGTCAAAGACATCCCTGCCCCTCTCCCCAAGTTTCAGGTTCGTTTTCAGGTTCGTCCTACTTAATACTACTACCAAATTCTCTTCTACAGCAGGAGATTGAGCTGGAGTATCTGTTTGCTGCAGCTATAGGAAATGACAAAAAGGGGGAGGCTAACCCTTAGGATGTTTAGAGAATTACAATTTTAATGTAAAAGCTTTAAAATCTGGAAATTAAAAAGCAGCTGGGACAGCTGGGAACAAAGATACTTTGTTTTGGTCTGGAAAGGACTGACTGAGAAGTGAGCTGGTGAGTGCTGCAGGAAAGCTTCCCCATGTTTAATCTTCCAGTAGCACCCAGAATATCTTCTCATTTAGCAAGGAGCTGAAAAAGACCTGTTCAGGAGTGAGGCTGTGACACAGCTCAGCTGCTGAAAAACAATCTCATGTTACTTGCCTGAAAAGAAGCTTTCAGAGTAAGCTTAGGCTAACAAAAGAAGAATTAAACAAGGGGAGTCTTGCATCCTTTCTGAACTCTTAACAAATGCTTCTATAAAGGCTGCTTGCAGAAAGCAAGGAGTTTTGCTGTAGAGAGATGACATTGACTCTTTTTTTTATATTTTTAGAGTGCCTTTTCATGCAAAATGAGAGGCATATGTGCTTGTTTCTATTACAGATAGAGGGGAAAAAAAAAAAAGCCCAGCCCCCTTGGTCTTAGGTTTGAGTAAATCTAATGCGTAAATTCTTATCAACAGAAACATTGATAGCAAACAGTAATAGCAAATAACACTGTAAACAATAAAAATTGAGTTGTAATGAACCATCTTTACTTTATCCTGCTGCATTTTACAGGCAGAAAATGTTCAGTGTGCCTCAGAAGAAAGGAGGAGTTTGGATACTATTTCCCTCTTTCAGATGCATATTATAACTTGATTTTTGTACTGCTAAAAGTGGAAACTTGACTTTTTTTCCCTCACTAATTTCTTCAGACAAAAATTTGCAGCTCAAAGGGGAAAGGGTTGCTAGGTTGTAAAAAACAGCTGCCTAAGCTGACCTTTTGTGTGTGTAAGGAGACTTGAGAGGAAGGTGGCAACCATGACACTAGGTGTGCAAAACTGATGAAATCACTAGTTTAAGGACTCGTGTGCAATCCATTTATCCCAGCTGTGTTAGCATTTAGTCTCACAGCATGAATTGCCAGGGTCTTTAAATACCCAATTTTAGGTAACACTGATTAACTGCTGATACATTTAAACGTTTCCGTTCATCGTTAATAACCGTTCATTTGAAAACGTGTTAACTTTTTAGGCCATCATGGAGTTTAAAAATAATAAGAGGCATGGTAATTAATTGCTACTTCCTTCTATGGATTTATTCGATCATTTGTGAATTCTGGGTAATGTGGTGTTCTTGTAACGGAACTAACAATATCTTTTTAGTCGTAATAACATATGCTAGGATTTCTGAAGGTAACTGAGTTAATAATCACAATTACAGTTTGTCATTTGCCTTAAATATATTCTCACCTTAGAACAACTTTTCAGGGTTTTGGGCCAAACTGTCAACCCTTCTGTACTTAAAAGAGAAACCTAGGAGTTATTTAAATGACCTGTCATTTAGGACTGACTCTCATGTGCTTCCTGTTAAGTCTTTCTCTCCTGTCTTCCTTGAAATTTATGAAGTTAGGGACATATATCTGTAACTATTAATTCTGAAAATTTAATTAATTTATTTATGTTGCTTCCACTTAGTGAAGTGGTCACAAATGTTCGCAATTAATTATTTTTATCTTCACATGAAAGTAACTGAAGGAATTTCATACGGATTTATGAAAGGTAATTTTTTTTGAGATTTGGCTGAGGTAAACTGCAGATATGATCAAAAAATGAGGTGTCACGTAGAAAGCAAGAAGTGATTTTAGTGCTTTTTCCCATTTATTTTCTAAGACTGGATCACCTAATTTGAATAAATTAAGCTGATTTTAAGAGAAGCATTCCTTGCTAAGGACATCATGTCATTATCAGGTGGTAAGAATTTGTAGTGATGAGTTGTTTTTTCATACTGTGAGTGTAATGGAGTCCTTTTTCTTTTTAAAAATGCTTTGTACCGGCTGACAGATAAATGCTTGATTCTGAGGTGGTGAATTTGGAAGACATCCATGTTATGACAGTAGTGAGACATCACTGACAATATACTTCTTAGTAGGGAAGTATTAATCCTGGTACCATTGTCTATTTAAAATATGATGAGAATTGCTCAGAATCTCTTTTTTTGTGACCTATACCTTAACTGATTAAATACAGTAATAGATGTGCATTGAGCAATATGAATTATTCAAGGTTCTTCCATCAGAAAGTAGCTGTTGGGTATTAAAGTCTAATAATGCTGTTTTGAATAACAATAAACTTCAGTGTTCCACATGGAGAAGAAAAATGTTGTAGCACAAATAATGGCAATCTGGAGCTTTTAGTGTAGTTGGATTCAAACCTGACCAGCGATCAGTAGCAGATGGACAAGTTTGTTCTTGGTCACGTTTATGGACGTTCCTGTTAAATCTGCATCTGCTGGTGGCCTCCAAAGTAGCACTGTTGAAGAGTATATAGATCAAACTGCGGCAGCTGCTTCCTCTCCCTATGTTTATTCTTTAACTGAACTCCATGAACATGATTGACCTTGAGTCAGTCATTCATGTGGTGCGTGAATATGTGCGGGTTTCGGTTTTTTTTATGTTTTAAGTAGGAAGAGGAAGGAATACACTGTATGCATCAGTTAAGGTAGCTGTGACTATGCATGATTATAGACTTGTCAAAATGCCTTTTCATTTTGTTCTTGCTTAATGGAAGTCTTTGCTTACGTGTTGTGTGTCTGAAAAATTACATGGACTTTCAGCTCAGAATGTTGTCAGTTAGTGGTGTGTGTTTTTCTCATCAGGTGCTGTTATATTACTTGGAAGAACCAACATGTTTCGCTTCAACCACCCTAAAGAAGCTGCTAAGCTAAGGGAGAAAAGAAAGGTGAGCCTAAATCAGTGTTTGGTAAATTTAGACCTTTTCACTATTTTATTTCTAGTATAGACATGCCTTGATTGTTGTACAATGCCTTTTTTCATTTGCTTCATGTGCTTTAGTTAATATTTCATCGAAGTAAGAGTTTGTAGAAGCTTGTCTAATACTTTCATTTTATGGTCTGTTGTTAGAGTGGACTGCTGTCTTCCTTCAGTTTGTCTATGACTGATCTTTCTAAATCTTGTGAGAATCTGTCAGCAGTTATGCTTTATAATCCAGGGTGAGTATATTCTAAAATACAGTTTTTATAATTCCAATCATTCTTCGTTTTAGCTGTTTGAAATGTTCCAGAAGCATTATGAGTAAAGCAGTTCAGCAAAATAATGGCATGGCAAATTTTATGTTTGTATTTTCTTCAGAGTTACAAGTTAACTATTTTTCCTGAGAAAATGGCATTTTGAACTGAAAATTAAGATTTCTTGAGTTCATATAATATCAATAGAAGCATAAAAAGGCTGAGAAATTAATGTCTTGTGTTCTCTGCCAGTACCTCTGAATAAGTGGCCAAATGAAAATATGGAAAAGTTTTATTATGCAGTTACAATGACATAGAATACTTATGGTAGAGAAGCTATTTGTAATGATTTTTCTACTGTTCCTAAAGCAACTTACAGAGAACTGATAGTGTGTTGTTCTAATTTTTTTTTTCCATAGCGAGGGCCTGTGTTTTGAGTATGAGGCAATTTAACCACCTATGTGCTTTTGAAAAATCAGCTGTAAATTGAATTATATCCTTTGATAGTGCAGCTTTATTCCCAAGTTTTACTTGGGAATCTCTCTTTATCCTTTAGAATTTAGGAAGATTGGACAGGTGGTAATAATAACTTCTAGTTAAACAATGTCTGAAATACAGGGAGTGTGTTTAATAATACTGCTTCAAATGTGGATATTACTCTTTTGCTACAGAGCTACTTACAGAGATCTCACGATGGTGAACTGGTTACTAATAAATTACATTCTGTTTTCAGATAGGGTTAATAAAGAAGGTAAAAAAACCCATAGTATAAGTATACTTTTCTATTTCTTCAGCTTTTCAAATAATTGAATCTAAAAACTTTCAGTGACAGTTGCTAGTATTATGTTTTCTGTGAGCTGGGGAAGGTTCCTGGCTGTTATTACCTCTGGTTATTGGTGAGCTGTCCTGGGCTTTTCCCTGACTGATGATGCTATTGTGCTATAATATTGTTATGAATACTTGCATTATACTGGATAGTACTGACCTTAACTCTGCAGTCGGTATAGAGGACAGATTGTTTCAGCATTGCCTCACTAGTCTCTCAGATTTACAGCAAGTTATAATGGCATGGACAAGGCCCAGTTGAAGGTGTGCTTTAAAATTATTTCCCAGCTGAAGCAGTCTAATTGTCTCCAGATAATGCCAAATCCCTGCCTTACAGAAAGGATTTTTCCTGTAAAACTTACTAAAAATATAAAGAGAGAGTCTGGAGAGTTACTTCATTGTCTCTGATGGAGTAGATTGCAAGTTCTTCTTATTTTTTTTCCTTATTATTTTGCATCTTGCCTTGCTTTTCTGGAAATCAAGCAGTATAGATAATATTATTAGATTGTTGATGTATGCAGTATTTTTTCAAAATGCTGCCATTTTTCCCATTTAACACTTACTGTGAATTTTCCTTTCTTGGGTATGATTGTGAGAGTACTCTTGCTCTTGAAATTGAGAATAAGATTAGGTGAAATGTTCATAAAATTCCTGAACACTTTATGCCTGTGTTTTATTAAACTAAAAATTATAAGCAGAGGGTTGATTCTTGATCTTCTCCCACTAGTCTGTATTCAGTTAATAAATGTGAACTGTCCTGGAGGAATAGATATTTTTTTCCTTCTTAATTTGTGAACACAGGAAAGGATTTTGCTTAAGGCTCATAGTGCATAAGGAAGGCCAGGTCACTTGTTTGTGAGCAATAAAACCTGTTTGAAGTTGTTCTGTACTTGCTGTAATATGCATTTGTTTTTCTGATTGAGGAAGCTCCTGAATCATAGAATCATTTGGGTTGGAAGGTGTCGCCGTAGAAACAGAGACACCTGTTTCTTTGTGCACCACGCTGAATCTTTATTGCACACAGCTCATGTTTATATGGCAAGGGCTAGTGTACATGTCCATCTAAACATTCTTCTCTAACGATGTTTACATACTTGTCTCCTGGGTAAAGAGCAATTTCTCATGGGTAAGAGTCTTTCTTCTCACAGGTGCAGTCTGTTCCCACAGGAATAGACTGATATGCAAGCTGATTCTCACTGTTAACAATTCCTTTCTCACAGGAGTTTATCAGGTTAGCTGTTAGCTATGCTTAGCCAGAGTAGCAAGAACCATGATTTTGTAAGGCCTTTCTTTTGTAAGGTTTTGCCTAAATGTGATAAGAGGGGATCTTTAAAGGTCACCTAGTTCCAACCCCCCTGCCATGAGCAGGGACATCTTCACTAGACCAGGTTGCTCAGAGCCCCATCCAGCCTCACCTTGAATGATTCCAGGCACAGAGCATCCACCACGTCTCTGGGTAGTTTTAATTTGTGCCACCTTCATTGTAAAACACTTTTCTTTAGATTTATTCTGAATCTGCCTTCTTTCAGTGTAAAACCTTTACCCCTTGTCCTATTGCAGCAGGTCTGCTGTAAAATCTGTCCCCATCCCCATTCAAGTACTGAAAGGGTGAAGGTGGCTTTCCGTGGAGCCTTCTCTTCTCCAGGCTGAGCAACCCTAGTTTTCAGCCTGTCTGCATAGAAGAGGTGCCCAGCCCTCTGAGCATCTTTGCAGCCCTCAACTGGATTGGACTTCAACAGTTCCATGTCCTTGATGTGCTGGGACCCCAGAGCTGGGCACAGCACTTCGGGTGGGGTCTCACCTGAGTAGAGCCTTGGGACAGAATCACCTCCCTGGATTGCTACCCATGCTGCTTTGGATGCAGCCCTGGACACATTTCATATAACTGGGACCATACCTAAGAATATACATGGATCATGCCGTGTGGAGGTGAGTGTTGTCCTGATAGATCAGTCATTTAAAAAAAATAAACACCTGTGTGTCCCCTTCCCCCCCAAAAAAAACCTCCAAAAACCAGACCCATCAAAAATACCTGAACCCTGCAAAAAACTCCAAACCTCAGATGTTACTGTTCTGTCTGCTTTTATACTGCCGCAAAGGCAGGTAGAAGAAAGCACCTTCCATAATTGATGCGTCTTTATGGACAGCTATTAGGCAACTGCAGCTTTTCAGCTTAGGCTGGAGTACCCTGACAATTTTAAATTTATTCATGTTGATGCTAATGCTGTTTTTTTTAACATCTCCTCTTGAAACATCACAGGAATTTTTCTGATTGTGTGGTGAGGTTGTCACAAAGAAATAATTGTTCAGAAGGCGTTATTTTAAGGGTAATGGGGCTGGGATAAATGCAAGTTAAATACGTTTTGAATAAAGTAGACTCTACACTATCTACTTCCAGATAAGAATACTCCCAAGCAAGTGCTGTGCTACAGTGGTTATTCTTCTTAGTAATGACTATGTTCAGCCTGGATGAAACATTCAATAAATCGTATCTCTGATTATCAAAGGCAGGGTAATTTTACCTAAGAAGTGAGGTGGAGCATCTTGTATTCTGGAAAAGTGCACAATGGAAAAGAATCTCCTACACGAAATCTAGTTTGTTGGGGATTGTTTATTTGTTTGTTTTATCAGGAGCAATGCTATGACCCTTTCCTACAACAGATGGGAGTATCACTTTCTCTCAACATGGTGTTATACTGCTGACCACCAGTGCAGTCCAAGATTCAGTAGCTGGCCCTTTGGGGTTTTTTCTATGCACTTTTTGTGGCTGACTAGCATTCTGCCTGTTGTTAATTTAGCCTTTTCTTCCAGTTTCAGTATTAATAATCTAAAGAGGTAGCTAAATTTGCAATTTTTATAGGTTGCAATAAAGATTCTGGTAAGATCCAGCATCTTTAGCCATTAATGGCAGAAGAGCCTGTAGAGTATTACCTTTGGTTGTGAAACCAACATGATGGATCTTGCTTACTGTATCTTTTCCATGTGAAAACCAGCATTGTCCTTAATAGTGTTTTCAGATGTATGGTCATTTCTTGTGTGTGCTTTTTTGTCTGTTGATTTCCCATATGTGGGAAACAATCTTGTTGCATAAAATTTTGGCTTAATGTGCAAAATTCTTTGTTCTACTTCTTCCCAGTCTTTGTCTTTAATCTAGTGTCATGGAACACTGCTTCAGATAATAAGTTTTGGATAAAATGGAATTTAGTGTGTAGATTTGTGCAGAAGATTACATTTGTGGACCTTTTCTTAGCTACATGATACTGTAACTGTGAAACTACTGATGAGAAACCTTGTCTTGGGTTTATGTCACGGGTTTATATCATGATCTGGTTATTAAAGTTCTTGGAAATTTGGCCTCTGCCTGAATTAAGGTGCAAACTAGACTATATGCCGGTGACAATAGTATGGGTTTTATTTGATGGTAAATACGAGAGAGAAAAAGAGAAAAAAAGAAATAGAAAATAGGTGGGGGGACAGAAAGGGCTTGACAGAGACAGAACAAGGAAAATATCACCATTCCATGGATCCCAGTGATGCTCTGTTGATCCTCTCCCGCTGGTCTCCTTGGTGGTGAAGGTCCCCCCCAAAAGCATAGAATCTAATGGGTTAATATATGCTCAGGTTAGGAAAACCCAAGCATTTTCCTGGTGGGGGGAGTTTGCTTCAAGAATTACTCTGGAGGGGGCCACACTGGGGGATCTTTGATGGATTATGACACCCCCTCAGCTGCCTGCCATGTGGATGTCCCATGGATGTGGCCTGTGAGGTTGGGAGTTCCACAGCTGGGCCTGTTTGTGTAAGGGAGGATGGGTGTTCAGTGCCTCTGACCAGAGGTTAGAGCTGAAACCTCCTGCACCCCTGCCTGCATGATTTCGGGTGGGAGTCTGTGTAAACCTGGCTTCTGTGGGCTGTGGTCTCTCCCACCCCAAATACAGCCAGGGAAGAATCTCTGCTGTATTTGGCTTTCTTGTGGATGTACTCTTCTCCTTCAGCTTTGTTTGTTTTTTCCTAGGCCTGAGATGATTGTAGAATGGGTTTTCCCTTTATCTAATCTTAGTGGCTTAATTTACGGTCTGAAGTCCCAGTCAAGTATCTTGAGGGAGGCTTCTTGGGTTGTAGCTTCTTTATACAGTTTTTGTTAAATGAGCAAAACTTTCTATCAGTGTTTGAGGGCTGAACTACTTCACTCTCTGACAGTTCAGTATGGGGGATTTGGTTTGGTTTTTTTTTGCCTTTTTTTTTTTTTAATTAATCTCATTAATTGGTGTACTGAACGGCATTGTAACATCTCTGTAGTCCTGCCAGTACTCAGTCTTTCCAAACAGATGTAGCATCAGATTGCACTTTTGTGCTCTGCAAATTAAGCTACTATAGTACTGTGCTAGTTGAACTGACTTCCTTTCTCTGCAGCTTATCTACACTGCTGTTATCACTGGATATGACACACTTTCCAGGAAAATGGTGTCTATTTAATTCAACACTGATCAGATTAAGTTCATTTATGGTAGATCTACAAAAGAAGAAAGAGTAGATTCTGGTCTTTAATATCTGTGTGTTTCTTTTTAATTTCAAACTAATATGCTTTTCTATTCACAGTAGTGCTCACATGAATAAAGGGAATAGGGGTTATGTGAAAAAGATTTTTATTAGGATAGGCTAAACACGAAAACATCAGTCTTGCATATGTGCTTTGTAAAATTGACAGTGATCTGTTACAGCCTCTGTGGTTTTAGTTTTTTTCTTTTGAGATGCTGAGATTTTTTTTTTGTACTAGCATTTTAAAGAAGCAAGGTTACTTCAGTCAGGCCTGTCCTTCCTCCCCAGATTCTCTCCTGTTCTGAAATAACTTTGAGCCCACTGTTAGTTTGAAGCAAATATTCCAGAGGTCTCAAAATTGGTGAGTTCCTAAATATATTAAGAAAACAGGCAGCCAGCTAAGGAAGATTGCCATCGTTCTTAGCCCTGCAGAAGAAAGGCTGCAGTGTGAGCACCTAAGAGAGTGGAGACACTGTGAATGACCTCATTATTGGAGAGCCTTCATTGGAGCTCAGACCATCTTAGGCATCTCCACCTAGCAGTAAATCTTACCTTCATAGAAATATTCAGTGGTCTCAAATGCATTAAACATGCATTTTTAAAACACTGCGGTGTTGTATTTGGAGGCTGTTGACTGGAGTGGTAATGATCCATATTTTGCTTTGGGAAAGAACCATTTTCACTGAAGAACCAGTTTTGCACAATTCACTGCTTTTTCCTGAACAACTTTTTGGGCACCTCCACCATTGTCTCAGTCTAAGGTAAAACTGATTGTCATAACGCGACTGTTGACTGTTTTAGAGACAATTCCTCAAAGAGAAAATCACAGAATTTTTAATCACTGATATGTTTTTATACCAGACTGATTGCTGTGATGGTTCATTTTCTTTGTATGAGATCTCAATCAAAAGTTAGTTACTATTTCTATGCTTATAAAAAATATATCTGCCAGATTATGTGTTTTATAGGACAGTCAAAACACCACAAGGTTTTGCTCTGGGTTTTTCATGTTAGCTGATCTAACATTTTCCTTCATTGTGGCTTAACCAAGTATGGGAATACAGTCAAAATGTTCTTTGCCAAGTGTCTAAGCAAAGGTGATCTACATCTGACAGCACTCAAAGGAAACCTGCATTTCCACAAGCCAGAGCTGTATTTCCCAGGATCTGTATTATTTTGGAGTGAAATAATTATGGCATTTTATCAGCCAAGCCCTAGGTAAGAAGTGATAGCTAAAAGCTTTGGATTTCAGATAGCAGATCACAGCCAAATGGAGAAATTTTGAGGTATATCTTTAACTAAAAAAAAGGTGGGAAGGAAAACCCAAAGCACATGTTAATCCACTGGTTAAGTTTTTGTTTCCTGAAAGCCCCCAAGATTGCTGCTTGTTCTCTTTCAGCACTCTGTGGATTTGGCATCTACTTTGTGGATTTCTGCAGCATTGCTGCTGCAGCCATTGGGATCAAATTAAAAATACTAAGTTATTATCATCTATCCTTGTGCTGTATAGTGCCCACCTTAGTTTAATGAAAATGTGATGAGACTCGTGGTGAGACAGTTACCTGGAAGCTTGAATGCCTGGATCTGGGTATAAATTTGCATTGGCTAATCACTTAGGGATTGTAGAAGACATTTTTTAAATGAATTTGTGAGAAATAGGGAAAAATTAAATACGGGCTTTGTGAAAGTAGTCATTCTTCCATACTGCTGCCCTTAGAAGGATGCTTCTTGAACATGCAGGAATCACAGTTTGTTACAATAGCTTTATAACATTAGATTATTAGTGTACTATTTGTGTATTTCCAAGGGCAGTTTCTTTTTGTTATATGAATTTCTATGACTTTAAAAAGAAATATTAAAATTCCTTATTTTTAGAAACCTGTCTATATAATTGTGGTGACAATGTCTTAAACTGCAGTTTTTCAAAAACTTGAAGTTAACTTGTGGTGTGATCTTGCATTTTTTTTTCAGTATTTATGGACGGTTTCACTAATCTGCATATCCTTATGCTGTAACAAGCCTGAAATAACTAAATATGTGTGTATTTGGTTGATTAATTTAATCCATATATAGGTTCTTTCTGCCTTTTTAATATTTGGTATTGAAAAGTTCCTTAAATGAAAGGTAACTTTTTCAAATGAAATTAAGAAAAATACTTGTGTACAATTGTAATAAAAGCTGATATTAAAAAATTACATTAAATGCTCTCCCATGCTTATTCAGAACCTTGTCAAACTAAGTACATTAAAATCTCAGTATATTTTAAATTAATGGGTTTGGATTGTGTTCTGTGCTGTTTGGGCTTTTTCAACCCCACTGATTACATCCTAGGAATATTTGGGATTTTTTTCTTTTTCTTGGAAGGAAATGGCAGAACTGTTAGCACACACTACTGTAGTTTTGCAGCCCTTTCCCTTCTCAGAAGTAGCTAAGTTAATAACCATAGGATGAAGAGAATTACTTTAGCTGTCATTAGCATTTGAAAAATGTGTTTACAAAGAATAATTATTTGAATTCTTCTTCTGAGATGTAATAAGTGTGCTATGAATCTAACCAATTTAACCTCCAATAAACAGTGCTGTTGATTTTAAAGTATTCTATACTGCTAATATGTTTTTTCTATCAATTCCTTTCTCAATTGATCACTCTGTTTCCCCCTGCCTCCCATGGCAGTCTTTTCCCTGTAAAAGGACCAGTCTGTCTAAGGTAGAGAAATTAAATTTCTATTTATTGATTGCCATGTCTGCATGTAGTTAACTCACAGAAGCTATGCTAATCATCTATATGTCTTGCTTAACTTTACTTTTTAAATACTTTTTCCTCAGAAATTAATTTTTTTTGTATTTGTACTCATGTCAGCATGATACCTAATTTGTAACCTTAATAAAGGAACTATTTTCTGTTCTTGTAGAGAGCAGTCTTACAAAATATCATTTGTATCATTGTCATCAAAACAGACAAAAAACTGCATCATGTCTTCCTATTTTTGCGATATTTAGAAAACAAACTTTTTGCTGTATTTTTTTTTTTTTTAATCAGGCTAGAATTTGAGAGACAGCAACGAGAAGAGCTTGAAAAATTAGAAAATAAAAGGTAACATTGTTCATGGTATTTATGTGTGTATGTATGACAATATATACAAGTTATAGACTTGTAAATAATGAATTTGGAATCACAATGTTATTCAGCAAGCAGATGATCCTGAATAGCTCAATTGGAGCTAACTGATATTTAGCAAAGAAACTGGATAGATTGTACAGATAAAATGTATTACCCTTGCTCTTAATTTTCATGGTTTTATTTTAAAAGATGGCAAATTACATTCTTAATTCATATCTCTTTGTTATGGTTTATTTGTCTTTGGATTGAATCGTGATAGGAGAAACTCGTGTGTTACATTCTGCTTCTCTTACATCAAACTGTGGTGTGGAATGGGTATACTAATCATGCTTTTCAGAACATTATGTGGAAGTTGGTGTGAAATACAAAAGAAAGTATTGTTGTTAGCTGCCAAACTAAGTTGATTTTTTTGGCTCATCCTTCCTGCTAAGACTGTGGAAGTGATAGCTGTGCCTTGTTACAGATCTCAGCATTGATTAGATTCATAAGCTGAAAATATTGTTGGCTTAAATTTGGTGAGGCAAATAGCTAATTGAGTCCTTCTATACAAGTTTTTGTGTGTGAGAATATATGTATGTAAAAAAAATACATATTTACTCTGAACTGTGTGCATGGATATGTTCTCTTAATATTCTTATTGCATTTGACAGAAAATTTTTAATACAGTCTAATTTTTAATAACATAGGTGCTATATAACGTGTCTTCCTATAATTTATATATCCACAGCTTTTTATACTGACACAGACTCTATGAATATCTTTTTGATTTGTCATGCATTGAGTCATTTCCAAGCAATGAAGGATCTTAATCTGTAGCAAAACAAAACTTAAAAAATAAATAGTTATATATAGTCAAAAATCTTAGTCCAAGGCTTTTTAACTTCATGTAAATGTTTTACTGTAGGAAACTAATAGAAGAGATGGAAGAAAAACAAAAATCTGACAAAGCAGAACTTGTAAGAATGCAGCAAGAAGTAGAGTCACAGCGCAAAGAGACAGAAATAGTTCAGCTGCAAATACGAAAACAGGAGGAGAGTCTGAAACGAAGAAGTGTTCACATTGAAAGCAGGTTAAAGGATTTGCTGGCTGAAAAAGAAAAATTTGAAGAAGAGAGATTACGGGAACAACAGGAGATAGAACTTCAAAAGAAAAAGCAGCAGGAAGAAATTTTTGCCCGGGTCAAAGAGGAGTTGCAGAGACTACAAGAACTTAATCATAATGAAAAAGTAGAGAAAATGCAGATTTTTCGTGAACTAGAAAAACTAAAAAAGGAGAAAGATGAGCAATATCTTAAGCTAGAATCAGAAAAAAAGAGACTTGAAGAGCAGGAAAGAGAACAGGTGATGCTAGTGGCTCACCTAGAGGAACAGCTTCGAGAGAAGCAGGTCATGATAGAGCTCCTGAAGAGAGGGGATGTGCAAAGAGTAGAAGAAGAGAGAAGAGATCTTGAAGAGATCAGAGAATCTCTTTTGAAAGTCAAGGAAGCCCGATCTGAAGGTGATGAAAACCATGAAGAGTTAGAAAAAGCACAGCATGATTTTGTAGAGTTTAAAAGGAAACAGCTGGAACAGTTGGCTATTTTGGAGAAAGATTTAATTCAACAAATGGATCACCTAGAAAAGGAAATAGCAGATGAAAAAAGTGCTCTGGAGCACTTAAAATTTGCACATGAAGAACATGTAAATCTCAAGAGAGATGATGAAAATTTTATGGATGCCATACTGAAGGCTGAAGAAGTTGACAAGATAAAGCCAGTGGAATACAGGCTCCAATCTAAAGTGCGCCAGCTTCAGTACCTGAAGAGTAATCATTTGCCAGCTCTGCTGGAGGAAAAACAAAGAGCTTCTGAAGTCCTTGATAGGGGCTTGTTAGGGTTAGATAATACTCTCTATCAAATAGAGAAAGAAATAGAAGAAAAAGAAGAGCAGCTTGCCCAGTATAAGGCTAGCACAAATCAACTGCAGCAGCTTCAAGAAACCTTTGAATTCACAGCCAATGTAGCCCGGCAGGAAGGAAAGGTTCGGAAAAAGGAAAAAGAAATCCTTGAGTCAAGGGAAAAGCAGCAGAGAGAGGCACTGGAGCTAGCTGTTGCTAAGTTAGAAAGGAGGCATTCTGCTTTGCAGCGTCGTTCCACCATAGACTTAGAAATTGAAGAGCAGAAACAGAAGCTGGCCACGTTGAACAACAGCTGTGGTGAGCAAGCAGGGCTGCAGGCAAGTTTGGAAGCTGAACAGAAAGCTCTAGAACAAGACCGAGAACGGTGAGTGCTGCAGCATCTTCCGTTTATCAGAACCTGTCCACAAAAGGGGAAGAGTTTTATGCCTTGGATGTTGAGAGTGCAGCTTGTTCAGCGTCCCGGTGCTTGGGTTTCTTCATGAGTTTCAAGTGGTTTATCCAGAATTGAAACTACTGCTTTTTAAAGTATTCTTGCTCACTTACTGAGTTCTGGTATGTTTGGATACTTATCCCATCCTCAGCAGGATATTACTTTCATTAGCCATCACAGTAGTTAAATGGTTTTACCTATATAAAAAGCTCAGACGTCCTTATGTTCTGCACTTACAGCAAATGTACCATCTAACAATTTTTTCTCTTAAATTCTTTCTGTGTAACTTTTTTATTCTTTATTAGTAACAGGTTAGATGTTTGTTCAAGATTTGAACAGTGAACCTGCCAACTGTCTCTCTCAACTGAACCCTTCTAGTGTTTGAAGTAAATGGGGATAAATGTTTAATTTTTTAATAGCCCTGGTTTCAAGGCTAAATAAAAATAAGCTAGCCACATATCCATGTAAAATTTGATGTTGCTTTTTAAGCTTATTGGAAAATATACAGAGGCTTTAATACTGCCCAGTGTGGTGACAATCCCTTTTAGGCACAGAAGCAATGTCATGGGTTATACTCAGGGTATCTTGTAGCATAACATTTAGCCTAAGTATGGGAGGCTCAGAGAAAAGTCAGTCAGGTAGGGAAGGATCTTTCTCTGTGGAAGAAGAGGAAGAAATCTTTTGGGGAGTTTTTTGGCCTGGGCAAAAATTCACTAAGATTAATATGTTCAATCCCTACAGTATGGAAAAAGTGCAGAATTGCCATTTTTAAATGTGTTACCTGATTTGCTTATACTGGAGCTTTAAAACCTCTGAGTACCAGTGAAAAAATGAGGTTTTTTTTCTTGAGGAAGCATTTATCATCTATTTTTTAAATATTCCATTTATTTATGTGAATATTTTTTCATAAGCCCTTCAAACAGATGTGGAAAAGCCACATAAAAGAAGAAACTTGCCTGTAGCCAAATTGGAGAGCTCGTCTGTATTCCCATTCCTTTTAAACCATTATCAGAAGAGTTGCTTTATATAGACGGTGTAGAGGTCACTTTTTCAACATTTATAGCTACACTGTTTGGCTTTTAGTTAAGCATTTTCAATACTGATTCATCATTTTGTGTATATTGCCATTATTTTCCATAATTGTCATGGAGATAAAATCTCATTTTCTACACTAAGCGTATCACTTGACTAAAGTGAGCTATAAACAACTGGAGGTTCCACAAAAATAGGCTTGTGTGATAAGTGAAAAAATATGTTGTCAGCCAGAAAACTGAGGTTTGGAGAAGATACTAAGGAAGTAAAAAGATATCTCTTTTTTTTTCTCATTTTTTTAATGTTTTTTTTTTTCCTTGTTTACTTCAAAGTTCTCTTGAACAGGCTGAATAAAACTTTGAAGTCTTTCAGTGAATAGCCCATGGGCCTGAATAATTTGATTCAGTATGTTTTTGTGAGTATTGAGGCAAGAGAAAGATCTAAAGATATATGAGAGCATGTTAAACATTTCAGGCTACTTATTGGTCTTGTGTTTGAGTTTACATTTCGCAGTATATGATGCCATAGTAAGCATATGAATTATATATGGTTTTTTTATTGTTTAACTAGATCTTATTATGCAATTATGTGCTCTGGTTCAGATCACTGTTAACTCTCTGAAAATGTTTAACTGCAATATTCGTTTGAAGTGCTATACAAGTTACAAGGTACAATGTTTTTATTTGTTTGAATCATATGGAAGCTCAAAATTCTTTCACCTACAGGTGTCTTGGTTTGAGATAATGTAAAGGAGAATGCTCTGGAATGAGTTATCTCCTTTAAGAGTCCCAACAATCTCCACCAATAAGAAATTAATACTAATAGAAGAAAGTGAAAAGGCAACAGTTTATGAAGAAAAAGAATGCTGATAGGCAGGGGGAGGGAAAAGTAAATAACTGCTAAATATTGAACTGCTAGACCTCACTATCCCACTGAAACAAAGACAGGCCCAAAATGCTGGAAAATACCCGTTCCCGAAATGGGCCTGTTGGGCTCTGCCAGATGCAGTGACAAGATGGTGTCAGATCCATCTCAGGAAGGCAGGAGCCTACAGAGCAGTTCCAGGGGCAGACGAAGAACTTCCTTCCCCACAGCAAGGCACAGCAGAGCAGGCATGGCAGCTGAACTGAAGCCACTGGTCTTTGGACAAGTGGCTGCAGAATTCATTCTCATGGCAGCTCAAACATTGCTACTGCAGTTTTTCTGATCTTAGAAAAAAAAACAACCAAACAGTAAAAAAAAAAGGCTTTGCTTAAGCAAAGACCAACCAGCCAGCGATGCAAATACCATGCTGTGAAAAGCTGTGAAAAAACTTGGGTGGGGAGCTTTTTAAAATGCCTGCACCGCTGATCACACCGGGCACTCAAGGTCTGTGTCTTCAGGATCTTAAAGATACAGTAACAGTTTTTGGCCACAGATAATTGTGGGATTCAATATCATTATGAATCACCCCAAAGCAACAGGGTTGCCCCCCAAAATGATAATTTGAGGTTAACTTACACATATTTTGGCTTTACTGGCAGAGGTTTGGGGCACTAGAATGAACATAAAGCAACTTTAAGAGCCATCTTTGAGGCGAGTGGTAGGGCACAGTTCAGTGTACTTACTGGTGGATGCATCACAAGGCTAAGTTTGTAGCTATATAAGTGATATCTTCTCATAGTAGGATGTTTACAAACCAAGAGCAAAGCTTTGTTCCTTTAATGTAAATCTAATTTTTGTAGTTAAATTGATTTTCCATGGGTGCAGACACTTTCCTATATACATCAGCCATCTTTCATCCACTTACCTTCAGGACACAAGATTGTTTTGCTACTAATCAAAAGAAATAGATGGCTTCTGGCAGTGCCACAAAAAGCACTCTAAAACTGAAGTAACAATTCAGCCTAAGCCTCAGCATTCATCATCTCTCTAATTTTCTCATTTAACCCTCGGGATGGAATATAGTTTTGCACTTCAATTTAGATATATTCAATTGTAGCAGAAATGGTAGAATCCCAGCTTTGCATAGTTTCTCCTGTTTTTGCGAGAACTTATTTTCTTTTAATATATGATTTCTAAGTAACCTCTAGAAAAACAATTACTTTTAGAGACAAAAAATTTTAATGAAAATGAGGAAGGTTATTACTATGTTACTAATCTAATCTCAGCTACTTTACAAGTGGAAAAGGGTGTTCTGCAGATTACTTTGTTGTAATATGATGAATATTTGCAATGAGTGCTTCTTACTTAGTACAAAATGCCTCAGGCATTTTTAGTCAGAAACACAGTACCCAATTCTACATACTGTATTCTGTGCATAAGTCTGTGTGGAATTAAATTTATTTGATAAAGAAAGCAAGGAGGTTACAAAAGATGATTTCTTACCTGTATATATACAAAAGGTTCTATGTGTTTATTTTTAAGGTTTTCCTTTCAAAAGGAAAACTGGAACAACTAGAAAATGTACATGTGTAGTACACAATTTAAAGATTTTCTTACAGAGAAGTTTTGCCACATCAATGTTTTAGGTTCTCTTTGTTGTTTTTTTTTTTTTGTATTAGTGCTGTATTTTGAGTTTTTAATTTTTTTCCCTCTTCGTTTCTTCATTCACTATCACACTGGAAGATAATATCTGAAGTCATTGATAGAGTTCTGTAAAAATGAGAATTCATTCAAGTGATTCTAATAGATAGGTTAGGTCTTAGGAGTTAATATTTAATGTGCAGATTTCAGTACCTCTTGTGGTGGAAGTTATTGAAGTTCTTTTATTTGACTTAATACTACTCTTGGTATGTGGTTTTGAGCTGTCTCTATTTTCCTGTCTAAATATGCTTAAAGAACAATTACGATTTTTAAACCTTCGTAAATTCTAGTATCTACTATCTTACTTACATCTATACCAGGGCACATTACTTCCCTTCAGAACTATGTGAATCAACTCTAAACCAAAGCAAATTACATGTTACAATATCTTTATAGCCTGGACCAGGAAATCCAGCAGCTGAAGCAAAAAATATATGAGGGTGACGGAGCTCAGAAAGGAAACCATGGAATATTAGATGAGAGACTCTCCCATAGCACTTCCCCTGCCAGCCCAACAAAGCCACAGCCACCTGCTGCCCCACTGGTTGATGATAGGTAGGTAATCTGCATTCCTGAAATGGAATGCAAGCAATAGCTTTAGAAAATAAATATTTTGAAAGACCATTTTGCCAGGGTTGGATTTGATTTAAATGCTGTGATTGTACCAAAAGACTGGTCTGGAAATAAAATTTATATTCTACTGTAAGTAATCAATAGCCTCACCTGTTGCTCCTGTGCAGTTTGTTTTAGAATACAGGGTTGGGAAGCTGTAAGCTGAAAACTATTTAAATAGTTTTTTAGTTTACAGTTACTTGTCTGTGTGGTTTTGCTTCATATGTGCTTAAGACAACCAAGTAAATTTAATTGTCTTAAACTGTTTTTAATAGGACAGCTGCCTGGCATCACTAAATTGTTTAATCTCTGCTCTTGTTATACTTACACATGGCAGTTGTTCATATCAGCTCTTGGAACATCCCTTCTGTTTGGTGACCAAACCTTTGCTGGCCCAAGTTGTTGGTAGTGCAGCAGCAGTGAAGGCTGATTGATTCAGTTGATTTACTGAAGATGCAACCCCTGCCTTCTTTCTTCTTCATCACCTTTACCCTCACTGCCTCTGGTGTGCAGAGCTGCACTCATAGCCATGGCTGAACCTGTGGTGAAGTACTTTGTTTAATTAATAACAAATTACCTGTTAGATGAATGCTCATTAAAAAGTCAGTGTTCCTTCCTTAAGGAGGGATAAAACTGGTCTAACATTAAGCCTGCCAATTAAGAGCTGTGCAATACTTAGGGTTAAAAGCATTTCAAAGAGCCTTTTAATATGGTTTGATTTTTATGTAAAAATACATTATTTTTCCATACGTACACACACTTTTCTATATCTTAAAGGATAAATGCCATTATTGAACAAGAAGTGCAGAGAAGGCTCCAGAATATTCATCATAAAGCTGAGGATAATCATGTCAGTGCATCCTGGTCTACAGAAAGTTTCAAGGTGAGCGGAAATGGATGGGACATCCTGACCTTCCATGGACCGTGTCTAACCGCTGATTTAATTTTGTTGTTCAGTAACTTTCATTTTTTCCTGTGTTTACTTAGTTTTAATTTACCAAAAAAATGTAAACAGTAAATGAGATATGATATCAGTTTTTAAATTTTAATGATCTTTTTATTTCCAATGGCATTTTTCTGTTGTATTCTGGGGGGGTTTTGGCAGGATAGAGTATGTAAATGGCAATTTACATAAAAGAAATTTGCAGATAAAATAAAACCTTCATTTTATGTCAAAAAAATTTAATTGATGAAAATTAATGTTCTTCTGGATGGAATTTCATACTTGCAAACAAATGCCTATTCAAAAACTGGTGATCTAATTGATCCAAAGAGTGGGTTTATTGACTTCTAAGCCAATGGTTTAATAAAAATTGATTGATATTTTTGTCTATTATAAAGAATGTCTGTTCCTCTGAATACTTTTAAATTAACAAGAAAGGCACTTTTTAATAACCTCCTGTACCTTTTTTGTGCTTAGGATAATGAGAGGCATAATAACAGCACTATGCAACGCAAGTTGAAGTATGAGGTAGGTCATAATTTGTCAGAATGAAATGGTTGTCTTAAATTATGGCATGCCCTGTAATTAAATTTCATAATGTTTAGCTGCATAATTAGAATTTTGAATTCACAGCAAGATTAATGGCTAACAGAGATGGTGGTGCATCTTACCACCTGGAATCAAAGTGATTTTGTTTCAGATTTGGACCTAGCTTTTCCTTGTTTGAAAGGCATGGTGTTAGGGTGGATCTTTCTTCATTATTTTGCCATGATTCTTAATTTGTAACAGTATCCCTTTCAGAGGATATCCTTTTCAGAGGAGAAAAGCATTTAATGAGCATTTAGAGATTGTCTGAATTCAGAATAAACGTAACATTTTTAGCTCACAATGAACTGCTGTAAAGGTGTCTATAAGTTAGCAAGGAGAACCAGGCAAAGCTGTGTGTGTCCTGAAGGATTCATACATGTATTTATGTACTTTTAAACTGAGATTAAGACTCCTCCCACCATATTTAGCTTTCTAACTGCTGCTTGAAACATAGTTATTGCCTTGGTGGGTAAATGCTAAATACCTTCATGGATTTAAACTGTAACAATAGGAGGGCCGAACACCAGAAATTTGTACTTTTTTTGACTTTTACACTGTTGGTTTTCAGCTATGTTGGACTTTCTGCACTCTCTTGGCTACTATGGGATTACTTTTTTGTGGATGTGTGGGAAAAAAATTAAGGGCTTATAAGTTTCTGCATTGCCTGTTGACTTTCCTGGGGTTTTTGAGCAAAGCAGATATAAACCAAGTGAAATGGATACTGTACAAACAAAAAGCAGGGATGGGTTGAAAAGATCAACTATTTCTTAATCAGGTATCAGTCACTTCTGTTGGATTTTCTCTCTTGAGGGAGAGAGATTGTACTGATTTTGAATGATTATATAAATCTAATCAAAATCAATGCTCAGTTTAAAAAATGTTCAGGTCAGAAGATTTTACAAAGACATTTTTATTTTCTTCTTTTGAAATTATTAACAGAAAAGTCAACAGCCACAAAAAAAAAGTGGCAGCCACACTGTGGCCTTCCATTTCTGTCTAAAGATGGCAATTGTGCATCTGAGTTGTGTGGAGAAAATGCAGGAATAAGAGGCCATAAGAGACAGGAGGCATATACAGAGATGCTGGATTTATTTTCAGGTTATGGAAGATTCTCCTCCCCTTGTACATCAGAGAAGGCATTTCAGAATGGAAGGAGTAACTCAGGGCAGGAGAGCTTTGCTTGTCATTGTGACATTAAAAGTAGTTCAATTAATTCTAAAAGTACTAATATTTTAAAGAGTAAGAATGTTCCATATCAGAATGTTTTATCTACTTCTTTACATAGTTCTGACTTGAATAATGTGGCTTATTCACTCCACAAGGTTGTAAATTTCAGTCATTTTGATAATAAAATAATTACTTCTCCAGATTGTGACAGCTCAAGAACTGAATCTGATTGTTCCCACTTGAAACAGATGTCTTCTGCAGGATCCTTAATGGGTGCTAATGAGCAAACTGGCTTTAGCATATTGTGCCTTCTCTTTTTTCAGTCTAATGTGCATTCTGAAACAAAAACTTACAAAGACAAGAGCCCATTAAAGACAGTGCAAACTGATAGTTGAAGACCAGTATAGTAATTCTCAGCTTCCAACACACAGTGCCTCTGATCTGGTTTCTTTTAAGTCAATAGCTTCTTTTGATGCAAGACCAGACATGCTTCCAGTTTGGGATATTTTTTAAGCTTTCCTGCTTTTACAAAGATAGCAGTAATCAGCTGGTCAGCAGTGCAGTGGTTTCTAAACAAATTAAGGAGTTGAGAAGTTTGTGTGATGGAAGCAAGAGATGTGCCCAAGCAATATCATTAATAAAAAAATCTGCCACTTACAAGAAACTTGCAAGTAAATGTGTTCATCAAGTCAGGCATGAATCAATACATATCCCACACTAGTTTTGGTGCTAAAGCTCATACTGAAAATGTCATTCAGCCTGAATCCCCCATGCAAGAAGCTGTCACAATGTGCATAAGCATGGAGATCTCTTATCCCTTTGTAAGAAAGCCCCCTGAAGAAATTGCATGCTGTTGGGAAAAAAAAAAAAAGAGCTAGAAAACAGTTTAGTGTTAAGACAGAACTTCCTGCATTTTCATGATGTCTTTTTGAAACCTCAGGTCTATTCTCTGGAAAAAGTACTGGAATTTTTCATCAGTGCTTTCCCTCAAATTTCTGTTAGGATGGAGGAGTTAAGGTATCTATTGGCACGCTGTTGGCAGTTGCAGAAGACTGGACCCAGAACCTGCTTGCTTGCTTTTGTTCAGTTCCATTATGTATGTTGTTTTGTAAGCTGAACAAGGTACCTGCCAGAGTTCCTTGGCAGAATTTCACGAGGGTCCTTTTGGCACTATGAAGGAGATTCAAGTTGGTTTTGCTGGACAGAATATTCGATTTCTGTGTTCTGCTGAAGATGGCTTACTCACAATATTTACCTATACCAAACACTTCAGTCAAAGAATTTGCAGCAGCATAATGAGAAGTTTGATTGTTACAGTTTCATTGTTTGGATGATGATGTTTGTTTAAATCACCAGCTCTTGAAAGACGATTTGATGCAGGTTCCACTGTACTGGACTTCAGATATAGATGAATTAGTTTTTTCAAATGGAGTACAATTGTCCTGTAAATTTCAAACTGAGTTAGCTGACCTGGTTTACTTACTCTGTGAAAGTATGGGAAGTATTAAACCTTCATTAGGTGTCATTTATGTACTGCTGTATATATCAGTAAAAGTAGACTGTGCTAAGGAGACTGTGTGTAGGAGTCTTGTTCTTACAACTACTCATGTAGGTCTCTTATAAGAAAATAATGTCCTTTTTTCTGCACCTAACAATTTGGATGCTTCATGCCAGCAATCACCATTTGACAGCCTTTAGTTGTACAGTTTGAATGATACCCGTTGTGCAGTTTTGCCAGACAAAGAGAGGTGCACAAAAATTGAGCTTGTGTTTTCTAAAAGGAGCAAGGTTGGACGTGATTCAGGAGTTGTTTTCCTAATACTGTGAAAAAGAAAGAAATACTCAGCTGACAGTCATCCCATCAATTCTTCAAAGCAGTTTGCGTATCCCTTTGGAAATCTGGAAATTAACATTCCGTTCAAGTGAAGAAGCCATTTGGCTAATTATGCATTTGACTAGGTGTTAAAATCCAAGTAAGTTTAGATACATTCAAAATAAATGGCTAATAAATACTGATAAAATTCTTCACGCCCCCTGTTTTTTTTAATCAATAGAGAAAAGGGACCTTTGAGCTCTAAAGGAATACCACAGACTTTATACACATATCTAAACAATAATAATTATTAATTGAGTGCTTGCATTTTGTATATCTCTGAAATGCTTAACTTACAATTCCTTGGGAAAGTGAGGAAATTAAATGCTTCTATGCTATATGGTAGGTGGATGAAAACTATAATTAACACTCTATCTTATGATTTCCATTTTGGCTCTGTTTCCTAGCTCCTTCCATGTACTATCAATCTTCATTAATGGTCTTCTCTATTCCTCTTTGGCTGTCTTTTCTTAATCTTTTTGATTCTCTTTTCTTTTTCCTGCTCCTCATTTACTTTATGCTCTTGATCTCAACATTTCAAAACATATGCAGAATTTTTAAATCTTATTTTCACTGCATGCTCTTAATACTGCAGATATTTACGGCTTTTATACGTACAATTTTGGGAATATTACCATTGACAATTCTCTTCTTCTTCAGAGTTTTATATTTAAGGTTTATTGCACTTGCATATCAGAATTTGTCACAAGTGCAAAAGGAGTTGTGCTTTAAATAGCATTTCAACCTTTGGTCATGCTACTGTGGCAAGACAGATGTTTTGGGGGGGGTTCTGCCATCTGTGTGCACGTTTCTCATGCTCCAGCTAGGTAGTTGACAACTGGGGACCCTGCCTGACAGATGGAGTGACTTTAACTCTAGAGTTCTGTCCATGTAATGTTCTTGGCCTTAATTTCATCATTCTCTGCTTACTTACTAATGGGTTTGTTGATGCTGTGAGATTGCATCTCTTACAGTCTTTTTGTTACTACATCTCCAAAAAAAAAGAAAAAAATGAGCTATTGGACATTAGTAGAATATTTCCATTAGTTGAGGCTTTCCTCTAGCTTAGGACAAGGGGTATTTTGCCTGTTACCACTGTCAGATTTTTGAATATTAAATAAGCTGTTGTCTCCTATCTTTTGTTTCTTCCCTTGTAAGGGGAGCTGAATATCTTTTTAATCCTGTTGCTTGAATATGCCATCTGCCTTGTTTGAGGAAGATGGTTCTTGGCAGAAAAAGCAGTGGTATCTCATCTGAAATTCTAAATTCTGTAAGCATATTGCCAAGCAGAGGTGAAATCTACTGCACAGAGTTAGACTTCAGTCTCTCTCCTAGTATGAGAACATTTCCCATTTGTTTTTGCCATATGTTAGGACATGATAATGTAACTCACATGGGATTTAAAAAGAAATAGCTTCCATTAGGTAGGGAAGTTATGTCTGGAAGGATGAACACTTGTTTGGATAAAGAATTATGGGGGTTTTTATTGTTGTATTTCTACCTCCTTAAGGAAGTCCAAAAACGAGCAAAACGTGTCATGTTATTTTGAGGTATTGTGGGGTTTTTTTTAACAAAGAATGTGTATGCAAATGAGTAGACAGAGTAATATCATCATGTCAGTCATACTCAGGAGTGGCTCCCTCATTGACATCACTATGGCATTACTTCTGGGCCTTGCCCAAAGTCAGCTTTGAGTGACACTATGAGAGGACTGTCTTGATCAAGGCTGTTAAAGGCAATCAGTCTCTGCAACCATTTTCTTTTCTGATTACACTCCAAAGTTAAATGTTTGTGCATCTTGTGTTTCCCAATAATGCTTTTTCTCTTCGGTGCTTTTAAAAAAAATCTAACTCAATGAATACTCTGCACTTTAATGAAGAAGAACTTCATAGCAGTATATTTTATTCTAATAGTTCTACTATTTTTGCGATGTAAAGTAAACATAAAGATCATTGTTTATGACTATCAAAACATTATTTAATGTATTAGGACGCATTTTCCGCAACACATTGTGTTTGAGATTGTTTTCCTCTCTATTAGCTGTTTGTAATAGTTCTCTGAAAATGACTGGCAATAAATTATATGTTGACAGAGGTGGCTTTAAGAGTGGGTTTATGGTTTTATTGCTGTTTTAAGACAGATGATGTTGTTTTCAGGGGAATGAGCTTCTCTTTTCCCCCAAGGAAAGAGCTTACATTTCAGTGCTCCAGAAATGAGTTTTAGCTGAAAAGCCAGTAATGTGGGTAGTAATTACAGAAGAGCAAAATGGACAGGAGACAATATTTTTTGTGAAAACAAAGGTCACTAAAAATATTTTTCCATTCAAACAAACTTTTTTATGGTTTCTTAAAATAAAATAAAAAGTTTGTGGTAAATATACTCTAGATTAACTCAGTGGAATAAAAATTCACTTTCTTTGTATTTTCTTTTTCACTCTTATTAATGCTAATATTAAGGGAAATTACATTGTCATTTATAATTGACTAGCAATGAAATAACAGCCTCCTCTTCTTGAGAGCCATGACAATGTCAAAAGGCTCTCTGTAACAGGCAGAGGTGTTTATGAATGAGTTTCAAATTCTTCTCCAGCTCCTACACAGTCTTATGTGTACTGGAAGCCACCAGGAGTTGCTACAAAGAAGATGAATGTTGAGAATACAGTTACAGCTCAAGTGATGGATAGTAGTGCTAAATACAAACATATAACATAGTCATAACTTTAAAGTGATAGTTTTTCAGTCTTCTTGGTTGTTAACTTATATTTGTCATGCTGCTATTATTTTTTTAAGTGCCAGTTCATTAAGGTTTTCAAACCAAGTATGTTCAATGGAGCAAGTAGAGAACTTCCTTAAAGGCAGCTTCTGTACTTATTCACTCTAAATGCTTATGCTACTTTTGGGCATAGTGACTGCAAAGCATTAATCTTTTCAGTTGCAAAAATGTTTTATTTTTGACATTATTTCAGTTACATATTCCATCTGGCTGTCAGAGGAATGAGCCCTCATTGGGAATAAATTTTTAGATTGTTTTGTCCAGACTGTGCAAATTTATCAGATTTGAGTTTTCTGGGATTCAGATATGGTTAAAAAAAATAGTTGGAAGCTGTTCTAACAGTGGATTGCTTATTTAATTATAAAATGTGTTTGAACTTTTAAAATTTAAGAGCTTTCTGAATTGCCTAGGCCCCTGCAGCTTTGCATGATATTGTAAACATTTGTTACAAAAGATAGAGACATACAAAAATTAGAGTGAACTGTGAAAGCTTGATTAATACAGTGATTTTTTTAAAAGGGAGGAAATAAAAAGTCTTCTGCTTTTCCTTCTTTTTGATATCTAAGCTGAAAATGCCTTTTCAAATAGAGGAATATTTTTTAAAATACTTCACCTTAATTTTTGTACACATAAAAATATGCTAGGGCTTTCTTACAAGACAAGATCCACTTTGTTTTCAAAGAATTCCTTCATTTTAGAAGTAATTTCTGCCTCCTCTTTTCCTGCTCCTCTGACCAAGAACACTTTCTCATTTTCAGTGAAGTATTTCTTTTTTTCCTTATGTAGTGATTTTGGTTTTCCTTTCTTCTCCCTATTTGGTATGTACATGAAAGCGGATGGTCTGTCGTTCACTAGGAGCAAATCCAGATGACCTAAAGGACCCAATTAAAATTAGTATTCCACGGTATGTCCTGTGTGGGCAGGGAAAGGATGAACATTATGAGTTTGAAATAAAGGTAAGTGCTTACCATATGGTTTTCTTTAATGCTTTTGTTTCACTAAGTGCAATTTTTGCTTTTCTTTCTATTACATAAGTAGCCTCAATACTGTTAAATAAGAGAGGTGAGAAGAATGCACAGTACAGGACACTATAGACAAGTATTTTCCAAGTGGGTTGATTGTACAGAGGAGGCTAGTGGCCAAACTCTTGGGGTGAGCAGTTCCAGAGCCAATGTCAGCTCAATTTGAAGAGTTCCAGAGATGAGGATTAAATGCACATTGGTTATAGGAAAGCCCTTTATTGAGCTGCAAGTGTCAGATATAGACAAGGCTTAGACTTGAAATATTTACCTGAAATAACGAAAGCATGAAAGCATTATTGAAGTATTTTGCATATATGCGTGACAAAGGCTTGATTCCTATCATACTCTCTTTATTGTTCTGATTCTTCCCACTCTGCATTTCCAAGGTGTTGCTTCTCCAAACTCTCAGTTGATTTTCTGCGCAGAAATGCTGGGAGGGGGAAAGCATATTAATTTTGTTTCCTCTGGTACACAGCCAGTGTTTTTTCAAAGCAAGATTTGAAGTCTAATTGGAAATGTGTTCTCAGTGTGTATGGACATATGTGTAGTATAACTGATGTACATGGTACCGGAGACACAACTGGCAGCCTCCTTTACTGAATGTGCTGCCAGATGCTTTGTTAGCTGCTGTGAGGTAGAGGAGTGACCTTCCTCTCGGTGTAAAGGACCGTTTTTGAACAGTGTTCTCTTTTGAAAAGGTTTTTATTAAGATGAGTAGTCTTAGATTTGTTTGTGATAATTAAATTGTCATTTTGAAACATACCACGCCATTTGTGGGCGGAATACCTCCTTTTGCCTGTTGAACTTTGATTTTCTTGAGGCTAGTGAAAGCCTGGAGCCAGGGAGATGCTGAGAGACGAGTAAGTGCACATGAAACTTCCCCAAGGACTCTTCTACTCAATTTTCAGCACGTGGGATTTACTAGACCAGGTAATGGTTAGTGAAGAAGGCAAAAGTAAAAGGTAGCTTCTGTTCCGAGTATGTTGATGGATTTCTTTTCCAAGTATTCTCCCTGCATCAGTAAAACCTGTGTAAGCCTTTACAAGATCTTAGCATGAAGGAGCAGTTTGAAAGAGTATGTGCAGTTTGGCAGTTTTGGAGATGTTTCTTACAGTCATTCCCTCACATGAATCAATCAACTGCTAATGCTTTTTCCTTTCCCTCCGGGTCTCTGTGTCACAGTAGATTGCTTCTGCTGTAGTCAGGATTTAGCTCCATGCTACAATCCACAGACCTTCCACAAACTTTTCTATTTTAAACCTTTTCTGTGCAGAGCTCCCAGCTCTCCTTTGATCTGTATTAATCTTCAGAAGCTCCTACAGTTATTCTATAGAAAATTAGAACACAGGGAATAGTGGGTTTATTTTTTTTTTGCCTTAAAAATCAGGAAAATGTGGCAGAGGGGGGAGATTAAATGTACTTATTCATTTAATCTATTCCTCATAGGTCAGGGTACCATGTCAGCTGTCAAAATAATTCCTGATTTCAACCTTACTTCACTTAGTTCAAGTTTATTTTCAGGTCATCTGAAAAATATGTCAGCTGTGGGAAAGGACTGAGGTGTTGCTAATCTCATTTCCTTTGCTAGGTCCTAAATAAACTTTCTTCAGCAAGGTTCCTCTTGCTTTTGGGAAAATGGGTAGCTGACCTATCTGCATGTCATAGCACTTTGGAACCTGACAAAATGACAAGTGATGATTGAATTGAATTTTAAGACAGTCCCCAAAACTGTGAATCCTAGATATCTCAGAGGTATTTGTTTCGACAGATGCTTCTAATCATTGTGTTTGTAGGTAAATCCTGCATATTGTTACATAGAGGAACAAATACAATAAACTTCTGTATATAACAAATGTATAAATTTCTTCTTGTGATGTGCAGTAGTCGAGATTATTTTGTTTACATGCCATAAGAGAGAGAGTGAGTTCCACTTTCCTTGGTAGCTTCATGGTCAATTCGTAAGTCTTTCAACCCTGACACACTATCCGACAATATTTTATTTTAGTGCAGCATCTTGTCAATATAGATATGTATGGGAATAGGCCAGCAGGATGTTCTGTCCACTCAGGTTCTTTCACTGGTTACAGATCCTTATTAAAGATATTGAGTGAGTCCTACAAGAAGTGAGTGGAGAGAATTCAAAACAGGAAGAAACTGATAATTTATTAGAGCTAAGATAGCACCTTCTTTTGCAGCAGGAATATGTCATAGAGCTGTTTGTGCTAGTCTGCTGTTAAGTATTCTGTATGAATTGATTCATTTCCAAAAAAGGTTCCATTTGAGTGACAGTTTTATATGTTGTCTTCAAAGACATGATGAAACAGTAATAGCTTAATCAGGTCTAAACATATTTATGTTAGAGCTGAATTAGTATGCCAGAGAACTATTCTTGTGTTCCCCCCTTCCTTTCATGTTGTGTCAGGATATTCAGACAAGGCTGTGCTAGATACAGTGTGGGAAGAGCTTTTACATCAATAAAGCCCGTGGTATCTGGTACAGACAGTGCCCATGGTTGCACGCAGTACCTGTGGTTGGCAGAAGGAGCAGCAGGGCAGCATGGAAGGTGGAACTCCAGCTCTCATAAAGATATGCAGGGTCTCCTGAGAGCAGGTGATGGAAACAAAGTCTGGAATCAAGCACAGCCCTGCAGGGATCCTCTGACAATGGTGAAAGTTGTAGATAAGCCTTCTCATTCAGCTTTCTCTCATTGTTCTGAGTTCCCTCCTTTTATTTATCCTGTTTGATATACTTTCAAAACTTTTTTGTGTTTCAAAGCCTTTTAGTGACAAGTGCTCTATAAGAAAAGATCCAGGTAGATGCACCCTAAAACAGTGCTTTCCTTCAGATCCAGTTGCGTTTCTGTTCAGCCAGATGCTGTGTTGGATCTGCTCAAAAAGTCCACGTTTCTAGTCTGAATTTATTTCTGAGTTTGGTGAACTGTTGCACAGTGGAAGTAAAGCAGAGGTAGTTCTCATTGATACATAGTTCTTTAAGAAAATGATGCATGCCCCCTAACTGTCTAAATTAGTAAAAAGTCTTAATATTCTGTCAACCTTATCAGATTAATACCCTCAATAATAAAACAGGAAAAGTTTATAAGAAATTTTTAGGAAACTTCTAGCTTTTCAGATGCTGTCTTGGTAATGTGAGGAACAGTTTCAACAAGGTCCATTTGAAGAAGTATGAGTCCTCATGACTGTAGACAGTTTAACCAGCCTGGATAAAGACATTAGGCATTTCCTGTTTTTTTTCTAATTGCTTTCAGAAATAGGTGGAATATTGCCTTTTTTTCCCCCAGCCATGGTGTTACTTCTGTTGCTATGGGGCAGAAAGAGAACAAGTTCTGTGATGTGCTTTACAGTGGAATCGATTGAAAATGTCTCCTAGGTTATTTTCTGTCAGTCATCCTGAGAAGAAAAGATAAGGAGACAGGATTGGGATATGTCCTTTCAGATTTATAGGTTTTACATAGGAAATGGTGCCTTTGAATGAGAAAAACAGAACAACTCACAATTCTGAGACAAATCTAGGATCATGGCAGTGCCTAGATAAGAATATTCCAAAATCTGTCTTGCAGATGTTCTTGACCATACGGTTTTTGTTCTTAAGAAAATACTTTTAACTGTATTAGCAAATTATGTAAAAAGCAAAGGGCTTTTCATAATTGCTTTGCTTGTTGTTAAAAACACCTGCATATGTATGTCTCTGTCTCATACCTACAGAGCATATAGTCAGTCATACTTTTTTTTTTAGATGGGTGAAAATAATCCCAAGCCAGATTTGTTGGATCCATTGTAGGAGTAAAAGGCCATGTTCTAGAAATGCTGTTGCTACACCAGGTGCAATGTAATTCTCTTTATACAAGTGGAGTTTGATTCTGTCTGTCCTAATAGCATTATTGCTGTCCTTTGGGGGCCAGTTAAGATTCTGTTTAGCATTGAAATTTGTTTTTCAATCATATCAGCTATAATATCCATAAATTTTTTCAATTATCTGCTTGTCTCATTACAAGAATTTGGAAAGTAAACAAAGCAAAGTAAACAGAGAGGATGACAGGTTTGACCAAGTCAGGTAAAACCGAGCCACCAAAAAGCAGTTCTCAAGCAGCACAGATGCATGACTTTGCTCTTTTCCTTCCTGTCCATCTCTAACAAGTTATTAAACTTTGTAGAAGAAAGCTAATAAATAATTGGTTGCAGGCATTTTTATTTGGGTAAGTTTGGTGCCACCCTATCACCCAGACAGCTGTCTGGTGCACAGCCAACATGACATGCCTGCTGTCCCCAGGCTGTGTATCTGGAGGAATCCAGAATGTCTTGTGCTAGATTGCTTCTCTTCTGTGAAAATCCCTGGGAAAAAAGAGGTCCCTTTTGAATAAAGATTGTATGAAATTATCACAGCAAATTTTCACAACTCTAAAATATTAAATGACAGAACTAAAGCAAAAAGAATGGAGCAATGAGTAACGTCTTTGTTTTATGATTAGCTGTTACACTTGACCATTGTCTACTCAAACATGGAAATCACACAGTCTTCTGCCTTAATTATTCAGAACAGGATGGTTAATTGGTTAATTGAGATCAGTGTAACATGCATAATCCTAAACAGTTGTTGATTTTTTTTTTTAGCTACACCTGCCTATGGATGTTAAATGTGTTCACGTGAGTTGTAAAGTTTGAGATACTGCTAGCTATATGTTGAGGAAATGTAGTCTGTAGTGCCAGTGTCCTAAAATGACAGAATTGTGAAGGTTGGAAAAAACATTTAAGATCAAGTCCAAATGGCAACCCAGCAGCGCCAACATGTTCACCGTTAAACCATATCCTCAAGTGCCATATCCACCCTTTTTTGAACACTTCCAGGGATGGCGATTCATAGTAGCAGTGAAGCTTGTTTGTGATATGAAAGACAATTTTTTTAAGAGATAATGAGTTTTCATTATGGTTGCATGCTAGAAGAACCTATGTTACAACATTTGTGGAAAGTTTTGAGAAGTCCCATTTTGTTTGCTTTCATGTTTAGTTTAAAATTGAGATAAAAATAGAAAAAGCCCACCCCAAAGCTCATTCCTCTTGACATAAAACATGCAATAATTTCTGGTTTTCAAAACACTTCCTCTGATTTCCCTGTTCCATACACAGCAGCAAAGGCAGCAGGGATGGAGAAGAATGGACCAGAGATGAGTTTGTTGCAAGCCTGGGGTAGCAGCATTTGTGCTTGGTTTCTTCTGGCTTTGTTGCTCTGATTTCTGTTGCTCTTACTCAGTTATCCTCCTCCATTGCAACTTTCTTTGCCTCCATAACTTTTTGATACACTCAGTAGTGAGAGAACTACTTGTTCGTTTTAGGAGTCACTTTAAGATTAAAAAGCCTGTGCCTTTGTGAGATGTGTTTTGTGAAATTGCTTATTTTTTATCTTCCTCCATAAAATCATAGCTAGACAGGGATAATGCCACATCTTAGGCCTATTTGATTTAAAATGCTGCAGTGTTCAGTTTTAAGCAGTGCAGTTGGCTCTCTCCATCTCTGCTAGTCAGTATAGAATAATGTTCACTCACTCTGCAGCTTGGCTTCTTGGTAGCCTTGGATCACCAGAGCTGCACAAAGACTTTGGACTCCTGACTGTGAAGTCAAATGGTCTAGTCACAACACTTCTACAACCCAGTTAGAAATGTCCTTAATTAATGTTGCCTAATTTCAGAGAGTGGTTTAGTATGTCAGTTCTAGTGAGAATTTTGCGAATAACATAGCGGTGGTAAGGTTGGTTTGCCCTTCCTCTTTGCTCCATGTGTTATGCACTCTATTCACAGGAGTAATTATATTGATTTTAAGAAAACTTCCTATATAAATGGGATGTTTGTCACCATTTTGAAGACACAGACCAAGAGTGTCTTAAAGGAATATCTTCTACTGAAAGCTTTTATAATATTTTACCCTACAAACTGGAATCACATTCTATGTGGTAACAAACTCTGTGTGTCCAAGAAATTTGTATTTATTAATTGTCAGTATCTATGTATAAGAATATACATTTCTGTTAATATTTCAGGAGGCTACACTACACTTATTCTGGATGTTATTTATTCATTAATAGAATACTCACTGATTGTAATGCTGAGAGTCAGATAGCTGCACCAAGAAGGGATTGGGGATGTTTTAAGCTGTTTGCAGTTTTGTCAAACCGCTGTGGATTAAGAAATAAATGCATTCAGGTGTTTTTTGCTTTGCAGTCTGTGCTCCTTATTAAATACAGTTCTGTCATGAACTTTCATATAATGAAAGAAAAACTAAGTAAAGCTAGAAAAGTTTTTGGATTTAAGACAACTAAGAACTGTCCATTTTAATACTGCATGGGTTTTAGTGTTGTACACTGTGTGGATTTACTTGTGTTTCTTCTTTTTATATTGTCTGCTCTAGATAACAGTCTTGGATGAGACATGGACAGTATTTCGGCGGTACAGTCGTTTTCGAGAATTGCATAAAACTTTAAAACTGAAGTACCCAGAGGTAAGTTTTGGTTAAAACTTCTTTTACCAAAAAGGGTAGAGACTTGAAAAAAAGTGGTTTGAAAAATGTTTACTCAAAAAGGGAGGTGATTTCAGACAGCCAGCACAATCTCAGTAGCACAGTTCCTGCCTGACCAATCTAGTGACCTTCTATGATGGACTGGCTATGTCTGTGCGCATGGAAAGAGCTGTGAGTGTCATCTCTTTTCATCTGTAAGGCCTTTGTCATGGTGTCTTGGTTTGAGACAGTTTAAAGAGATGGGCACTCTGAAATGAGTAACCTTCCCCTTCATTCTAACCAATTCCTTCCCACCAATAAGGAATGAGATATGAGTAGATATAAGTGAAAAAAATAACACATTACTAACAAACAGAATGCCAACAGGCAAGGAAAAAAAGGTCAATAATTTCTAGATACCAAACTGCGAAAAACTCACAACGCCACGGGAACAAAGAGAGACCCAAAATGTCAGAAATAGCCTTTCCTGAGATGGCACAAGGCAGGGACAGCCTCACGCTTGTGGGACAAAGGGACAAGATGCCATCACATCCCTTTTGGGAAGGCAGGAGCTTTACAGAGCAGTTGTAGCAGCAGATGAAGACTTGCTGGCTCCTGTGGGATCTGCCTGCTGCTTCCTCCTGCTGTTTGCAGGCTCTGCTGCTGTTGCTGTGCTCTGAACTTGTGGCTGTGGGATGAGGGGAAAAGGACCAGTCTGCCGGTGCCGGCATGGGGTGGCCTTTTTGGCTGCCAGCAGAGTTTGCAAATTCACTTTGAAACAGTTTCTAATTGCAAAATGCAGTCTTTGTGGATGGCTATGGTTGTGAAGCCGAAGCTGCCAGAAAGAGAGAGGCTCTGCTCCTGTAGTCTTCTCTCCTGGAGCAGGCAGCCGATTGATTTGGACTGGCTTGCCTGGAGCACCATCGCCCATGGCAACTGGCAGACGCCCACAGAACTCACCCAAAAGGCAGCTCAAACCTGCTAACTCCACTCTCTCAGAGATGGGGAAAGAAAACAAAAACGAAAAGAGATCCCAAAATGGGAGAAAAAACTTTTGCATGAACAAAGACCAAACAGCCCGCAAAATAAATACCACGTGGCAAAGGACCGGAAGCTGCCTGGGAGGGCGGATTTTGAAAATACCCACAGTAGCACCCCCTCACACACAAGGTCTCTGTCTGCAGAGTCTTAAGGAGACTTAACAGTTCTTGGACGCAGATAGATACGGAATACAGTAACATTATGGATCATCCCAGGGCACATGGTCCCCACAACATCCTCTTCTCTGAATTAGGAGATGGATTTGATGGGTGAACTGTTTTGGTGGATGCGGAATTGCTTGGATGGTCACATCCAGCGGGTAGTGGTCAACAGCTTAAGGTCCACATGGATGTCAGTGGAAAGTGGTATCCCTCAGGATTCCATACTGGGACCAGTGCTGTAAAATATCTCCATTAGCTGACACAAGAAGGAACAAGCATACTTTTAGGAAGTTTGCAGATGACACCAAGATGAGTGCGGCTCACAAGCATGAGGGATGGGATGCCATTCAGAGGAACCTAGATGAATTCAAGGAATAGGGCCATGGGAATCATACAAGGTTCAACAAGGCCACGTGCACCTGGGTGCGGGCAGTTCCCAGTATAAGTACAGGATGTGGAATGAGGGGATTCAGAGCAGCCCTGCCAAGGATTTGGGTGTGCTGTGGATGAGAGGCTGGGTGTGACCCAGCAATGTGTACTCACAGCCCTGAAAGCCGATCGTGTCCTGGACAGCATCAAAAGAGTGGCCTGCAGGTCTAGTGAGGTGGTTCTCCACCTCTGCTCTGGTGAGATCCAACCATCCAATTCTGGAATTCTCAGCGCAGGAGAGAGGGACATGGACCTCTTGGAGTGATCAGATGGTTGGAGCACCTCTCCTTTGGAGAGAGGCTGAGAGAGTTGGGGTTGTTCAGCCTGGAGAAGAGAAGGCTCTGAGTAGACCTTATAGCAGCCTTTCAGTTCTCGAAGGGGGGTTATTAGAAAGATGGGGACAGATTTTTAGCAGTTACAGTCCTACTGTTACAGTAGGACAAGGAGTAATGGTTTTAAACTGCAGAAGGCATATTCAGAATAGAATGTAAGAAAAAATTTTTACAATGGCACAATTTTTTTTCATAGAGAAGAGTGGATGTTTCATCACCAGATATATTCAAGGACAGGTTAGCTGGAACTCTGAGCAACCTGATCTAGTTGAAGATGTCCCTGCTCATGACAGGGGGGTGCACTCAATGGCTTTAAAAATCTCATCCAACCCAAATGATTTTATGATTCTATGACTCCTCTCAGACATATGTGGCCCATAAGACTGACAAGCCCTTCAGCACTTAAGAGATCCAAGAGTACTTGATACAGGATGGATGTTACAATGAAACTGTGGCTCTGTGTGTTGCTTCTGGCTATAAATTCCCTTCACTGCTGACTGGCATCCTTCCCTGGAGGTTGCTGTTTTGTTCATTGCAAGATACTTGCAGTCAGATCCTGTCGTCCTGACAACTTCTCATTTGAAAGAAGAGCATTGCTTCACAGATACCCTTTCCTACCCTTTCAGCTTTCAGGTTTCTGCAAAATGAAAAATTGATCTGACCACTTCAGAGATTCTGGGCATTCAGGATGAGGAACTGTGCCTGATGGAGCTTTAGTTCATTGGAGTGAGAATTTATGGAATTACAGTTTTTAGTTTTCACATCTAACTTTTAATTATTAACATTTTTCTTCCTTTCTACATGTTCCCCTGGATATTACAAGAAATAAATCATTCAGGCAATGAAAGTGAACCTCATTTGAGAGTAAACACAAGTAAAGAAGTTTAGGCCATGTATTCATGGGCAGTAGATTAAAAAATATGAATGTGTTAAAGAAGGAGAGACATCCAATAGTGTGCACATGCTTTCTTGGTCTTTGTTAACATATGCTTTCAGCTAAAAATGAAATGAGCATGGAACAGACCTTGAGTCTGGGGCTCAAGACTGTTCCCATTTCAAAACAGTAAGAAAACCAGAAATTGAAACTACTGTGCTCCAAATATCTAAGAAAAAGTTTTAAAAATAAAAAGGAGAGAGAGAAAATAAAATTAAGTCATCTTTTTTAAATGACAGAATTTTTTTAAGGTAAAATTGATTTTTTAATGAAAAATTGAAATGTTTTCTGTACACAAATGCTTTAAAAATACTACTTGTGAACATCAGTATCATATTTTTTAATAGATTGCCATTTCCTCTTGGATGTTAGAGTTATAGTCTGTCAAGAGGAATATCCAAATTGCATCTAACTCCAGAAGAAAGAGCCAGGCAGTCATCCAGTTGACGTGGAAAAAGGCCACCTGAATCCCTGTGCAGACTGATTTTCCCCGTTTAGGAAAATGTGCTAGAGTAGTCTTCTTCAGAGTTGGATATTGGTTCTGACAGTACATTGAGGAACAACTCAATTCTTTAACAGTTGCATCAGAGGGAGATCAGCTTCGTTCTTGTAGGTGGTCATTGGATTCAGGAAGCATCTAACATTCTTAAAGCCACTATTAAAATGTCCCGTGTGCTGCAGCGTATTAATTTCACCTTTTTGAATCATGCATTTGTGACTGACAGTACAAATTCAGGCTTTTTTTGGTGTTACAGGAGGGAGTCGGGTGTTTTTATTCTTACTTATTTGTTTGTTTTGAAGAACCATAACAGCATGAATAGTATTATTAGGTCAAAGTCAAGTCCAGCATCCAACAGTGTACAACAGGATAAGATCCCAGCCTAGATCACAGGTACATAGTTTTCTTCATCTTGGAGTCTTCCCAGCTGAAGCTGTTTTTGTTGTCATTAACTGTTCATAGTTAATATTTTTCTTGAGGATTTTATCTGTGTTTTAAATTCTCTGCACTACTCACTTAATAAGTATTTTATAGAGGCAATTTTCTTTTGCAGTTTATTTTCTTTTATCGTCCTCTCTCTCTTTGTGTTTTTACTTGCAAGGGCAATACATTCACTAGTTTAATGTGTGCATTTGTTCCTTGTTGACATTTCTGTGTTGCCATATGTTTGTGTCTTAGGTAAACTTACTGAGATTCACATCTAGTGCATTAACAGAATTATTGGTTAAGTATGCCAAAGCATAAGTGGCTAATTTCCATGTAGGAAACACATGATATTTTTATTAAGTTATCTGTTCCTTTGTGACCAAGTCTTACAAGGTTGCAAATAGTATCTTTTTCCAGTGTTGATTTAGCTTTCACTTCACTAAATTATCAGAGAGGTTCAAATATGCTCATGTTTGCTAAATACCAAGCATGCTAAAGATCAGGAGAAGCAAGATAAGCATTTGATCATGTCAGGTAGCGCTTTTAGATAGGCACTGCCATGTAAGTACCTGTTCTGGAAACCCTTACAGCACCAAAGATGTCTTCTCTGTTTTACACAGTACTGGCTGTAGTGTTATGTCTGTTCCTGCTTTGAGACTCAGAGCATCACAAGAGAATTGTGGGCAGAAGAGACCTATAATATGCAGTGGGTTTCTTCTACTCACCAGCATTTCTACAATTTACTGTGTCCTTGTTTATCAGAGGGGAAGAGCATGTTGTGATGGATGAAACACAAAATATTGTGTGCTGAAGTAAAGATTTGGCATTTGTTTTCTTTGAAGGAATTTCATTAACAGTGTTGCATATGTGAAAGATTGATGGTTTTCCATATTTTTACCTTTATTTAACATAGCTTTAATTTATGGTAATTTTGGATTAGTTTTGAAATGTGAGTAGCAATTCAGTTTGTTTGGTGAATTGAAACTCATCTGTCATTGAACTAATTTAGGATTCACCATGATGCTAAAATGCATTTTAATACCAAACTTGGCAAAGTTGTGTCTTTAAAGAAAGACACATGTTTCTATTCCAAAGAAACTTGATCCTTAAAAGGATCTTATCAGAATTTATCAGAGTTGAGTTTTATGTTGCACAGTTCACCTTCCCACTCTAAATTAATATTTATAATGAACAGCCGAAAATACTGCGGGCATGTTTAATATACGAGTGTCCTGCTTTTAGAAGTGAACTTTACAGCTCATTAGTTGCTCAGCTCTGAGTTACTATATCAGTATTTTAATAATTTGCTGATCTTGCATTTCATATTTCTGCCACTGAATTCCCAAAGGGATGTCTTGGGAAACTGATTTATTAGGAAGGTTTTAAAAAAAAGTATCTCTTTCAAAAGGAGAAACTTACCTAATATCTTCCGGTCTTACAAGATGTCATATATAATATATATCTGCACATTTCTTCTAAAGTAATCAAGGGGCTGCTGACAACTGCTTAGCTAACTAAAATGTGTCACATGCAAATTTTGAAAGACTGAAGAATCTGCAGCAGGGTGAGACTGAGCCAGTGGCAGATAACTACCAAGCATTTAACAGCTTATATTTTTGGGGAGGGGGCCTACATGACTGTCATTTGCCCAGCTCCAACTTTCTTACACTGTTAGATTGTTAATGACCATGCTTTTACTTCCAAATTTTTAATTAAGACCATACTTGGCTTTCAGTTGCAGTAGTCTCTCTAATGAATGCACTTTTTGTTTGTTATTAATCAGAGAAGAGAGGAAATATTCTCAATAGAGAAGTGGGAACTTCCATAGTTAGATTCTCCTGTTTTTTTCCTTCTGTCTTCATCTTTTCTTACCAGTTACTGGTTTTGGAATAGTACCAGTGTTGGTACTATTGTTGGAGTGTTGGTTTCTGCAGAAAACTTTACTTCCTGATCCACATCTTGCTGCAAGGGAAATCTCATTCTCCTAACACTTCCTCACTCTCCTAACATTTTCTTGTCTCTACTATCTTTAAAGGATAGCAGAGAAACAGTTCCTATTTGTCTTTCTCCTAACCAAATTCAAGGTTTATGAAGTCCTTCCTTTGTGTGGTAGTCCTTAAGTCCCTCTAGCATCCAGGTTTTGTGGGGCTTTCACTGTAGGCTCTGCTTATGGAGTTCCCTGTCAGTCATCTTGAAAACTATTTCTGTGTGCATAAAATTCTCTACATGTTGTTAAGGAAAGTACCTTCCATAGAGGCATTTTTATTGCTAATAGTGATTCTTGACTTAAAAGATGATAAAATCCCCGGAGAGCTGCCAAGGAGAAGCTACAAGGCATGCTTGCATTTATAGATTCACTCATGGACGTAAGGACATATGTGTGTCCTGTTCAGCAGGAATGCCAAAGCTATTGACTCCTAGTTTACTTAACAGAATGTAATAATTTCTCTAATACCTGTATTTGGAGGTCTGTATATAAGTATATATTTGTGTCTTTTGAGGTATAAGGCACAAAGGGACTGTTTATAGTTTAAAAATAATTATGGGTCATAACTGGTAAGAATTGCATGAAACTCAAAGAGCAGAAAATTTTTTCAGATTTTTCAGAAGTATTAAGTGAATGTTTTCAAAAAGGTACTGAAATCAAAACATTGTTGTGAGCTTATTTAAAGAGATTTTTAAGTACTTTGAAATATTTCCAATTTTTCAAAAGTCGAAAAGTAGTCTGTCTGTTTTTTGTCCAAAGTATTTTGCATCTCAGTGAAGAAAGACAAATGTTTGCATCTCAGTGATGGGAATACCTATTTCATCCATCCATCCATACTCACAACCATCCAACACATAATGTGTAATTTGCTAATAAAATAGAGCAGGCACCAGTTTTTTAATTGTTTCTTAAGTTCATTTTAGACACTCTTCTACAACTGCTTATTGTTCAGGTGTAGTTCAGCTATGTAATGATTAATGAAGAGTCATGAACTGTTTATGGAGCCACCACTGACTGATCTCACTGTCCTTTCCTTTTAAGTCTGTACTCTTCTTTTGGGCGACTGCCAAAGAAGGATCTCTGTTTCCTTTTTAAGTGGTCCGTACATCTGGAGCTCTTGATAAGTAATAAGTGGAAGAAATCTTCAACATGAACTGTTGGCACGGATAATGGAGAGGGGATGCATTTGAGGTGAAGTCGTTAATTTTAGGAGAACATCCTTGGATTCTGGAAGAGATCACCAAGAGAGAAATGCAATATTTTACTAACTTTCCAAATGTGGTTGGTGCGAATTTGGGGATTTTTATTCTTCTCCCCCCCACCAATAATCTCAAGGACAATTAGGCAATTTCTGTGTACTTGTGTAATGTTTAAATTATTTTTAATGTCTTATCAGACATGCAGAATTCTCCCTTCCAATGAAGACTTCAACCAGGAGTGGAGCAATAAGGCAGCAGATTTGTGCAGAACACTTGGGGCAGTGTTTGGGCTGGGATCTTGGCTGTCTGACTGCTCCAGTTCTGGTTCATAACACTGCAGCTGTAGAGTTTTATTGAATGCAAAATTTATATTACTATTCTGTGATAGAGGTTCTTGGCTTGCAGGGCTGGCAAGCCCGTTGCCATGTAACTAGTGAGCTTCTGGAGCTTAGGAGCTAATTTGGCAGCACAAGTCAGAAGCTTATTGCATCAGACCTGATTGGCCTGAAACTACTGATTTTACCATTGGATATTCTAATTTACTGGCATTAGTAACTGTATATTTAGTTAGTATGTAAGCTTTAGGTAGTGTACTCACATTGATTGCAAAATTCAAGACATTTTGATTCCTCTAGTGTTCAGTTTTAAATAGCATAGAGTGGTATAGTTGTATATAACTGAACTTTCCTAGGACAGTGTTGAAAATTTTGTTCTGAAACCTGCTGTGCTTATGCCAGAGTCTTGATCCTGCAGTGACTGAAGTCCCAGTCTAGTCACAAGTTCGTTCATTGTTAGAAACTTGACACCAAGAAGCAATTTAAAATCAGGGATTACATGCACTAGAGAGGGTAGGGTGTAGCATATAGTACAGAACATGATTGTACATCTATTGCTACAAGTGCTATCTCATTATTTTAGAAAGTTCAGATTTATTTGAATATGGATTCTCAGTTCAGGTTCTTTCATGGAGCCCTATGACCCTTTGTAAGCATAGTCTCTAACAATATCTTAAGATTTGTCTATTTCTTTGAAAAATTGATCCAGTGAAGAAATATGCTTGTTGATGTGTTTTGGCTGAACTGGAAGGATGTTTCTGGGTGTCTGGACAGGAAGTAGCAAATTTGGTTTGTTTGTTTTTCTTCCCAAACAATCAAGACTAATGTACTGTAGTTTTGGTTTTAAACAATGGTCAAATATAAGAGGACTCACAGATTTAATACAAGAACCGTCGGACAAACACCAAGCACGAAGAATGTATAAACAGTCTAAAAGCCCTTTTTTTGATGAAAATTATGTATTAGGGCACAGGCGAAAATGAAAATTATTTGCATCACTGATGTGCTTGGAAATAGCAAATGCCATTATGTGTATTCTGGCAGAATTATATGTAGAAAAAGCATTTAGAAAATAGTTTTTGAAATAAGAATCCTAAAGTAAGGATAGACCTTAATTTTTGCTTTCTAGCCTGGGAATTTAGTGGGCTTGGTAATACATCTTTCCATAAATGTTGAAAGAAAAAAATAAAAGTAGTAAGTTTTAGAACAGATGAAGGGGTTTGTGTGTAAACCCTTTAATACTATTATACGAGCATGCGGTTATAGCCTTCAGCTTCTTTCAGTACAAATTACGGTGATTATGATATAGTTAATTTTAACATTCATATTCTTGTCACCCAGAACAGGCAGGAAGTGCATACACAGGAAGCGTATTTTGTCACGTGCATGTTTCCAGCTCCTGTTCCTAATTGTATTACTTTCAGAGCATTCTGCAAGCCTGCAGGTTTATATATGTAGTACTTCCATATCAACCCTAGTTTGCCACTACTTACACATGGGATTTAAGTGGTAGATCCCTAGAAGCTTCACTTGGCCTTTTTTTCTGCAGCATGAGACTGCTGAAATAAAGAAATTTTTTAGCATATTTCTCAGTACATATGTCTACAAATAAACAGAAGAATTCATTCTAATCAGTAAAGTGTGAAAAACATCCCTGCTAACCATATCATGAAGTTCAGTGAAAGCTTGATTAGAGGGAAATACATTTATTCCAAATGGTCCCTCTGAATTCATAGTTGCTAACCAGGACTGGAGCATCAGAGACAACAGCAAACCCTCTGGCATATTTGCTTCCAGCATAATACGAAATTCTCAATCTATTTCTAGTTGGAAAATGAAATCTGTGTGTGAATTTCTTGTCACAAAACTGAATCTGAATGTGTAAGAGCCTTGTAAAAACCCAGTTTGGGGATTAACTTGTGTTTGTTGTTGCTTTGGGTGCTAGATTCGTGCAGCAAAATTTTCTTGGCTTGGTGCTTGTGGTTCTGCAGAAATCCAGCTTCTCTCTATCTCTTCTCCTTTCCTGTCTTTCCTCCTGGGGTTGTTGATGAGTCCTGGTCTTTTCTGGTCTTTCCCTAGCAGCAAGTGAAACCTGTGAGCTTCCAAACGGTTCTCTGAGCTTTATTGGTCCTCTGATAGATTCAGAATGAAACAAGTTTAGTCAGTTGCCAGGTTTCACTGATTGTGCTGTGCAAAAGTCTCGTACTGAGTAGCACAGATACTGAAAAAAAGCTTTTGGAGAGGTGTGAGTCAGTCATCTCATAATTTATGAACCATTTGACAGAATAATTCCTTTGATCATTTGATTAGTTGACTTTCAAAGCTCTGCTCAATTACCTACTGAATTTACGTAATATCAAAATATTCATGTTGTTTTATCAGTAAAACAGTTGTGTATGGGTAACAGCTGTCTCTGAGAGAGGAATGCCTCTCAGAAGAATTCCTAGGCAGTATAGGTGGAGGTTTAGGTGCTCATTGAGACCAAGCCATTTCTTAGCTGTTCCCGACTATCAGTTGACTTGGGGAATGCCTTAGGCTGCAACCCTGTGTCTCTGTTTTCATGCTGCTTGGTGGAAAGCAGAGGGGAGGATTGGAGGTTTTGCTGTTTCTTTTTTTTTTTCTACTGCTACCTTCCTTCAGGGGACTTTTGGACATGTGCTCCATTAATCATTAGCTGTTAGTGACAATCTCACTGCCTTCCAAGGGGTTTGTGAAGAACAGCTTGTTCTTACTGGGTTTGTCAGGAATACGCTGCTAGATTAAGTAGGTCTTTCAAGTTGAATCCTTTCATACCAGTTGATACAGTGACCCAGCTCAAACTCTAGTTTTTGTGAAAATATCCTGGTTAATTTTGACCAAATAGCATACAGAGTAACAGAAATTGTCGGGCTCCAACTATACTGCCTGTTGTGTTTTTTTCTTACATATTTAAGTGATATTACTGACACAACTGCACATGTGAAACTGTTTGCTAAACCTTATTTACTCTCCAATCTGGAGAATTATGCTATGTCTCTCTTGTGCTTCATGAGGCAACTTTTGAGTAGGATATTTCAGGTTTTTCCTCTCTTTGGAACCACTGGGAGAATGAACAAGGAAATACAGACAGCAGACTTTCCAGCACAGTAGGAATATTAGCTGTTTATTTTGGCATTGCCATATTCACCATAGGGGTTATTCATTATCTAAATGGGATTAAGATACAGGTGACTCTTACCTGATGTCATCTGCAACAAAGGAAAGCTTCTGAAAAATTTCCCTCTCCATATCTAGTAACGATTGTTATACATTTTAATATACATTTATGGCTTATAGTTTCTCTAGCTACTCTAGAGGAGTAAAAGAGCAGAAGTGCTATGCTGAGCCTTGTGCTCCCAAACAAGGAGGGGCATGTTTGCCAGTGGCACCAATGTGACCCAGAAATGTGTGCTTGCTTGCAGCCTGGAAAGCCAACTGCATCCCAGGCTGCATCTAGAGCACTGTGGGCAGTAGGTGGACGTGTGGGAGAGAGTCCAAAGGAAGGCTGGAAAGATGCTTAGATTCTCCCATGAAGACAACCTGAGGGAGCTGCCTAGGGAAGAGAAGATGCTGGGGAGACCTTAGGCACCTTCCAGTACCAAAAAGGGCTCCAAGAGAGCTGGAGAGGGACTTTTTCAAGGGCATGGAGTGACAGGACAAGGGGGAATGGCTTTAAATTGACAGAAGATAACTTTAGGTTAGATCCTAGGAAGAAATTCTTCCCTATGAGGTTGGTGAGGCACTGGCACAGGTTGCCTAGGGAAGCTGTGGCTGCATCATCCCCAGAAGTGTTCAAGGCCAGGCTGTACAGGGCTTGGAGCAACCTGGTCTAATGGAAGGCATCCTTCAAGTGGAAGGGAGGTTGGAACAAGATGGGCTTTAAGGTCCTTCCCAACCCAAACCATTCCATAATTCTAAAACCAACCTTAAGGTTAGCATTTTTACAATCTAAAGGAGGCATTTTTTGTTTAAGTATTAGTTTATCATGTTCCTGCTAATGATCTTTCAGACTCAGTATGGTGAAAATAATACTGTGTTTCTCCGTTAAAAATGAGTTGACTTTAGAAGAAAGGAAGAAAACAAATTTCTCTGACCTGTGCACCTGGTAGTACAGTTACTAAATATGTTTCTAAAGGTCTTGTTTTGTATTCACAATGAGATCTTCCTGTAAAGCTCTCTTCACTGCTGTAATGTAAATATATTTTTTTAAAAAGTGGAAGGGTCTTTTACTATCTGTCTCTGCAACACAACATACAGAAAAGAGAATTGTTGTTCTCTTACAAAGGAGAATTGCTGATCCCTTGAGAGAGCCTAAAGCAAGAAAGCCCAAGCCAAAAAGAAGTATTAGACATGCCTGCTTGACAAAAATCAATAAAATACAATATCCTGTGGTTTAATATGAAATTAAACACAAAGAAGTGGCTTTCAGGAAAAATATTGAACTGCAGATATAGAATTGAAGATGTCAAGAGAAGACTGAAAGCAGAGGATGTTGTCCAGTTTACTGTAGGACATATTTCAGAACCAAAGCCAGGAATAATAGTGTTGGAGGGTAAGCTGTCTGGCCGTGTCTGAAAACCAAAATTCAATATGAAAATATTAGTGATGTGAGTGAGACTGAGATAAAAAGCACCCTTCTCATGGGTGCCAAACTTTGGGATACGTTATTAAAACATTTGATTACTTCATGGTTATCTATAATTGGTTAAAATGCTGTGAGTAACAAAAAGAATTTAAGGTATAGTTTTGTTTGGCTAATTTCTTCTCCATTTAATTTATTATTTTCTGTTATACTTAACTGTTGGTACAACTGGGTGTTAATGATGCTTTGACATTTTGTTGTGCACTGCTGTCAGCAGTGCAGGTACTCTGAAGCTGTTTGAGTGTATACTTTATATTTTCCAGGAAATAATTTTTTTTTTTTTTTTAACGTCTTATCACTGCATGTCCTAGTCTTGTTATGTCCTCTTTGGAAAAAAATGAAACAGCTTTAGCAGTATTTTAAATCCTTAAATTGCTCACTGTATATTCAAATCTAACTCAAATTTTATTTTTAAATCAGAAAATAAATAAGGAGGCCTTTACTTTTAAGTTCTGTTTTTTGGTAGTACCAGTAATGTAAAGTAATTGCAAATTAATGTATTACAGGGTTTTATTTAAATGGTTAGAGTAGCATAATTTCCATTCTGATTGTACCTGAAGGCTCCTAGGTGCTGTAACTCATTGTAAAGTTGCTGTAAAAAAATAATATTTTTTTAGCTTTCCCTTGTTTTACTTCGTTAGTAAAACTTGTGTAGATGGAGCAACATGACTCTTAGACTCACTGAAGCAGTTTTTGTTGGGGAAAAACGTTGTTTTAGATGTTACATCTGATAGATGGAAGTTGTGAAATTAATGACATGTAATCTACCCCCAAATTCTTACAATTGTAAAACACGTTGCTGTTTTCTCCCCTGCCCTAAGTAATGATGTTGGCTTTTTCATAAGTGTGTCTTTGAGATTTCCATGTCTGCAGATCTTGCTTATGAAGCATTTAGCTTTAAGTGCTTGACCAAGAAATTTTATTATCACTGGAAACAGATATCTATTCTTACCCACCATCCTGACTCTCAAGAGCAGTTCTAAATATGGTATTGCTTTTGAAACTGATAGTAACAGTGGTCTTTCTGTATCCAGAGTTGCTTTTCTGCCCTGCACATTCAAAATCCTTTGCCAAGCAAGCTCCTGAAAATATATCCATTAAGTTCATTACATTTATTTAGTTACCTGTCATTTTAAGCTTTACCTAGTGGCAACACAAGTAGTGGAAGGAAAATTTGTATGAGTGTGCTGGTTTGAAAGCTAACCAGATGGAGATCCCAAGTCAGAACTACAATTTAATAGGAAAATTAAAATAAAATGCAGTAGTACAAAAACACTTACAGAGTCAGAATACAACCTGACATCCCGTTAGTCAGGGTGTTGGTAGCAGTCCCATTAAATGGTGGCTGCATCCTCCTGGAGTGACAGATGTGGTTCTGTTGAAGCAGTGATCCTGTAGAAGGGTCTGGTGTTCCTCTGGGAATCCAGTGGAAAAAGGCTGCTCTCATGTTCCAAATTTCAGATTTTATCTAGGTAGGAAAGGCTTGGCTTCTCCCCCTGGGTGGAGCATCTCCCAATGGGATGATGTAATTTTATCAGTCATGCAGTGGGACTCAATGGCCCATTAACAGAAGATATCTTCCTGGAGGAAGAATGGGTTGTGGAAAAGATGAAGAACACTGCCCCACCTGGTTTTAACAGATGGTAATAGAATACATACTTTTGGTTACATCTTGCATTGCCACCTAAGACAATGAGGTTTACAGCAAGTTTTTAAGTCTGATAAAGTAGCTAGTTCTAAAGTGTCTGTATGACTAAACACAAGTGAAAATGAATGTATAGCCTGCGTGATTATCAATCATACTTCTGTTGGAGGGAAGACTAAGTCATTCCTTTTAAGCTTCCCATTTGCATGCCTGCACTGCTTTTCTCTGGTTTTATCACTTGAAATGACGCAGAAGGCTGTCTAACTTCTCCTTGTAATCAGTCCAGTTTGTTGTGAGAGTTAGCACTTTATATCTTCTAACAAATCACACTTGAAGGCATACTGCATGTTTGTTTGCAGGTGTATTTCTCTGTGACAGCTGTTCTTTAAGACCCTGAGATCTGCCATTAATTTTGAGTAGTCAGAAAGGCATCCGTCTAGTCAGCAGTGCAAATCATTACTGCTTGTTGATGAGTTTCCATTATTAACATTTCTCAAAGGCAAGGGTGACTGAAATTTATGGCATCAGTCAGCCACATGAGATGGGGATGTGTCATAAATGCTGCCAGATGTCACTGAGATGAGTTCATGTGCAATAAGCAAATCTTCTTAGGGGGACCTGTAAAAACTGCTGTGGCAATCCCCATCTCTGAGCCTGTTTCTGTTGCATAAATCAAATGGTATTGTGACTTCTCATCGTGGAGTCAAAGTGGCCCGATAGGCACCGTAGCATCAGCAGGAATGTGATGCAGAGCTGGGACAAGGTTGTATGCAGCCATGGTGAAGGTAGGGGTTGATGTATGGCCCACCTTGTGCTATTGCAGGTATGGCCTTGATCTTGCTGGAAATCACAGCAGGAACATAATGAATCAAATCCCAAATCATTTTTGAAAGAAAAATAAACCCTACAGAGATCTCCAGAAAATAACTTTATAACCTTTTTGAGAAGTGGGGTTTGACTCATATCTTTATAAAGATTGATTAATGTGTTGAACTTTGAAGACACAACCTCACAAAACCAGCAAATGTTACTATTTCTTTAAAGAACTAACCAAGACCTGAGACTACATGAAGAAAGATTAATGTTTAGTTGGCAAAATCATGACCCAAGGGCATAGAGGGTAGGTATTAAACTTGTCCATTTAATCTCTAGGTCAGCACATACCCTTGTGTTAGATGATGGTCTGTCATGCCATGCTGGTATTTTTCCCCCAGAGACTTATCTCTTGGGGCAAGGGATAGATGAACAAGGGAGCAAAATCAAGGTTGTAAAGACATATTATGTTAGGAATTTTTCATGCTTATTTTCCAAACACATCTACAACTCAAATTTAATTGTTTTGATTTGTTTTTGACTGATTTACCTCTAAGGCAGTTATATCCTTTGGTTGATGTATGCTGCTTCTGCACTATCTTATTCTGCCTTTTTACAGCCTGCGTATGAAACTATTTTCTTTGCCATTTGGCCCAATTTTTGTCTGTCTCTCCTTCATTGGTAATCATAAGAGCTATACAGGTATTGGTTTCTATTTAGAAAGATGCCCTGGCTATATTAGCTTCTGATTTTTATAAAAGATTAAAATCTCCAAATTGCATAATATTGTAGAGATATGCAAGGTTTGCATGAACTTTGTTACATCCTATTGCTCATTTTCATAGGTATTCTGTATTTAAATGTTATTCTACTGCCTATAATGGACCAAACAATAATTTGTCAAATATTATGTAGACTCTTATTTATGGCTCTAATTTGGTATGCTAGTATTCTGAGTAGTCTAGAATTGCTTTAAAGAAAATAATCCTATAGTACGAGGTAATTTCTTTGGCTGCAGTTAATTAGATTTTTCTCAGTAGCAGGAAGCAAACTAAATGGAGTTAAAATTACACTGATAAACCACAGCCTCCACATCTCACCAAAGCTCCAAAATTGCAGATTAAGTCTAGGTCATCTTGCTGCTTTAAAGGAGAAACATGTGTATGAGAGCTCTCAAACCATTTTGATAATTACAAATGATTGTTTGATGGGCAGGTAGGCATGATTCAGAGTGAGAAATATTTGATTTCTAATGCCATTTGGTCATTTTGCATCATCATTGGGAGGTTTCAGGGTAGTTCAGAGAAGAATTTCTCTTTTTGTGTTCTTGTCCCTCTTAAGTGGGACAGACAGAGTTGAAATGTTCTTTGGAGAACGAGTTGTGCCTGTCTGGGGAAGGTAACTGGCAAAAGATTTGGAAGTTCAAAGAGAAGTACCCAGAACTAAAGACAGCAGAGCTGTGAGAGCTTGTGGGTCCTGAGGAGATGCTCATTTATTGGTGAATACCAGTTTACTGGGGGTTAGTCACAGGATCCTGACTTGCAACAGAGCTGCATATATTTATGGGAGGAGATAGAAGTGCTTGTGCTTCTTGGTACTAAGATATACATATATATATATTGATATAGATATATAGATATGTAGGTACAGCTATAGATATATATATGCATGGTGTTCTAGTGAAGTAAGTCGGAAAAAAGCAAGGAATTGTAACCAGTCTGAGTAAAGTGGAGAAGCTGCCGAATTGCATGCTTGTCAGGTTAACCCTAGGAAGGTCTCCAGTGCACTCTGACCTCAGTGGGGTGTGTGCTGTAGGGAGTAAAACAGACCTGGCTCGCTGGGCTGCTGGCATTAGGGGCCAAGCAAAATGAAACGTGTAAACCAGGACTTCCCCCTGCCAGCCAGAAATGAAAAGGTTAAACCAGTTCTGTGGTTAGGTAAACCTTTGGGACGGAGCAAAAAGGATGGATAGCAGAAAGAAAAGAATGTTTTCATGTATGTGGGGCAAACAGCTTCTTTGAAGAGAAAAGGCTGTGCTGTGAAGGGACTAGAAACTAAATTGTGACATAAATTGTGTACAGAAAATACCAGGGGGCAAAAACCACCAAAAAAACCCAAACCCCAAAACTCTAGAATATTGCTGCAATCTCTTGCATTTGTCAGAAAGGAAGTATTTGCCAACCAATTTATTTAAGATTTTTCAGAGTAGACTTACTCAAGGAAGTAGGGAGATGCTCATTCCCTTGTGTGTGTTTGAATGAGATCCAGGCTCTGGTGCCTATAGCAATAAGGAGAGAAAACAACAGAGAGCTGTAAGCCTGGGAGCTGAGACACAGCAGGGATGAGCCTAAAGCAGCTCCTCGGCTCTCAGAAGCTCTACAAAGACCTTGGGAGCAGAGTTTTCTCCCCTCAAATACAGTGAAGTATTGACTGTAGGGCTGGTACTGGGGACCCCTCTGCAGAGACCCATTGTGTAAGAGGGAAGGTTGCTTACATCCTTTTTCCTGTTACTATTTCCTGGTCATTTGAATTTTCCTCAGTTTAAGAGGTTAATTACCCTTGTTTGTTATAATAAATAGTGATTTGTGTTGCTGCTGCTCAGCCTTCTCGAGGGAGTTCACTCCATTAGAAGGCTGATATGGGTCCACCTCAGAGCTTTTGCTAATCCTTGGATATGCTGCCTCTTGAGAATACCAAATCCTTCTCCCCTTCTGGCAGATAGCAGGGAGGAATGCAAATGGCCCAGGGGAGTAGGGAAAAGAATTAGGTAGGTCATGCAGGAAAGGAGGGAAGCATAGCATTTAAACATAGAGTGAAGTTGGGAAGTAGGGGAAGAACATGTTGGGAGAGATGGAAAAAGTAAAGAGAAAATATTAGAAATGGAAGAGGAAAAGTAGGTGACAAGCGGAATATCCAGAAAATAATTCCCTGGATATTTCCTCTCCCTGATTAATTGATAATGGAAAATAATGTCTTTAATCCTGTTGTCTGAGGGCATGACTTACCTGCAGCATACATGTTGGGAGAGCACTGAAGGGTTTACACAATGGAGGACCGTGTTACTACTCTGTTTAAGTTTAGAGGTTTCTTCACTCAACTTTAAATAGTTTAAGCTATATCAGCTGAAGATACGACTTATGTGTTTTATGTATTATTTTGTTGTTTTCATTTTTAGTGGATAGTATCTCAAATGATTTCTCTTTGATCTCCATTTGATTTCAGTTTTCAGAATTTATAAAGTAGCCTTTAATCTGTCCAGTAAGTGTTAACCTTTTACCTTTGCCTACTGCTTTCTTAAGAAATTGTGTAGAAAAGGTAATTTATTTCAGACAAATTATAAATAAAAATGTAGAAATTAGGCTTGTGGTGGTTTGGTTGTTTTGGGGTTTTTTTTTGCACCTTGACAAATCCCTAAATACTAGGTGCAAGTTCCTAGTTAAAAATACAGTTTCTGTCTAGTTTCTTTAGACTCTGTGAGTCTTAGTATGTATCAAGAAATTGAGGCTTAAGTTACTTTCTTTAAACTTCAAAAACTAAAAGTAGGATTTTTTTCTTTCATTACTCCCTGCAATATCAAGTTAGGTGCAGCCACAGTGGCTGCAAAACCATGCCACGTTCTTCTCTTTGATTTTTCTCATCTGTGACACAGATTTCTGGTACAAAGGATCAAAAGTCAGACCTACTTTTTGAAAAATGAGAAAATTAAGAGTTGTAAAAGTAACATGAGAATTAAAGATGACAGACTATTTAATAGTTAGCATTTCCTTAATTTTCTTTTTTCCTCCTTTTTCCCCCATTTAAATGTATCAAAACATTGAAGTAAAAAGAGAATTTGAGATGAAAGATTAAAAATGACTCAGCCTCCATCAATGTCTGCCCTGTTTTTCTTCTTTTAAAAGGTCTTTTACCTTAGTGTAGGCACTAAAACATAGACTATACCAGCCAAAAATAATGAGATGTTTCAATCTTGTAGATTTTTGCTTGATGTCAGAAAATGGAACTTTTTTTAATGTTTAGGGAGCATAACTCTTGGAATGATTTCGTGTTTCAGAAGTGACAAGCCTACATGGCTGTATTATGTGATATTTTACTTTGGTCCACTATATGTTGAAATATCATCTGCAAAGTATTGTATGAGAGTTTTCATTAACATGTTCTGTTGTACCATAAAACCTCTGAACTGAATTAAATCCAGCAGGTCCCCAAGCAGATATAATGTCAGTGAAGAGTTTCCAACAGATTATAATAGAAATTAAAGGACACCCTTCAAATGCTGATGACTATTTTTCATAAAGGTTCTGAAATGAGAGTACACCCCATCCCAGGCAGAGCATTTTATGGTATTGGAGCCTTCATTTTCACTCTCTTGGTTTCCAAAAGGCCAGTCTCCAAGTTTGCATCTCTCCCTGGGGCTCAGTAGTTGAAGACTATGAAGTATGGTTTCATTTTAAAAGGGTTTGTTTCTGAATAGATGTTGTTAGGTATGTGCTGTTCCCAGAATCTTAAGGTCAGAGTTGTATGTAAGATAGAATAGGTGACCAAAAAGGGGTCAATTGCTGTTTGGCCATCTGCTCTTGCCAGCATTAAACACCTGCCAAAAACCAGTCTCCTGACTGGAATGTGGGAGAAGAAGAGGAATCCATTTGGCTTTTTTAAGTTTAGTAGGATAACATGTACTGGGTACGAAGCACCTTCCACTTGAGGACTGAACCTAATGCTGTCTAAATTTGATTGTACTGACTCACAAATACTCCATTGTGGCAAGCAAGTATTGTTTCTTACAGATAATATTGCTGAGACAGACAAATAACATGCCTACAAGTAATACTGGACCCAGAAATAAAACATGGCCTTTATTTATTGTAAAGAAATTTAGGGAATAAATTGCAAATGACTGCCTCTCTCCACAACTGCTACTGCCTAGCAACAATTGCCAGGTAAGATAAGCATCATTAACTTTAAAAAGTTAAATGTCTAAAGGACATTAGGAGTGCTGAGATGCAGTTTTGAGGTCTCTCTGTACCATTTTAAAATATGTCATCTGGCTTTGCCTTTTGGGTCTAAGCATAGTCCCAGCCTTGCCCATGGTACAAGTATGTGTGTGTGTGCACACTCCTATGGATAGAATGAAATTTGGATTGCAGCGATGCAGTAATTAATTTCAGTAGGGAGATGCTTCTGCTGTCAGAATAAAAATTAGAAATCTTGCACACTACATACAGAAACTTCTCAGGAAATCATTCAAGCCCTCTCTTCCTATCAGGCTGGGAATATGCCTCTTAATTTCCCCTGACAGAAAATACATCACCTCATCAGCAGCCCTAGAAAAGGACAAAACATCCCTGCCAAAAAAGACTGTGCCAAATGCTTCCATTGCCACTGCAGGAAGTGGTACAGGAAAGGGAGTGGTGTGCTTCAGAAATTCCATGGAAGGAGAATAATTTACCTTGTTACGTGTCGAGTTCCACTGTTACGCCTTGCACTGTCGCAAAGCGTTCATCTCGTAGCCAAGGTGAGACCCTTGAAGAATTTATTTGAGCCAGAGGGTACACAAACATTTAATTCTGAAAGAATAATTTATACTCCTGAACCTGGATAGTGTGAAATTCCCTTACAGTGTTTGAGCCAAGGCAAACATCTTGCTGCAAAATCCATACCTGCAAGATCTCTTACATATTTCAGTGCCAGAACAAATGCTGCTCAGTCACATACTGTACTGTGTGCATTAATCTGTAACAGTGATGATCTCCATTCAAGGAGCTGTACAGTTTCATAAAGGTGCTGTAGCATCACTAATAGCAAAATTTGAATTTATTGAAATATTTGCTACCACACTTTGGCTTAAATGAGTGAAGTATTTTGAATAAATATTAATAATATTAATAATATTTAAATAAATATTTTAAATAAATCTCAAAATTCTGTTGAACCTTGCTTTGCTGAATCTCACACAATTACGTTTAGAGTATGTATATCAAATAGTACATTAGGACAGAGGATTTTTGTAGACAGCTTTTGTAACATTTATCATTACTTCAGTGTGTTTGTGTTGCTGAGCTTTTTTTAATTCATTTTTTTTATGAACCAAAATTATGATAAGAATGTTTTATCGCCAGTCTGTGTATTTGTGGGTCTCTTGCACCAACATACTTTTCCCTGCAGTAAAGTATAAAGTCAGAGTGTTGAAGATCAATGAGGAGTGTGTGTGTATATATATATATATATATAAAATAAGCACACTGTCTCTGGTAAATATACTAATAGTGTATTTTAATATAAATATAGTACAATAGACTGGCTTCCTATTACTAAAATTTTAGACAAATAGAGGACTGTATAATTCACCTCACTGCATGGATGTGTCTCGTTCTTATGTTGCAAAGATAATTTTCAAGCTGCAAAGTAGGTGGGAACTAGTGCTGTCATGTATGCATTAAGTGTTTGGATAGCCTGAAACTCAAGTCTGCAGAGTTCTGAATGGCTCTTTCTCATTTTGGTGGGCATTACACTGTGGGCACGAGTGGAATAGAACCCATTGAAATAACTGAGTTACTGAAGTGATGATGAAATTTGTGGCTGGAGCATTTTCTGTCGTGTAGATGGGTGGTCATTTGTTCTGTGATGGAACTGGTCTTTGTATTTTATTCATTAGCTAGCTGTCTGCCAATCATTTGGTTAAAAGAGGAGCCAGGAGCCCACTGGGAAAGTGTGGGACTCAGAAATGTTCCAGCAGGCCTGAGGTTTGTGTAACTTCTGCATCTGGCCCCATAGAGATGCCATCTGCAGTAATTGATTAGTCCTCTGTAATATACCTCTGCAGGATGAAAAATCCTTCCAAGTGACATATATGTATAAGTAGGTATATTCTATAGACATACTGGCAACACTGACATATTACAAACATATTAACTTTATATATCTATGTCAAGAGTAGTCTAGCACATTGACATTCTGGTGGCTTTAGTTAGTACAAAGTATCCAGATCCCCACTTCTTGACCAGCAATAAACTCAAGATTTTCATAAAAGTACGTGTTATGACTTTGAATATTGCAGAGCGGAGTTTACTGGCTGAGACCTTTGTCTTGCATATAAAATTCATGACTGTAGTAATGGACTTTAGTTTGGTTTTAGAGATAGATGCATGGTAGTGATTTGGGAGTTAAGAAATGTTAAAAAAATGTGAGTAGCTACTTCTGTTTGAAAGTGTTTAACGAAACACATTGGTTTTATAAAATACAACTGGTTTTCTTCTAGGATGCATCCAGAAAGCTTAGGAAAACAACTTGCTCATCCCAAAGTTATGTAGAATTAGTCCCCAGATTCCTGTTCAGATGAAACTTAATTTGGATAAAGAAATAATTCCTGATTTTAGCTGTAAGATCTTGCTTTGACTCCACAGAGCAGGGCTGAGGATGCTGTAGTGGTAGGTTCGTTGTGCAAATTGGTTTTTAATAGACACTATTTTAAAACTCTATAAAGAAGTTATTTATTAGGAAATAAATACAAAAAACAATCTCTCTATAGCCAGGAGGGGATTGTTTTACCTTCCTTGTTCCTGGTAGTGGCATGATGCAGTAGTATTTAATAAAATGCAGTTTCTGCAGGTGTGGGATTTTAAAGTCCTTGAAAGTATTAGCACTTATAATCGTGTATAGGTGAAGAAGTGAGCAATGCAGTGAAAATTAGTCCCCAGGACATAATTATACGATACTGTTTGGTTGTGTACTGTTTGTCCTGCCAACATGAAGAAGCAGGCACACTGAGAAGAATATGGTTGGAGAAATTTGAGGAATATAATTGGGACATACTGGCAAGATTGATGGAGAGCAGACATCTCTTCCATCTCCCCTGGTGCCCCACATCACTTTTATAGTTTTAAGATGTCTAGACATTTCTTTAAAATTATCGAAGTTGGAGTTGAATCAGAGTGGGAATAAATTATTTGTACTGCAGAATTCCTCTGTATTTTAAAGATGCTTACATTCAATGTTAATAATGGAGCTCCTCATTTAAATCATTGTATGTCTGCTCCTTGTAACCAGCCATAAATTCTCTACATTCCTGTATGTGCTGACAGACTAGAAAATTATGCATCTTTTTTATTGGTTCAATATCATCAAACAACCTGGGGAATTAATGCAGGAGGCAGTTTTACACAGGGATTTCACCTGCAAAACAACTCCAGCAATGCCAACGGGAGGTTGCGTTATTCTGTCTCGTGATGTGAGTGCTGGTTTGAGTTACCTTCAAGTGCAAACACAAATTATGGGGAGAGGACCTGCTTTCTCCTGCATTATTCCCAGCAGTGGCTGAGTAGACCAAGTTAAGTGGTACTTGTTACCAACTTTTGAGTCTTTTGTGTGTTTTCCAGATATAGCTGGCTTTAATAAGTTCAAGCATTTAATTTATTGGTATGCAAAAAGGTGAGGCAGTTCCTTCCCTCCCTCCTTCTCTCTCTCTCTCTCTCTCTCTTGCTCTTTTTTTCTCTCTCTTTTTTTCTCTCTCTCTCAGGCCCCCCCTTCTCCCATAGGATGGAAAAAGAAATGAGGAGATAGCTTTAAACACCTCTCTGGAGGAACTAAGAGTAGAGATCTGAATAGTTGTTTTTGTCAGTTGTGCCACTGCCTTGTTCTCATTTTCAGTGTGATAAAGCAGGATTTTGCCTGCATGTGTGAAATTAAAGCTGTCAGCTTCCAGCGTGGACACACGTTTGAATGGCATTGAGCTACAGCTGAGTTGAAAGAAGTGGTAGTTCAGGGTACAACAAGAGCTTCAGATCAGGTGTTGACTGGAGTCTAGCAATGCATCTCCCAGAGCATGGCTTCAGTGATAGTTCTTAGGTTCAATGGTCTTACATTTATGATAGAATATAAGTAAAACCAAACAAATTACACTACCATACAGTTAGAGACCACAGATTTTGAGAGACTAAATGCAGTCTTGTAAGATACACTTTTCCTGCAAAAATTGTTCTTACTTCCTATTTGATACTATCACATCACATTTGGATTGCAAATTTTTAGTACTTATGTGGGCAGACAGTGGCAGTCCAATTCCTAAGTTTTCTTTCAGTCACTCTGTGATGACAAAATGCATTGTTATCTTAGCAATACTACAGAGCAGATCACAATAACTTCAGTAGAAATGTATAATGTGATATTTACTAATAGGATATAGTGTAGCTCATGAATATTTGGCAGTTTCTTCTTCCTAGTTGCTTTGTTGTTTAAACAGAATTTTCTCACTTCAGCTTGTCACTTTTGATGCTGATTAATCCTTTAATGTCTTCCAGGTTGCCACTTTAGAATTCCCTCCAAAGAAGCTCTTTGGAAACAAAGATGAGCGAGTGATTGCAGAACGACGGTGTCACTTGGAGGTAATACCAGCTTTTTACAGGCTTCTGCTATGTGTTTAGGTGGAATACTCCCTGCTTGACCAACAGAAGCCATTCCTATATGATCAACATTAAATAGCCTATTTGTAAGTATCAAGTTACTTTCTGCCTCGTTTAACACAGGAGATGGCAGCAGTACATTGCAAAGTAAGGAAACATCTCTTAAAAAATAAATTACTCCTAGTCTAGGAAAAAAAAAGGAATTCTCAGAGATGTTCATAGGAGGTAGATTTATTTAAGGGGGAAAGGTGGTGGGTGAGGTAAGTGTTCACTGTAGACAGCTGGTCTCTGTGCAAGACAAGATTAAAAAAAAATACTGCTACTTTAAATGCAGTCTGTTAGTTGGAGATGTACCATTTTATCATAGTATATTCAAATATCTCATGACAGAAGTAAAGTGATATTTAGGCATATTTGAGTTTTATTTTGTAACCCAGCTTTGTGAACATATTCTTTTTCTTTCAATTAATTTTAAAAATTAATTTTATTGTGGATAAAGTTATTGAGTTTGAGGGTTTGAGTTATTTTGGTAGTTCTACAGTGCTGTATGGATACCTTGATTCTGAGCTCCTATCACACATTAGGTCATTATATTTCTATGTTAATGCATGTTTTACTGCAGCCCAGGGGCAGAAGGTGGGGTTTTAGGAAAGAAGAAGAGGCATGATCAAAGACTAAACTGTACACCCTGCAACTATATTGTAGCAACATGGGGATTACTTGATCATGCAAGTCATTAAGAATTATATTCTTTGTAGAGCTAAAATAGCATTAGGTAGGGCTTTAGAGAAATTAATATAGAAGTAGATAGCTTACAACTGGAATCTTTTCTTAGGTGATTTGAATTTTTTCTATGTACTTCACCTGTTCTTTGATCTACCAACAAAACATCCTCCCACTGACTTCTGATGTGGGGCTGTCTTATATGACAAAATGATTTTTTTTCTTTCACACCCTCGATAGATAGCATAAAGACATGCCCATATTCCAGTCTATTACTCAATTTGCATATTTTTATTAAAAAATTAATCCCTTAATCTTTCTGACCTTTCACTGGTTTACTAACAGATTTTATTGTAATGATTCTAATGTTAAAAATGCTGTGTATAGCGATGCTTTGATCATGGCCATGTAGTACTTAGAGCTCTATAGCCAGGTTTTAATTTAAAATTATATTATATCTATTTTAACTAAATTAGGTCATTAAAACTTTATTACCTATATATTTTGCAAGCGTAAGAATATATGACAACTGTTCACATGAATATGTTTTGCCATATGCCTCTTGGCCATTCCACTCAGTAGTACTGGCAGCTCATAGTGTTGAGAAACTGAAGATCCCCTGTGGTTAAGGGCAAGTTAGATAAAGAGGACAAGGAGCCAAGCAAATGTTAGTATCCTTGCCATGAGGAGTTAGATGCAACAAGCTGATCAAAAGCTCCTGATGTTTAGATCTCTAATCATGGTATTTTCTTTTCACTAATTTTGTAGTGGTTTGCTCTGACTTTGCCAGTAGCTAAAGAGCTCACACAGATGCAGCCTCCTTGGTGAGGAGTGAGAGAAACCACCTAAGTAGTCATGGTTTCCAAAGTCATGTAATGCTTTGAAGGCTCAAAGAACATCTTGAGCTGTGCTGTGAAGTGGCACTTACGCCACAATAGTGGCAGGTGGCCCAGGCTCCAGTTCTATTTCAAATGCCATTCGTGCCTTGTGACTTTCAGTCCAGTGTGAGCCTTGAGCATACGTCAGTGGTATAACTGGAAAGTACTAAATGGAGGGATTGTCTCTGTGGGGGACTTGGGTCCTTGGCTTTTGGACTGCATTGTGTTTCTCACATGGAAATTTGGTCAGGTGGAAGGTGAGAGTGTTAGACCTTGGTATCAAGTAGAAACATGGCTTGTATTCAGTTGTCTTTCACACCTGATCCTGTTCCTTGATATGCTGAAAACCCTTTGCAATCTCTTTCAGGCTTCCCAGGTGATGTGTTGGTATAGCTGTAGTAGAGTGTAAAAGTTTTTTTGGTTGTTCCACTTGCTTAGTCAAGAGCTAATGGCTAATTCAGCATTTTCAGAAAACGCAAACCACAGCTAGCAGACCAACACAAATGTATATTTTTATTCAGCATCTGAGCTAATTTTATTGACTAAAAATAAATTATGGCCTGAAATACCAATCCAGTAAGTGTTCTGAACAAATATTTTGTAATGTAAGATTAGTGAAGCGGTCACCCTAGTGGTGGTGATAAAGAAATTACTCTGCTCTTCCAGTTTTTTTTTTCCATTGGTAATTCATGCATCTTAAATAGGCTGGAACTGCATATCATTTTTCCTGAACTTCTTGCATTGAAATAGCTTTGGGTAGTTCAGTACTTCCCACAGGTTGTCACTTAGCAACTGCAGTTCCTTGTGCCTAATTAGATTTGTCCCTTTGCAAGACAGTTTAGGAAGAATTTAGTTTTTCTTACACATCATCTCTAGGATTCTTGCCACAATAGAAGAGCAGTGGGGTTTTTGGTACCTTTCCAGGCAGATAGAATCAGGGGAGCTGCCTGTTGTGGAGTTTGCTTTGTTTGAAGATGGAGATGTTGTGTTACCTTATTTCAGCCTGGGTTTAGAAGTGGGCATATTTAGTCATAATAAAGGTGAAATTACTTGGAGTAAAAGAATCCAGAGAGCCCAAAATTATAAGGATTGTGATTTTTAAATCACAGTATGTTCGAGGTTTGTGTATAGCATTAAGTTCTTTTATTTATCCTAGCTGGTACAAATGCTAACTAACTGAAAGCTTCACAATGCCTTGTTTGTAGGAAAGCACATTACATGAAGTCTTTTTGTGTGAGATGAACCTGAGAACTCGACTTTGATCTCCAGCATGATGTGTAGTTGCATTGTAAACACTTTTGCTTTGGCATTTGCTGGTATAATAATCAAGTCTTTTGGACTGTATTTGACATTACCATAGAGCTTTGGAAAATAATGTGCAAGTTTTTACCTATACATCTTAAGAGGAAACATCTAAATTGTATTTAAAATTATCTACTCAAAATACCCTATTGCAATCTACTAATTTAGCTTTTCATCAGGGACCTGTTGCAGGGCAAAACTATAAATTAATTGTTTTGCAGTTTAAAGACTGTGATTTCACTTCAGAGCCAAGCTTGCCTGGTTAAATCCTCCTTAAATGAAACAGCCAAGAATTCTTTTGAGTAAAGTTAATGAACAGAAGTTAGTGTGTATCTATCCTCTCTTGAAAATATAAATCATTAGGTAAGAGTATAGGTTCCTTTTTAAAAGTGAATTCAGATGATGTATATTCATTTTTTCATATTTTTTTAAGGACAAGCTTTGTAAAGGAAGTACTTGCCATAAGAAATGCTTGGGTCAGTGAATGTATTAACTGCAAAGTATTTTTTATTCCTTGGTGAGTTGCTAGGTCTGTGAATGACACTAAAAAGAAGCTTTCCTGAAATCCCAGCTTCTGTGTTTCTGTATCATATCATTCTCCTGACTATTCTTTTTTTCTTCTTCTCTTAGACTCATGCTTTGTTGTAGTAATGAAGATTATTTTCAGCCCTGTTTTCCCATTGTGCAGCCAAAGAAACTGGGCAGGAGTCTAAGCTGACATAGCAGATTGAGTTGTGTTTCTTGACTCTTCAGTCAGAAGCCTTGCGTTCATGGACCCATTAGACTTTCTGTCCTGCCCTTGCTGTCACCGTTTTGTTTAGGAAAAAACAACTGTTAGGCCAGCAAAATTCAAACAGGTTGTTGCTTAAAGGAAAACAAAAATTCTCCCAAGCCTCAGTCTGTCTCCTTGTCTCTGTTCCCTGTTTCCTCTTCCCTGTTCGCAGGGCTGCATTTCCTCAGGTTGGTTTGCAGACAACAAAAGGAGAAGCAAGCAAAATCCCTGGTGGGGTTTTTAGGGATCAACAGTTGGTTAGAGTGTGATGCTGGTTGTGGGTTCCATCCCCAGACTGGCCATTTTGTTAAGAGTTGGACTTGCTCCTTGTGAGACCCTCCCAGCTCAGAATATCCTGTGATCTGTGATCTAGAAATAAAGCTCTACAGTCAGTAGGAGTCATGCGTTGTCTTTCGCTGCCACTTACAGAGCTCAGGGAATGAAGGTCAACCTGTTAACAGTATGGTAATGTGAGCCTATGTTGAGTTCTGTAGAAGCATATACATCTTCCTGGCATTGCCTTTGCTCTTCCTTTTTCTTGGTACGTTGAACCTCTTTAAAAGATAGACATGCTCAATTTATTTAAAATTAATAATATAATTGTCCTTAACCTCCTCACTTCCTGATGTCTGCCGATGAGGATTTCAATGATAGGTGTTAATGCAAGAGGCAGAAATAAATCTTGAATGAGCTACATAATTCAATTTTGCTGTCCAGTCTGTAGAACTGTCTGGGGAAAGTACTGCAGACACTGAACTGGCTGAAATATTGCTGTTACCTTCAGCCAAAATTAACCTTCCAAAATTAGATTAACCTAGAAGTTAAATTCTTTGTTTAATTTTTAGTTTGTATTTTCACTTGAGTTCCTTTGGAGGTGATGATTTCTAGGGTTTTTTTTCTCGATAAGGCTCTAAATTTAGCCATGCTGTGTTTCCCCTTTAAAAGTAACATTATGCTGAGTTGGCTCCAGGAATATGGTTCTTAAGGAAAAGGTGAAATAATGGAAATAGCACCTTTTTCTTGAACTTGGATTGAGTCTTGTTATTTAAGTGTCTGATTAGTTTTTGAATTAACACCTTGGTAGAAGCCAGCAATAGAAATGTCTGAGAAGGGAAAAACCCTCAAAATATTTGTCAACAAATGTGAGCAAACAGAATGTTTGAATCTGCCTCAAGGACACCTTGAGGAATTCCTTGAAGTCATGAGGGCAGAAACATTTTACTGAGATTTTAGATTATTCACCGTCTGAATATTGAGTATGAACTTCATTAGTACTCCCCACAAGTCTTTGTTTCACTGCCCCATTCCTAAATATATTTAACTGAGAGAACCTATGCTAGTTATAGGTGAATTGATGTTTATATTGCAAAAATCATATCAGGTGGGGTTAGAGTTACTGTTTCTGTTTGGTTTTTTTCCTGACTGACGCTAGTCACAGAGACCTTTTAAAGCTAGTATATACATGTTTGTTCAAAGTAATTACTAGAAGGAAATTATTAGACACAGGGATCAGCTTACAACATCCCTAATGCCAAAGGGATTATATCTTTCTAAAAGGAGCGTTATGCAGCTGCTCACCAGCCTGGCTGTTGAAGAATGAATGTTTGCCTCTGACGTTGTGATGTTCTTTGTAGAATCTAGGTAAGATGGACTTCAGAACGCATTCAGAATACATTTGATACGTATTGGAAAATAAAAGGAAGCTCTCCTCTTTTTTCACAGATACGAATGCTCACCAGTAGCACTGCTGATGCAAAAGCAAACTGCTGCAAATGTTGGTGTTCGATAATCCTAGAGAGGATTGTTTCATGCCCATAGTCTGAACTACAGAATGCAAACTCTTGGAGTGATGGCTTTAATTTCCCACTAGAGGAGTAGAGATGCAGTGGGATCAGGGAAGGAAAGAGCATAGATGCATCCACAAAGACAAGTGTGTGTGGCTGGGCCATGTTGTGAGTATCAGTTATATGAAATCCATGTCATAGATCATTTTCTAACTTAGATATAGTCAGTCTGCACCAAGTGCCTTTCATAACCTCTAGTAACCACTGAAAAATTTAAAAACAAAAATAACTGCTTTTCAGCAACAGCACTAAAGTCTTTCTGGCAGATAATAAGACTTTGCAGTTAGCCATTTGAGAGCAAGTTCACATGTCAAGTTCCCATCTGTCACCACATCATTAGGGCAGCCCAAGGCACATGGCTTTTCTGGTTTTGAAGCAGAACCCTCAAAGAGCAGTTGCAGCAGTTCTCAGCAGTGCCACATTGCAGCTCACCTTAAAGCTGCAACCCTGAAACTCAACCAGTCTAAAAGCTGCAGCCCCAATAGAATGGATTTGAACAAACACAGAGGATCCCAGCCAATCCATTGAACCCTAAGTGCAGATCTATCATTGGCCAAGGAAATAAGTGACTTGGGACTGTAACCAATCACACGTGCATGCCCAGGAAATTCAGACCCCCTATTTAAGGAGGGTTCAGAACAATAAAAAGAGCTTTTGTCACATGGGTCACAGAGGGACGTGTTGTTTGTCTCCAGCCATGTCCCCAGTCAACATTATACAGCAGCAAGGCATTTAATCTTTTTTTGGGTGGCTCTCCTTCTTGTGTGAGACCCTGTTAGCTTCAAAAAAATAATGAATAAAATTAATTTTACTTACTGGTTACAGTCACTAGATACAAAGAAGCAGAACTTTGCATAGGTCAGCCATTGATTCCATACCAATAAAATGTTAACTTTGATTAAATACTGTAGACCTTCAGCTAAGACATTATATTACATATTACAAGACATTATTCTTGTAATAGAAACACATGATAAAGATGGTCATTTAGAAGAAACAATAGCCTGAGGTTATTTTCTGGACGAGTTAATTTCAAGCTCTGGTTCGACAGGCTACTGGATGCGAAAGGAATGGCAAGTGTGGTCTCATTTGCTCAAACTCTGGGCCTAATTCAAAATCAGGTCTGAAGCCTTGCCCTGCAGAGTTAACTTCTAGTAAAGTTGGCATAATACACATATCTCTTTAGAAGAATTCTGATGTTTCTTTCTTTAGGTGTATAGCTTCAGGTCCCTACCCCAAAAATTATCTTTTGTGATCAAATGTTTATCTCCATTGCTACCAAAGAATTAAATAGGATTTGCAATTTAAAGGCCTTTTTATTTTTCCCTTTCCTTTTTAGGTATTTCAGAGTACCAGAAAATAAGGAGATAGGTTTATCATGATTTAGTAAGATTAGAAAATGGGACAACATACAGTTTGAGCTCCAGTTTAGCTCCACATCATAATGTGTTTTGCTGTCAGGACAGAATAAATTTCCTAACATACTCCTACAAATCAAGTTTTGAAGTTGTGTACCTTCATTGCAATCTCCATTAATGGCTCTGCACATACAGATGTGGGCAGATGAATAAAAGGAGTGCTCAGCCAAGGACACTGCGTTGGATTCAGTGCTGCCCCTTTCCAGAGCGAGTGTACCAGTCATCCTTCAGCATGGGATTTCACCAGAGGAAGCAGAGGGTGATGCATATCAAGTTGTTTGGTAGGTGTTTGCGAAGCCCACTCCAGCAGATAACACACTCTCACTACTGGGCTAAGGATGCGTGCTAAATTCAATCCTGTTCTTTCTAAATAAATTGTGATAGGTTTGTTTTGACTTGTGCTCCGGAGAAGAGATTGGTTTCCTTCACTAGTTAGGTCTGTTTTGATCCTTTTCAGTATAGCTTTTCACTTCCCAAAGAAGACTCACACTGGTAGAACACCTGTAAATCACAGCCCTTGCTGCCTTTTTTTTGCTTCCCTGCCAACCTACAATTCAGTTTTCATTGGAGCTGCCTGAAGCCAACAAATGTAAGCTTTTAACATGCAAACATTGTAAGAAATAATAAGTCCTGTGGATTTTAAACAAATTTTAGGCAGAATAAGATTGTAATTTGGGATGTAGACTGACTTCAGAAGTTAATTCAATTGATGTGGCTTAATAGTAAGTTACCATAATGTGCTCATGCCATTAGACTTGCACAGAAAAATGCTCCAAATAGCTATAATGAATAGTTTGAGTTTTGAAAACCTGAGAGAGCAATTTCACCTTGAATCATAACTGGCATCTCTCAGAATGCTTGCACATTAAGAAAATTCAAAAAGGTATATGAATTTGAGTAAATTTCACTACCACCTTGGGTAAAATTAAATTTTAGTGTCACTCAAGCACTTATGGAGATGTAGAGGTAAAATCTGCTTCACATGTACAACTTTGGAGGAAGCTAACTCTGATTCAAGGAATCTGCATTATGCTGTGCATGAAAAACATAGGGAGACTTTCCCAAGAGGCTAAAAATAGAAGTCCTGGTATTTTTCAGTGCAATTTAGCTGCTTGATTCTTACTTGTTTAGTTCCAAAGTCATTTAGGTACCTCTAAACACACCCAAAGGAGTTTTGTATGGAGGGTGCCTATGGAATTTGCCCCAAGGCAGCTCAAAACTCTCAACTCTCTGAGCTGAGGAAAAAAATGAAAAAGGAGAGCCTTTGCCCAAACAAAGACCAGGTAACCCACAAAGTGAATATCCCATGGCAAAAAAAAGCTGGAAGCTGCCGGAGAGTGCCAGTTTTAAAAGCACCCACGATAACAATCCCTCCACACACAAGGATCTGATTTTGGTAGAGTCTTATGATACAGTAACAATACTAGAGGGCATGGAATTCAGTAACATTATGGATAACCCCAGGACCTCCCAACTGTAAACATAGGTATCTATACATATCTACATATAACTATATACAAATACGATTTCTGTGGCCACTGACCGTCTCCCAGATAGGGACAGAGTTCATTTTGTCCGTGACTGATATGACTGGAGAAGTCCATTCTCACTGTCCATGGTTATTAAAACATACAGTGGCAGTGACATTCAGCAACCAGTGGTACATTCCAACCTTACAGGCTGTTCTCACCCAAAGTCAAATCCCCCTGATGTACACAACGTTTCCCCATCCCTCTTCTTAACCTTGAGCAAAAACAACCCCACAGATAAGTTTGCCTTTGCTCAAGGCAGAATTAATCCAGTCTTTTCTAACATACCTCTCATATGCATGACAGGGACTTTGTCTCTGCTGTACACGGGTTTGGATTGGGCAGGGCCAGCTCAGTTAGTGGAACCTCTGGTGTTGACCAGCCATGTAGCCTTTGCTAAATGCAGATCCCACTGTTTGACAGTCCTACCATCCCTTACTTTCAGTGTTGTTTTTAATAGTCCCACCATCCCTTACTTTCAGTGTTGTTTTTAATAGTCCATGGCACCGCTCAAGTTTAGCTGCAGCTGGTACATGATAAGGAATGTGGTATGCCCATTCAATACCATGTTCCCTAGCCCAGGTGTTTATAAGGCTGTTCTTGAAATGAGTCCTCAGTTCTCCTAGGGGTACCATGCCATGACAGGACTTGTTTTTCAAGGCCCAGGATGGTGTTCTGGGCAGTGGCATGAGGCATTGGGTTCCTTGCTCCATGGTCTTCCAAAGGCTTCGCTGCAGCTGGAGATGATCTGGGCTAAGGTGTCTCTCTTTCACACTTGTTAAGAGCTGTGTCCAGAGGCTGAGAGGTTCAGGCCTCCCTTCGATTTCCTGATCAATACCCACATCATATGACAGGAATCCCAAGTGCCTTGCTTCAGTGCTGTCCAAAACTGCACCATCACCTGTGGTGTCTCAGACTCTGATCAACCAACTTAATACAGACTTGTTGGGCCATCAGGTGAGATCTTTTCTCAGATTGTGAAGACTTTCTAAGGACAAAGACTCAGTGATTATTTCTGTTTCTGATTACTCTGCTGGCTGTGAGGGTCCTGGCTCCCCATCATCATTCATTGGGATTTGGTTTTAGATTTCCTTTTCTGGACAGGGCCAATTGCTATTGGCTTAGGCTGCCCTTCTAGTTTAACTGCAGACTGAGTGACCAGGGTGTCTGCTAATTTGTTCTCCTGCTCCTCTGGCTGTACCTGCTGCTGACAAGCCATGTGCAATAAGCAGTAACCAGGGCCCAGCACATTTCAATAACCTTCTTCTCTTTAGATCTGTCATTACAATTTTTTTTGAGGTATTTCTTCACCTCAGCTGGATTCTGAATTTATTCAGGGGGAAAGTTCCAAACTATTAGGGCAGAGAATTCCTTCAGGGCTTGGCCTACATCTTCCCACATCCCACACCCCTCTGAATTTTCCACTACTCAGGTAGATCTCTGGACAACCTCTCTGGAAATCTCAGCTCTGATTCTGAACATGCTGTAGGCCATATAAAGGAGAGTTAGCAGAATTAAAAAGAAAAATGTGATGTCTTTAACATCCAGAGGCTACTGAACATTCTCAAAATGTGACATGCCAGACCTGAAAGGAGAGAAGGAGGTAAAAGGCTGGGAAAAATTATCCCCTACTTTTCCCCCACAACTGGCTGGGTGCAATTATTAATAAACCCCTAAAAGAGCAGCTGAGACCAGGACAGGAAAAGAGCAGGGAAAATACACATCCCAAATAATAACTCTCATTGCCTCTGATGTTATCTTTTCATACATTATTGTCACAGAGTGTATCAACACAGCAGTCCTGGTTTGTGTCCCTGATGTGAAAAAGATATATACCTGGGGCAGAATTGTCAATATCAATGGATAAGTATAAATATCTACATGCCAGAAAGCCATTATTAAAGCAGGCAGCATGGTGACCAGTGACTGTTATACCCAATACAAGGTCCTCAGGACAAGAGTGTTGTTTTTTCACTTTCTCTCTTTTCCCATTTAGTGCCCAATTTAAGTTGTCCTTAATTTGCCTTGGTGTGAGACATTTTTAAAGCACAACACTCTGTAATGAGTTGTCTCCCCTTAGGGGTTCAAACAATCCCTTCCCACCAATAAGGAATGAGATACTATTAGATAAGTAAAGAAATAACCGTTTGCTAACAAGCAGAACAGCAAAGACAAAAAATAATGGTAAATAACTGCTACATACAAAATTGCTAAATCTTGTGGAGCCCCCCCAAGAATGAAGAGAGATCTGACAATGCTGGGGACATCCCCCAACCCCCAAGATGGCACTCTGCAGCCAAACACGTAATTCGAAGGAAAAAGGGAAAGGTGGTGTCAGTCTTCCTCCCATGCCCATCCCCACTCTGCTTATCTCCCTGACAGCTGGAGGTCCAACAGGTATTCTCCAGATCAAGGGCTACAACTCACAGAGAGACTTCACATTCCTTGTGGCAAGAGATGACAGGGCAGGTAAGGCAAGGTGTCTAGGCAAGCTTGGACAACTTGTCCTCTCTCTTTGGTCAGGCACCATTGATGACAGCGTGGTCTGGAGTGGGGCTGCCCCACTCAGTAGCAGCAGGTGGGTGGGTACGTGTGGAATTTGCCCCAAGGCAGCTCAAAATGGCTAACTCTCTGAGCCGAGGAAAAAAAACTGAAAGGAGAACCCAAAAGTGAAAGAAAGCCTTGCCTGAACAAAGACCAGGTAGCCTGCAAAGCAAATATCATGTGGCAAAAGAACTGGAAGCTGCCTAAGAATGACAGTTTTAAAAGCACTCATGATAACAACCCCTCCACACACAGGGTTTTCGTTTGTAGGGTCTTAAAGGTACAGTAACAATTCTGTGGGGGCTGCAGATAGGTATGGAAGACAATAACGTTATGGATTACCCCAGGACAGACCTACATTATGTTTTTGGTAGGAGCTTTCAATCTCATCTCCTCCCATGCAGCTTCTTAGGTAACAGCTTCAGTCTAGCAAGTTAAGAGTTTGACTGTGTTATAGTCAAATTGGTAAGATATTTGCTAGTAAATTGAAAAAAAGTGACCTAGCATAATATGCTCTACTTGCATTATTTCTGTTAAGGGAAACTCACAACATAGAATTTGTCTTGGATGAAAATTGGTGTGGTGTTGGAGTTGTATGTAGACTTGTAAGACATGGAAACACAGGGTAAGGTAATACTGACTGGGATGTTCTCAGTCTATGTATTTATTTATTTACTGACTACTAGGCATTACCTGTAAAAAGCCTCACTTCTGATTAGACCTAATCAAAGTGCGCAGGAAGGGTTTGATTAAAATGAGCCAATCCTTTATTCTTGGTTTGTGTTCATCCAGCCATGAGGCTAATTAATGCCTGTCAGCCTGAAGCAAATAACAACTCTTCTATTAATATGATGTTGATGCCTTAAGAACCTATAAATGAAACAACACACACTTTCAAGATAATATTAGTATAGGAGGTAATATAAAGCCTGGTCTTTATTGGAGCCCTCTAGGGGCAGATCTGGAAAATGTCCACGAAAGCTCACCCCCACGAGGTGAATACCATTTTTGTAAGTTTAGCAAATTAGCATAATTGATAAAAATCACCAATGAGGAGCACAAGTGGTGATGCAATTCCCACCCAGATAAAGCCCCTTCTAAATCCTCCCTCCTTAGATGGAAACTGAACTAGTTTATGAAAAATATATCCTGAAGAGCTGTTTTTCCGCCTTGGTTCCTAAGAAGAGCCAAGATAGGACAGAGGCTTTGGAATGTGTTTTGTCTTTCTGCCTGTTAGGGCAGGGAAGAGTACTGGGAAAACTAGCTATGAATGCAAATAATAGGCTACAAAGCTACAAATACATGTGTAAAGAATACAGAGAATATGTAAAAGAAAAAAGGCAAAAAATTACTCAGCATCAGTGTGACTACTGTGGCGGTCACTTGCCATTTTCAAACATGTGGATCTGTCTTTATTCTTCTAAAAAGTGCATACACAAATTGTCTGCAACTTGAGCAAGGTCTCTGGCACCAGGGACAGTCACATTCTGGAGGCAGTTGTCAAATTTGGCTCCTCAAGGAAGCTTTCCAGAGCTTTGACAGTGTCGAATTTTGCAGGGCTTTTTGTAAGAAGAACCCAGCCATCCTGGTCTTTCAGCAAAAGGTAATGGGCCAGGTGATCCCATCATAATTATAGATGTTTTCTCTCTAAGTCTTTCCACAGAAATAAGATCCTTCAGGCACCGGGTAGTCTCCCAGGCAGTAAGTCCTTTCCATTGCTCTGAAATCACAACCACACAGAATGACCTTGGGATATGTGCAGGAGGATATGTGTGTTCAGATCCACAGGTGACATTAGGTACTTCCTGAGGAGCCTGAAATATCACTTGGGATATTGAAAATCACATGCTGTTCTGCCCATGTATTTTACTCAAATCTGCTTTATAATATCTTGCAATATATGTCAAGGTGTTGGGAAAAGAATTGAAGCTTCATGTTTTCTTTATTAGGAAAAGAAAAAGCCCATGAAAAACCCCAATGTTTCTGAGCAAGTTGCATCTGGTGAGTGGGGAATTGATCTGAATCTGGAATTGATGGAGGTATTAGTTGTAATCTGGTGTGGTCCCCCATCCTTTTGGATTGCTGTCCTCCAGAGCAATGCTACCTCATATTCTATAGTCTTGCTATCTGCAAATTCTTTCCCTGCTTGCTCAAATTTAATAAATCCAGAAATGGATCTGAAACTGCTTGGAGACCTATCAGAGCATTAAGCTAGCTGTTACTCATTCCTAATGCCCCAGTGTCTTGGTTTAAAAGCCGGATGTCTGCCGTGGAAGGTGGGAACCTTCCTTTCTCTCCAGGTGATTGTAACTTTGAACTTAGAGGGCTTTCAGACAAAGATATGGGAAAAGGAATAACAGTTCTTTACTAGAAGAATATATATATGTAGTGTATAGTAACGTATACTTTACTACATACTATATATAAAGAGGCAAGCAAACAAAACCAACAATGGCAGCACCAAACAGAAGCACAAACCCAGTCCCAGCCTCTCTCACTTTACCCTTTGGGGAAAAGTCAGCTGGTCTCAGTGCCACTCCGGGTGGCGAGCTGGACTGTAGCAGTAACTTCAGAGCAGAGGGCTGGAACAGCAGAGGTGAGCAACCCAGGGTGGCAAACAAAATGTAGCAAAAACCCTGAAGCAGTGGCAGGAGCAGCTGGTCTGGGTGGACATGGGGTATTGAGTTGAAGTGTAGCACAAAAAAAAACCCCAAAGTAGCAGCAGAAAAGAGCGGGGCTGGGCAGTGGCAGCCAGGCTCCTGCAAACAGATGGAGGATACTCCCTTTGGAGAGGAGTCAGGGTCCCGGGTCTCCCTTGAGGTACCCAAGCGGATGGTGAGGGTCCCTCCCAGTGAGGTTGGGTGTTGAAAAGGTCCCAGTTCAATGGCCACTCTTGTGAGCAGAGGCTCACCCATGATAACGAGAAGCGGTGAAGGGCAGTAGCAGTGAATTCTCCCTGCAGCTGCAGTTCAGCACCAAGACCACAACCATTTCTCCTTCAATCCCAGAGACTGAGAGAGAGGGAGAGAGAGGGTGCTGAAGCTAGCCCCAGACTCCTAGTCAAGTCTCCAAGTGTCTCCACACTTGCCAAGAGAAAACCCCCCAGCTAAGAGACTGTGTAGAACTGCACACCTTCCCCTCTCCTTCCCGTTGTGGCCACATCTTTTGTTCCCAACGATTTGTTGTTTGGACAACAAATGGGAGAAAAATTCCCTGGGCCTTAGGTAGGCCCAGAGGGAAGGGGAGATAGTTTGAGTGGAAGGCACTAGGGGGAAGCTTAACTGTGGTGAACTGACTTGTGACCTGCAGGGCTGAGCTATACGTGCAGACTGTAGGAGGAGCCTGCTGGGATAACTGCCTCCAGAACACCTCAGTTTGGACAGCTGGAATATGCCTAGGTGTGTAATGTCGGGATATTTTGCATAAGAAAACCTGCTGCCTTGCAACTCAGTTTGTAAATGAATTTTCTGTGTTGTGGCTAATGGCTGTCCTTGTCTGCCATACCTGACCCAGATAATCCAGTCCTGGGTGGTGATTGAGATATGGTGCATGTCCTGGATGAAGCAGAGCTGGCTTAGCTTGTAGCCCTTTTCCTACGAGTTCCTATCTTCTGCATTCTGATGCTAACTCACCTCACCTCCCTACACAGTGTCTTAATTCTTCTTTGCAAGTTAAAAAAACAAACAAAAAAAAAACAAATTAAAAAAAAAAAAGGAAGAAGCAGATCCAATGAAAAGTTTGAATCCTGTTTTTCTTGGTAACTTGTATATTTTCTTACCATGTTCTGTATAAGGAATGTCCTAGGCAGGGCCTTTCGCTAACCTGAAGTCTCCGTGGGACACCACCACTTGTCAGTGCCATTTCAGCCCAGCTTTATTTTTGGCAGTAAGATGTAGTTGGACACAATAGCTAGCATTTCTGCAATACTTGGTATTTTGAAAAACCACCTTGGAAGTAATTTTTTTCTTTTCAACACATCAGTGGAAATTTCCAAAACAGAGAAAGTTGGTTAATTTGGAGAAAGGTCCCCAAAAGTTGATTTTCCTTTGCATATGCCCAACAATTTCTTTTTAAGAGACAAATGCAGGAGAACATGCCTTCTCATTACTGCATTCCAGCAGGCTCCCTTTGCATGCCTTGTCTTTTAAACAGATCCTTGTTACTGTGATCACAGATTGGAAGTGAATCATGTGCCTGTCTTCTTGCTCTGGGGTACAGCCTTTCTTGGGAAGAGCTGACTTTGCAAATACCTGATTACAAATAATGTGTTTTTTTAAACTCAGGGAATATGCTTCAATCTGTCTGGCCTTGTGGTGTTTTTGGTAATTGGATTTGTATCCTATAGAAAGAGCCGTGATACCTGTGTAGCTTTGCACTATGGATAATTCAAATCAAGATCTGATTTAAAGCCTGCAGCACTTAACACTTGTCAATGGAATAATTATGTGATTGGTGCTGGGAGGAACTATCATCTGTATTAAAGGGAGAGAGGAGCCTATGTTAGAAGTTAGATGAGCAAGTTAATTAGTTCTGCCTCTGTCACCAGTGACCTTCTGTGACCTTGTGGTATAGCTTTCTGTGGTGAAGTAGATTGACATGTAGGTCTTGAAAAGGTGGTGGTGTGAAGAAAAGAAAGTTATTGTCTAAAAAAAGTCCCAGAAACCTTGTAAGGTTTATCTTATTAAACTTTCTGGTGCTTTCAGCTCTGGCATATATTAGCGGGCGGTATTTCTAATGCCAGTTTTAAAATGTAACTTCTGAAGTATTTTAAGCACTGACTTTTTTGGGGAATTGCTAGAAATAGCAGTACGAAAGCAAAAGCCTGAAGTGTTTTCGCTTTCAGAGTTGATGAGGTTTTAAACTCACCAAATTAATGAAAAAATCAAATTCTTGCTAAGCTCTGCTATTGGTCTCTGAGGCTATCACTGTTAGTAATGGATTAAGAGAACAATGTCACTGAACTGAATTCCTCTTTAATGTGCCACAATTGGAAGGATGATAAGAAGACTTTCACATTTCAGAAATCTTTTTGATTGTATTAACTTTAATAACTTTAAATTAAGTTATGGCTTTACATTAAAATGTATAAAATTATGAAGTCCCCACATCACAAAGTAGTGCAAAAATGATTAGAATGACTGTTGTGCTGATGCATTGAGCACAAGATGAACACTGGCCTACTGCTAAAAAGGTGAACCCTATTAAAATGATTTTTAATAAGCTATTTAAATGGTTTCCATTTTGCTATTTGCATAATTAAAATGGAGGGAAAACTACTCAGGCAAAACTAGGTAAAGAAAGAAAAGCCTTTGGGCCTCTTACCACTTTCTCCAGTTTAGTTTCATTTGCGAAGTTAAAACTTGCAGGTACAGCTGTTATAAATTTTAAGGTAGAGGGCTTGAAGGTTGTATTGCCTTCAGAGAGGGCAAACACCACTGCTTTTCCTATTTAGGATTAGTTTTTAACCTGACTTGCTAACCTTGTTTTGTACATGCAGAGTATTTCCATTCTCTAAACTGGTGCTTCTGAGTGTGTGTTTAGCCAGAACAACCAACATGATTGATGTGTAAGTTGCCCATTTTACATGTCTGTTACAGTGCCAGGGTCTTGTGCCCTCACACCGAAACGTTTACAAATGTATCATTAGGATATTTTCCAGAAAACCAGCAGCATAGCAGGTCAAATGCTATTAGTGAAATGAAACTCCAAAGTCTATTTGGAAGAACACTGATTACCAGACTAAATAATCCAGAACAAATGGTCAGAGTCTTAACAAACAAAAATTAGTAATAAAATCAAGCATGTTGGAATATTTTGGCAGTTGACTAGTTTTTTCTTTCCTAGATAATCATACAAACCTAGTAGCTATTACACAGTGCTTTGCATGCCAGGGACAATGTTGCTATCAGTAGGAAATCACATCATTAATTTGTATAAAATTTGGACCTATGAAGGTATACTGAGCTTGCCAGTCTCTGCTAAGAATTTTTTTTTTCAAGGGCACATCAAAAGAGTTCTGTAAATAGACAAAAATTGTATCTGCTGCTAGAAATGGATTTTAATACAAAAGATTGGAAAACAGCTCTCCTCCTGTCCACTGAGTGCTGGCAGAGGAGATCCTTTCATCCAGCCTTGCTCCTACTCCAGCTACTTGCAGTGGCCTCCTGGGCTGCAACAAAGTCCGTGCTGAATCTCTTCTGGATCTCTAAGGAACTTTTTGTCATTTCTGGCACTTGGTATTGATGTGCTCCTGCCCTCTCCCAGCTTGCTGTCACCCTCTTCCTCTCCTTGGCACATCTGAATTTGGGAAACATCTTTCCATACATTGCAAGGAGCACTCATCTTTTTCTCCTGTCACTTTCTTCCACTTTGCTGTCCATTGCAGCCAACAGGACAGAACAACGTTCTCCTGTAGTTCCTGCCTCAGCTCTTTGATCAATGCTTGTGATGGGAGCACTTCTGCCATCAGTCACTGTTTCCTCACTACAGGGGAACACTCCCAGCCAGCGTCTTTGGGCAGAGCAGCCTGTATTTCAATGAAGCAACAGCTTCTTTGTGTCAAGGGCACAGCAGCTCTGGGCTGTATTAACATACAGGGTAAACACATGTCTGGGTTTTATAAGAGGGCTAATTTGTTCAGAGGTGGTTGTTGAAGAGCACGGAATTCAAGCCATATGGCAGGAAACCTTCGTACAAAATTAATGCCATCATTATCTGGTAGGGTCGGCTTGTTGACATTTTCCCAAGGATCTTTTTTGTGTTCAAAGAATCTGTGATATTCACTCATCAGCTCTGGAGCACAGATGTGGAAAAGAAGTGTACCTGCTGTTCCTAGTGCGTCACATAAGTGTATGCTTAGAGCAGAGGGATTTTTTGCTTTGCCATTAGAGCTCTCGTGCCAAAACAATGACGAATGGCTTTACAGAAAAGGCGTGACAGTCAATTATCTGGCCATACATACCAAGGTGAATGCAGTAGGTCTTGTGATGTGTGTGTCAGTGAGATATTTTGGTACCTTTGAGCCTTTGGTGGTCATAAACTAGAATTATTGCAGTAACTTTTCAGCACAGTGCTAAAACAGAATGCTATGTTTTACATTTGATTTTCTACCATATTCATCCTTCAGGAATTACTGGTTTGGGACTTTTTGTAAAGAACCCTCCTTTGAGAACTAATTATGAAAAATGTTTCTCTGTTTCTCGCTTTAAATTACCTCTTAGTCTATTGCAGTTCATCTTGAAGGCATTTTTGTAATGAATTTTTTTCATGAACATTAATACAACCTGTGGCAGATTTAAATGAAATAGAAAATTTCACCATTTCTGCCAAGAGCACAGTTTTTGTTTCAGCTGCTTTTTTTGTTTGTTTTCCTTCTTTCTGTAATATTGAAACAGCTAGTTTCTTAAAAAGATAGCAGGTTGTTATAGTTTGGAGGAATTCTTCTTGAAAAATGAGTGAATAATTAGGACTGTTTCCAGAGCAAACCACTTCCATGACCCCGAAGCTGCTGCATTCAAGTAACTAAATGTTGTGTTCTTCAAAAGAGAATGTGCTTTTCTGGCTTGCAAAATATATTTCCCATGGAATCCAAGACTAGTGAAGGATTTGAAAATTATCTCTTTCTATGGTCAGTCCTTAGTACAGAAAAGGAGTTTATCCCTCCATATGAGATTTCTCTTGCAGGTGTTTGGGTGACAGTGGATGGATGCATTTATAGTATCTATCTGTTCAAACCTTTTACCTAGAGTGTTTTGTTCAAAAGTTGTATTTATAAGTTATTAAGCTAAATGAACCCACATATAATGGAAGCTTTGTCAGGTTTGTGAAAACTGTCTTAATGTAGATCCCCCAATTTCTCTAGGTACAAATGTGAGTGCAAGTTGCACAGCAGTTGGTGAATATTAACTTTATGGGAAGAGAAGGAAGTGTCTCCCACATGCTTCTTATTAGTAAGACTTAAAAAAAAAAAGAAAAGAAGAAAAAAACAGAAAGATTTTTGAAGTCCTTTTGTGCCTATATACGGTGAATATCCTGAAGAATGGATTTGAGGTTTTCACCTGCTGTGTTTGGTAATGCTAGACAATAGTATTAGCATGTCATGATTAGCAGAAAGTGTTACATGACTGCAGAATAAAACAGGAAGTATCACGCAACAACAGAATAGAAGAGTTGCCAAACTGGGTATAAGAAGGAAGTGGAAAATACTTATTTTCTGCTTTTCCTGAGCTTAATACAGACATTTCAGTAGACTGTTTTATAAATTGATTTAAATGCTGATGGTTATCAAAAGGACTATTCACAGCCCATGGAAATATTTTGGGGGTTTTTTGCTGTTCATTTAATATTTCAAAATGGTTGTCATGAATTTGGTCAAGTAAACCTTATGACATTTTACATTTCATTCCGCAGAAATACCTCAGGAGCTTTTTCTCTGCAATGCTGAAATCTCCATCATCTCCACTGAACATTGATAAAGTGGGGCTAACGTTGTCAAAATACACCATCTGTGAATTCTCGCCCTTCTTCAGGAAAGGCGTTTTTGACTATAGCAGCCATGGGACCAGCTGAGTTTTGGGCCAGGATCCTTATGCTGAGGGAATGTGGTTGGAGTGATGCCTTCATTTTTGTGGAAGAGGAATGAGGGAAAGAGTCTCCTCCATACCTGGAAAGTTGCATCCAAACAGCACCAATTAGAGACAGCTACACCTCCACGCTAAGCTGTGTCCTTTACCACATCTCAAGCAGGTGCCTGCATTCTCCTGGCATGGGGTATACAGACATTTTTGTGTAAGTTGGTCTGTTAATACTGTACAAAGATTCTGACTCTCGTGATGAGTTTGGATCCCCTTCTTGGCAGCAGTGCTTCCTTCCCATTTGCTCAGATAATTTGTTCTGGCCGTTCAAGAGCATCTCATGTTTACCATGGCAGTGTGTCATGCTGACAGAGGTTTTCTGAGTGGCCTTTTGGTTTCTGTCCAAGCTGTTCCTTGAAGAACAGTTCCTCTTTTCTTTCTTTATAGCATAGTGTCATGTTTAAGGTAATGATCATACTCCACTGTTGTTTCATTTTCTTTTCCTTCCAGATACACTAGTTAACTATTTGACTGTATAATTGTATAGTTTTTCTCAGAAGAATTAAAGGGCCTGGGTAACTTGAATGCTTACAAAAATATATGCAGCAGAAAGAATATAATTTAAACCCTGTCAGAGTCTTCCAGGTTTGGTTGTTTGGAGGCAAAACAAATCACTCACCATTAATAAAGAAGCAAAGAAAGCAATAGTTACCGAGTAACATGGTCAGCAACTTTTCAGATTTTGTAATCATTCAGATTGTAAATGGAAACTCTGCACTCTTCAGAGCTCATAGCTATGCATAAAGCTGATGCAAAGTGCTATATATTGTTTTTTAAATAGCTTCTTCACAATTGTTGTAAAACCTGAGGTTTATTTGCATCAGTTAAAATTTACAGGATTTAAATAATAGTACCTTAAAATTACTCAGGACTTATTCAGACTTGCACATGTATATACAGGTAGAACTCGTTTTATATTGCTGCAGATTTAAAAATATGTATACATTGTGACTGGAATTGTGTATGTGTACATGTTAATGTATAATTGGTTGTATAAAAATCAGAATTAAATGACTTCCAGTTATTAAAATGCATAATGAAAGGTAAGTTTTGTGTGCTATGTGTTCAAAGTGTGAAGCATTTCTTGTGGGTTGACATCATTCACCACTGGTAGGTTATGGTAATCAAACTATTTCATGTCATTGAAAATTATTATTAAAACCTAAAGTAACAACACTGGTGACATTTTTATTTCATGCTAAATTATAGGAATAGCATTGTTTTACATTTAATAAGATACATCCATGGTCCTGAGGGAACTGGTCAAGGAAGTGTCTAAGGGACTATTCATCATATTTAAGAAGCGATGGTACTCTGGTGAAGTTCCCACTGACTGGAGAAGGGGAAACATAACCCTTATTTTTATAAAGGGAAAAGAGGAACACCCAGTGTCTTCCCAGGCCCAAGAAGGCCAGTCAGTCCTACCTCAGTGCCTGGCAAGATTATGGAGTAGGCCCTTTTGGAAACTCTGCTAAAGCTCATGGTAAGTAATGTGGTAATTAGTGATTGCCAATATACTTTAACTAAAGACAAATCATGCCTGACAAATTTGGTGGCCTGGGAAGACCTTCTAGAGTCCCTTCCCGTACCTACAGGGAGCCTGCAGGAAGGCTGGAGAGGGACAAAGGCATGCAGAGATGGTGGGAATGGCCTTAAGCTGTTTTTATTAGAGATTAGAAAGAAATTCTTGACTGTAAGGGTGGTGAAGGACAGGCACAAGTTGCACAGAGAAGCTGTGGGCAGCCCCTTCACTGGTGGTGTTCAAGGCCAGGCTGGATGGGGCTATGAGAAATCTGATGAGAAACACCAGGAAGGTCTCCCTGCCTGTGGGCTTTTAAGAGAGCTGCCTTTTTTAGAGGACTTTTAAGGTCCTCTCCAAACCAGGCCCTTCTATGATGATGTATAATGATAACTGGGTTCCATTACTAAGCATAGCCTGCCACAATAAACATCTCTAATTAAAATTTTAAAAAAAGAAAAAAAATTAGAATGGATAATTTAAATTTTGAGAGTATTTTTATCATTTTGGTTAATTTGAGGGAAAACAAAAGTTACTGCAAAATTTCTAAGCTGTATTATCAGCAGGGTAGGATTTATTGCCTTTGAATATGTTTGACTCTTTCTGATTCTAACTGACTTAGGCATCTTAATACCTTCAATTGGCAAGCTAAGCATTCAGATCAAACCTGTTGATTCCCAAACTGTTTTTTTTCACTGGGTCCTGGATGTTCCTGGATCCCCTCATGCACTGGAGCACTAACTGCGTGTGCTTGATGACTGACAGAGACCCAGCCTCGTGATCCTTGCTCTGCCCAGTGCCTTTCTTACACCTCTCCAGGCTCTCCCAAGGCTCTCTGTGCACATTTCATCCTCCTGACCACAAGGCTGTGGTCTTCCCTTCCTTCTTCACTCCACCATTTGGCTTTGCTTGTGCTTCCCAGATCAGAAAGTGGAGGTTGGGTGCTTGCTGGGTTCCTATGGTGACCTGAGTAACTGGAGTTTGATGGTGCAGCAGGTTAATGGAAGACTGGAAGTGTGTGTGGCTGTCTTGCTCTGATGCCCATATGAGTGCTTCAGAGGCAGAAATTAAGGACAATTTAAAAAATTACCCTAAATCTCACTTCAAAGCCAGTGACTATTCTGTTTCTCCTTCTCCCTTGGCCTGTTCTTCCTCCTACCTCATTGCAATGAAGTATGATAAAGAATTAATATCTCAGAGTCTTTAGAAAAATGATTTTGCATAACTGTAAAGCATTATTTCCTGTGTACCACTTCTTTGGAAGGACCTAGCAGGCCAAAAAATGGTAAACTGCCTTATCTGCTGTACAGATAAGCTCATTTCCTACAGTTGTCTTTCCTGAAAAACTACCAGTGTGCCAAGCAGATCTCCATTGCACCACATGGTGCATGCTGGTTATGAAAAGGCAAAAGCAAACAGGACTTCTAGAGGTATGTTGTATCACTTTGAGTTTGGAGAACCTGTTTAAGAAAAACTCAATGTGATAAAGAGTTAAGTCAAGTGAAAAATTTGAATATTAATTTTTTTTTACTTGAATTTAAATGAAGACTTGTACTGGATTCCTGTCTACAGTACAAATTGATTCAGGGAGGACCAGATGCTCCAGTGGTGTAAATCTGACTCTGAGGTGGTTAATTTATGTTGTCTAGTTTATCTGACCTGCAGTGTTAAATGTGCACACTGCAAATAACAAAGTTATTCAGTCACTCTATTTACAATGTCATCAAGTTAAAAGCTACAGAGTTGTGAATGTAAGCATGAGATTAGGACCACAACCCCAGGCTACCAGCTTTTCCCATCTTCTTACCTATTTTTAACTGGTATCCAGAGTTTAATCAATGATGGCAAGCTCAGGCTAAGCTAGGAGGCATCTTTGAATAATTACATCAGTAAAAAATACGATGGCTGTTTATAACCTAGAGTCTTTAAACCCAGACTTCTTGAGAAGTTTGCAGTAGAAGCTGAAGTGCATGTCAAAATTGCTAGCCATTTTAAAGATGTTCCAATTGCATTTCTCTGTAGATATCTTCAGGCTCTAAAATTGTCCATTAATTTTATTTTCAACATATTGACACTTTCAACAATGTTGTGAAAGTTATTTTCAGGCCCAGTATGGCTGGTATTTTTTTTCTAAGTGCCTCAGTAATTGAGAAATGTTCTTAAATAAAACCTATCTTACGTATCAGTCCTATATATATTTCAGGCAAAGTGTGCGTTTAAGTACTTTACTATAATGGGGCTATCACACTTACCCATGCAACTGAAATCATGCCTCCATTAAAATCACCAAACCACTTGGCTCATATCCTTGCTGAGCATACAGCAGTTTTTCATCAATAGGACTGCACAAAAAAAGGCAAAAAAGCACACTGGAGATGGTGCTTGACTTTTTTTTTTCTGCAAAACATGATCAAAATGCAAAAAAACTTTGAGGAAAGCCTTCTTGTTGGTCTTGACCCTGCTCTCCTTTCACTGGAAGTGCTTTTCTCCTGAATATGCTGCTGCTCATAAGCAAGAGGTTGAGCAGCCCTCAAAACCCTGCTGATAAATGGCTCCTGGCAATCTCCTTGCTCCTGTATGTGGGAATAAGAAATGGGTTTGTATTAGACTCTGATAAAGCTTGAAATTTTATATGCTCCCAGCTCACCAAAGCCCCAAAATTGGAAAAAATAAATTATTGTTACCTTAGCAAGTTTCTTATGTCCATCCCTGGGTTTATTTTCACTGTGTTTCATTAGATTCTGGAAAAAAATGTGCTTGATAAGCTAAAGAGGAAAAACTTTCTGGCTTCCAACCTCATAATGGGAAATAGAAGATATTCCTTTGCAGGACAGGCTTCATGAGCTGTTAAGGTCTATGCAGTTGTATAGGCCCTGAACCAGTTTAAGGCTTAAAGTCTGGATATATTTTCTTGGCAAAGCTGTAAAGTCAATTTTAAATATACGTGGTCCTGCCACTTTTTAAAATTGTTGTTTTATTATTTTAAGAGAGTGCTTTGTTATTATTGGTGGCAAACGAGAATGCTGTTGTATGTGTACCTTTTTATTCCTAATACAATGAAAACAAAGTTGATTAGGAAAAAGAAATCATATAATATAATCAGTTAAGGTTGGAAAATGCCTCTAAGATCATCAAGTCAAACCATTAACCCAGTGCTACTGTGTCACCAGTAAACCATGTCCCCAAGTGCCACATCCACACGTTTTTTGAATGTTTCAGATGCTGGCGATTCCACCATTTCCCTAGGCATCCTGTCCCAATGCCAGAATACCCTTTCAGCAAAGAAATCTTTCTTAATATCTAATCTAGACCTCCCCTGGTGCAACTTGAGAAAGGAACAGGTAGGGAAAGTGAACTGTGACCTGAAAACTAATTTTGTGGGAAGCAGATAAACTTCCTTATGCCACCTGTCTAGTGCAGTTAAATCCATAAAAGAGCTCATCCAGCTGGCTGAAAATAGCCGATCACAAACAATACTGTTCTTTTGTCTTTTTGAGATTGAGTTTTAAAAGGAATGTGTGGGGAAGCCATATTAAAGGTGAACATTCATGTTTGACAAAGTGGAGGCAAGACTTTGGACCAGAAGTTTTATCCTCATGTCTGCAGTGTGTAACAAGCCTTAGAAGCAAAAGTGCAAGTAGCAGCATGGGAAACCTTTTCTTCTTTCACAACTCCTTTTTCTTTATAAATGCTGACAATTTTCTCCGAAGTTGTGCTGACATTGGAGCACGTAGCACAGCGTTTGCACTAACAGAGAGTTTTGGCAGCACTTTGGTGATTGTTTTTTAAAACTGGTCTCAGAAAAAGAAATAGGTCTAAGAAAAAGGTTTGCAGACTCTTTCAAAGTCCTTCTCAGTTTCTTTTGCTAGCTTCTTCTATCTTCTCATGACAGTTTTGTCCGGGTGGCTTGTTTTCATTCTTTTGAAATTTTCAATTACTTCCTGTCTGTATTCTTGTTTTACAGATGGTTTATAAGAATGTGCTGGGAAGAGTTGAAAAGAAAGCAAATCCTTTATTATATGACAAATGGTAGTTACCATCGTCTGATAACTTGTTCTGGTCTCCTGTTGCAAAGTGCAGCATGCAGTTCTGATCTTTTTAGATCTGAGCCTTCAAAGGTCTTGTACACTACAGCTTTTTGAGGTGTCCTATTTTTTTTTTTTAATTGTAATAAATATCTGACACGAGCCTTTCTTCAAACAAGGTTTTTGGGGGGAGAGAGCCTTCTACTTAATGCCCTGTTTAGGTCTTTCTGAGACTTTGCCTTTTGTTACTATCCTTGCTCAACAGTGTATTTTCTCCACATTAACCTGTTTTAATGTTACCTTGAGACATTGTGTTTTTCTGTCTCCTTAAATGGATCAGAGGTCATCAACTGAAGCCACATTTTAGTTGTGTTCTGCAAAAATCAGTGTCCTCGATTTTTGATATTTGGGAATTACAACAGAAATCAGAATCTCAAAAATGAGCAGGTGAAAATTGTTAATGGTGATGGTGGTGGTGTTCTACCTGGGAAGTCACTGTTTTCAGGACTTCTGCATCATGGTTGTTTTTTTTCACAAATGTGAATACCGTGGAGATGTATGAGTTGCAAATTACTCCTTTCCATGGTGCAGAGTAGCATGCTGATAATAGGTGCAAAATGAATCTACTGATAATGAAAGCTTCAAGATCTGTTCTGTGGAAAGTAATGATGTGTGTATCAAATCACCTGTTTTTCTCATTGAGTTCAACAGGAGAGAAGGCAATGCTCTACTGCTGAAAAAACAAGCCATGGCACATTTTCATCCATAACCACCTCCAATTCTCATTATTGTAGTAGCTGAGCAACAGGAGAAGAGTGCTGGACAATGCAGAGGCAGCAGAGCCCTATGAAAGTTTAGCGTGAGAGAGTGTGAATGGAGTCCTCTGAATGATTAGCAGAAGAGAATGTGAACAGTTAAATACATATCTCAGTCTCTCCTGTGTTCAGATCTGTCCTGAGCTTGGGAGTGTTCATTAATGCAGTATGGATGAAATAAAATGCCAGTCCTGGGAAGCAAGTGCTTCCAGGAGGTACAGCGGACACCCTCTAGGCTCCAACACAGAAAGGTTGCTCAGCAATGTGTGAAATCAGAACCTCGGACAAGCTTCCAAGCTGCCTGAGCGTATTGATTTTGGCACCTGCTTTCATGAGCAGGTGCTCAGGTTTATGTGCCCAGATGAAGTTACCTCTTAACATCTTAATTACATGCCAGACTCTGACTGCATCTATTGTGTGAGTAGTTCTAGGCATTGTTAGGAATGGCAACAGAGAACGGAAGTACGCAAGAAAGAGTTGCAAGAGAATTCTTAAAAACCAACCCCAGACTGAACAAACAAAACAAAACCAAGTGCTTGTTCGAGAAACAAAGGTATCACAAACTTAATTTGTGATAACATTTGCATATTATTTACTGAATGGAACCAGAATTGCTCAAATTTGTCAAGTTTATCATCAAATGAGAGCATCTCAGCACAGCTCATTTCATGTACAAGGGGATTTCACTACCCCTGTTCTTTTGTAGTGGTGGAGCAGGGATTTTGGGGGACTGGGACTCTGCTGGGTGTATTGGCAACATGTATTTCATTCTGTGTGAATTAAGGGTGGAATTTAAAAGTCATAATGAGTAATCTGGCCTTCAAAAACCTGATGCGATTTTACAGGGCAAATTTCGGCCTGTTTATTAGCACTCATCTGGCATCCTGCACACTGCAGGACAAAAGGCACATAATAATTTTCGCTATACTATTATGAAGACTGTTGAATTACCTTTGACAAGCCTGCTAAATGAGACTACTTTGATGATACTCTGGAAAATCAGCAACAACAGGACCTTCTTGATTTAAGTAATTTATTACCCAGGCATGAAGGCTTGGGCTGTGGTTATTAAGGCTGCACAGAGCTCTGTGCTAGAAATTTCTTGGTTAGTATCTGTCCTGGATTAAAGGACTAGGTGCCTGCCGGGGAAGGTGAGAAGCTCCTTTGGAATGGAAAATGTGATCCCCTTCTCTCCAAGTTATTATAACTTTGAAATTACGGGGCTTTCAGGCAAAGATATGTGAAAAGGAGTCCTTTACTAGAATATAATATACATACAAGGCAGACAAGCCACGACAGTGGCAGTGACACCAACCAGCAGCACAAACCCAGAGCCAGCCTCTCTCGCTTTCCCCTTGGTGCCGTTCCGGGCACAGCCGGCAGGGGGCGCTGGTGGCTCCCGGCCCGGCAGGGCGGGTGCGGTGATTCCTCCTCTCCGGCAGGGGGCGCTGTGGCGCGGGCTCGGCCGTGTTCCCACGCGGACAATGGCGGGCAGGCTGAGCAGGAGAGAGAGAGAAAAGGCGCTGCTTTTGCAAACTCACAGGGTGGGAATGGGGGACAGCCTGTCCTGGTGCCAATCCTGATGGCAAGATAGACTGTAGCAGGGACTTTGGAACAGCAGGCTGGAACACCAGATGTGAGCAGTGCTCCAGGCTGGGAAATGAAGTGTAGCAAAAACTCCAAAGCGGTATCAGGAGCGGGGCGGGGGGGTGGACATTGGGTGTTGGGTTCAAGTGTTGCAGCAGCCAGGCTCTTGCAAACAGCCAGGAGACACTCCCTCTGGAGGAGGGAAGGGGTTGGGATACAGGGCTTTACCCTGAGGCACCCGAGTAGATGGTGAGGGTCCTTCCCAGTGGGGTCATGTGTTGAAAAGGTCCCAGTTCAATGGCTGCTGTGACGAGCAAAGCCTCATTCACGGTAGGGGACGCAGTGAAGGACAGAACTCTGCGGTGCCAGCGAATTGTCCCCACATCCACAGCAGCACCGTCTCATCTCCTGTCCCAGAGCAAGAGCAAGAGTGGAGCTGAGCCCAACCCCTCACCTCCCCTGCCAAAATCTCAGCGTCTGCCCTTCCCAAGAGAAAGCCCGCAGCTAAGAGAGTGCAGCTAGCTGCACCCTTTACCCCCATCTTGGCCACATCTTTTGAGTATCATTCCCATCTCTTAGGCAACAAATGGGAGAAAATTCTCTGGAAGAAAAAAAAAAAATAAAGGAAGAATCCTAATCTCCAACAGTATCTCTCTCTGGGAAGGCGCTGTTGTGATTTAACTGGAGGGGTAAGTAAATGCCACACAGGAGCTCACTCACTTCCCACTCCTTGTGCGATGGTGGAGAGAATTGAGGAAAAAAGTGAAAATTGTGGATTGAAATAGGACAGAAATGGAAGGGATAGTAATAATAATAATGAAAAAGTAATTAGAATATGCAAATCAAGTGATGTACAGTGCCGTTGCTCACTGCTTGCTGAGTGCTGCCCAGCCAATTCTTGAGCAGCTTTTCCCCAGTTTTATGCTGGACCATGTGAATTGAAATACCCCTTTGACCAGCTGGGGTCAGCTGTCCCTGCACATCTGCCCCGCCCAGCCTCTTCCATGGTGGTGTGGTTTGAGAAGCTGAAAAGTCCTTGCCTTAGTGTAAACACTGCTTAGCATCAGCTAGTCAGTGTGTTACCAACATTTTCTCATCCTAAATCCAAAGCACACCACTGTACCAGCCTGTAGGAAGAAAAGTAGCTCTACTCTAGCCAAAACCAGGACAAGATACACTGAACTTAAAATAACTGATTTGTTTTGTGAGCCTTTGATTTGTCTGTACTTTGACCAATATTCACCTTTCGAGTACATACGTTTCTTCCCTTGGCAGATACCCATTCAAAATGCAAGAAACTAGTGGTGGCAGGATGGTAGAGGCAAAAGGGGACCAAGAAAGGTGATGATGCCACTTGGGCACCTCAACAGCCAAATCTAACACCCCTTCCCCAGATTATCCTGCTTGGTGAAACTCAGGACTCACTGCTAACTTCCTACCACCTCCCACAAGTCATGGTGAAGAAGCTGCTCTGTGCCTTCTCTGCAGGTTACCAATGATATTCCATTCCTCTGGTTCCTTTGCTCAAGCCCTTTTTAAAGTAAATCACTTTTCAGTTTCATTTGTTTTGTTGATTAAATGCATGTGTCGTTTTGATCCCTTTTTAGTGCCTTGTGCAGTTTTACTGTCCCCTTACATATTGCAGAGATGAGAGGGAAAAAAAAAGGAAGCTGAAGTACCTTTTTTTTTTTTTTTTAATTTCCTCTCTTTTCCTCCAGCTTTATAATGTGAACCCCCTGTTTTCACCTTCACACAGGAGTACACCTAAAAGGACAATTTTATACTGCTTGGTCTCCAGGTAACCCAAAGTTTTCATTCCCTTATTATTAAACCTAAGCTTGTAACTGAAACTGAATGCTCATCCCTTTTCAAATTAACCCCTTGGTGCAAAATGTCAAGGGTTTTCCAACTCCATCAAGTGGAAGTCACCGAAGCTGGGAACTTAATGGCACACCAAGGGGTTAAATCTGCAGCTAATGCTCTAGATTATGTTGATTTACTAACCCCATCACAAAAATGTCCAAGAACTGATGTTGTTTGGTCTTCTATTCAGGGACAGATGTGAGAGAAAACCAAACAAATCCACAGCTGTGAGAAGGAAAAATAATAAAGGGCCTGGGAGTGGAAACCAGCAGAATTGTATCTCACATTGATAGGCCAAATCCAACTGCTAATTATAAGAAATTCCTTCAGTTCTCTGACCTCAGTGCAGCTGCAGGGGGATGGTGCTAGTGGCACCACAGGGGCCTGGGGTGGACTGGGCAGACTGGTCTGGAGTGGCTGGCTTCAGGAGAGCTCTAGGGTTTAGCCAAGCTGTCCTGCACATCTCCCAGCTCTGGGCACATCCCCTGGCAGCCAGTCTGGCCGTGTGGCTGTGCATACCTGGGACCAGCTCAGGTGCAGGGCTGGGTAAGGGCACATCTATGCTCCAGAGGGCCATGCCAGGACGCAAGAACAGTGAAAAGCTCCAAGGCATCCCCCTGCCTGTGCTCCCAGTGTGGGAGCTGTCGACAGATGGTTTGCGTGTTTGAGAAATCAAAGCCAAGATTTCTGCAGCCACTTGGGATACCCCAGAGAACCCCTCCTTGCCAGCCATTAGCTCAGGTAACACAAACAAGGCCAGGAAAAGCAGAAAAACAAACTTTCCTTCCGACTCTGTTGCCAAATGCTCCTTCCGTGCATGGTGTGGAAAGAAGAGTTCTGGCCAGATGGTGAGGAGGACCCCAAGGGTACAGGCAGCCCAGGGACAAGTGCCACCCACCTCTGCTCCCAGCTCTGCACTGTGATTTGCCTTTTTTCCCACACTGCTCCAAAATGGACTGGGAGCACAGCATCATTTTCTGACTACACAGATCACACATTAGTTTGAAAAGCGAACTCTGGATGTGATTTAGCACAGGGAGATGGAAAGTGGAGAGAATGTGGCAGTGAGTTTGGATTTGCAGAGGATGGTAAACCTTTGGGCATCCAGGGAGTAGGCTCAAAAAATAATTATATGTATTGTCTCTTGCTCATTGAAACACAGATTACAGTAATTCTAGGGTCTATAAGGCTGGAGACTGGCAGTCTTACCTTACGTTATTCAAACTATGTTGTTTTCCTCTTACTCTTGCCTGTTTTTGCTTCTACAGAAATGCCTTGACAAGACATTGCAGCAATTTTCCCAACAGATATGATAGTCCATCTCTGGAGGCTTTAGAAGAGATTTGCTCAAATAGGGAGAATTCACTGTACCACCAATTCTGTGAAAGTACTAGATTGGGATATCAGTTATTATGTCTTACTACACAAATTACCATTTATATAATTGTAAGTCTGTCTCTACTGAGCAACCATTTTTATGGTGATGATCTTAGTATTTACATAAAAATTGTAGTACACAAGGTAAATTGTGTATTCTAACCTACAATTTTTGACAAGAATTTACACATGCACAATAACCTATTTTTTCTTCTTAGGCAACAGTAATCATAAGTAATGTGCAGAAACATTCATAACCACAGTCTTGCATGAAAGCTGCATTTTTCCCTCCGTTACCTGCTGTAATTACAGTGAACATCAATTCCACCATAGGTAGATACACCAGATTTTGTTTTCCCCTTATTGTCATACAATTTTAATGACTATCCCTGCTTAGAATACAACATTTTGAATTAAAAAATTAAAAATTTAGAAGAAGTTTGTTTCCCTGACAACAGTGACAGCAACATTTAATTCCCCTCTGTGTGATTTGTAGATAAATATGTACAGTTGCTGATACTAGTGAGATAACGTGCCTGGGGCTAATTGTGCCATTACAAATATTTGAAGCCTGAGCTTGATAATGTAGGTCATGGTACTTAAATATGTATGAACTGAACTAATTTAACTTTCTTGCTGCTTGCCAGCATATTGACAGAACCTTTGGTAACGGAGCTACGTGACTGTCACGAAGCAGCTGAATTGTGCTGGGCACAGTTGATCACATATTGATCATGCATTGTGGGGCTTTGTGCTTGCTTGGATTTGTGGCAGCTGCTCAAAGGAGGAGGCTCACATGGGATCATGGGGTTTGTGAACCAGATTCTGCTGTCTTCCTTCAGGCCCATGCCTGTCTTCTCCTGGATTCCAGTTGTGGGACATCCCAGTTTGGCACATGAGATATGTAACAGAGCTTTGCCTAAGTAAGCCCTGCATGAAGATGGCAGCCTTGATTCTGATTGACCAGTCCCCATGATTGGTCCTGAGAGGAACTGTGTGTGTCTGGGTTTTGCTCAGAACCATGAACAGGAGTGCCCCATGGTTGTGTTTGTAGCTTGGGGCTCTGCAGAGCAGCCACAATGATGTGGTCATCCCATGGTGGTAACACTGGCCTGGATGTAGCCAAAGACAGGGTGCCCTCAGAGTAGCTGACAAGGGCCTTCTGGACTTTTTACATTTCACATTATTGATTTATTAAGATAGAAAAGATGAGGGGAAATGCCAAGCTGTTTGGTATAATCATTGTGTCTTGCCCTGTGCCTGTATGAGAAAAAATTGAAATTTTAAGCTTCCTGTGTGCAAAGTTGTTCTGCTTACAGTGATCCCAAATTCCTGGTTTTGTCCTATCAAGCATCAAGCTCAGTTCTAGTGAAAGAAAACCCTTTATATTCCCATCAATGAACACTTTTTTAAGCTCAGGACTCCTGGTTTAGCCTATAAAGAGCTTTGGTCAGGCTCAGGGGTGTTTTGCCTCTCAAAGCAGATTGCAGCTAGAGGAGAGGAAACCTGATTCCTTGGCTCTGCTCCTCTGATCTCCAGATACAGCCTTGCTGGGGAGTGATTCCTTCAGCACTTTGACTCGGGGCAGTCCCTCGGGCTGGTGGCAAATGAACACTTGCAACGTTGCTGAGTGCCGAGTTTGGGTATGGACAGAGTGATATGTTTAAGTTTCTCATCTCCTCTTCTCATATTCTTTCATAGCTAATGAGGCAGGTGCTGAACCTAGTGAAAATTTACAGGTGGTGAAGCTAATGCTAATCCCAACCCCAGTGTCATGAAATCTTGGCAGAATTGTGGCCCTCTCCCTTTTGGAGTGGCACCAGCACATCATCTATAAGGCTATGTCACCTGATGGCTACACCAGCACAGCATACATGAATTTTCTTGGATGCTTTGGCAGATGGAGAAGTTGGTTGTCCTCATCGCATCAGCAAAATCTTAAACAGGACTGTTGAAGCTGGCTTCAATCCTCAACATGTGCCTGCTGCTGGGCCTTGGGTGAAGTCAGTGGTGTTCCAATGTTTTATAGAGTGTGAAGAGCTCACCACAAGCTGTGGGGAAATATAATCATGAAAGTGGCATATTTTAGGGGGATGCAATTTCAGCAGCACAGAACACTGCTCCTGCAGGGCTCTTAGCTGGGAAATGGGCTGCCACAAGTCACCTAATAAAGCTGGGGGCAACGTGCTGTGATGAATCATGTTGGAAAGCAGGAAAAGCAGACATAAAGGGAGAAGATGTAATGAGAAAGAAAAGGCTTGAAAACCCAAGCATCATGGTTCAGATCACGTTAAAAGGATTATTTAGATGTGAGTAACAGGGTCAGAAATTCTATACCTAACTAGACGAACCATGTGCTGTCCTATTACAGCAAGTTCTGCTTAAAACTTTTTTAGATTTAACGTGCTGAAATAATGTTACACATAGCCAGCCTTGGTCCATGCCAGTAATTAGTTTGAGTTCAATTAATCTGAATGAAGATGACATCTTTTGTCAGCAACAGGTAATCCTTCCTAGCAAAGGTAAAGCTGAGCAAGCAATTGAAAGGGAAATGATTAGCAACATTCTCCTTCTCCTGCAATTTGTCTTCACATCCTGTTACTTCCCTGGATGGATGAGCTAAACACAGAGAATAACAAAACAAAAAACAGCCCTTTGTGAGCTTCTGCAGCTGGTCTTTCTGGTTGAAAGGAAAGCTTTCCTTCGTATATGTTGATATTTCTTGAATGAAATGCTTTGATGGTCCCTTAGGGATTTAGCTCAAAATGAATGTGGAAATTAAAGGAAATATGCAATGTGTAAAACAATTATATTGGTTGAAGAAAAATTCGTTACAGTGTGTCTGCTCAGATTTAGCACATTTAGATATATTTATGTCCATGACTTCTTTGCTGGAGTCTCAGTCAGAAATACGGTCCCTTTTTGGGTACCACACAGGAGGCAGCATTAGAGTTTTCCATGGCTCAGCCATCCAGTGCTACCAGAGACTGTCTGGGGGCCTCTGCAGTAATGTCAATCAGCCATAAAAGTTGTGCAAACAAGCATTATGCCACCTCCTTATGCATCCCCTGCGGCTCACAGTGACACAGTAATGTCCAGAGCTAAATAACTATGTCGGAGCATTGCTGTCTTTTGCAGCTCCTCTGGTGATCTAAGTGGTGTTTTACTGGACATAGTCTCACACAGAAGTTGGGTTGTCAAATTGAAAAGAGGATTTAGCCTTTAGTATCCTTTCTCAGGATATGCTTTTCAAATTGGAGTGCCAGTAGTTTGCATCTAATTCCTCTTGAGCTAAATACATTTGCTTTCGGTTCCTGTCTGCGCTTTTCTCTCAGATGGTGTTTCTGCAGGTGATTGGGGAATCCCTTAGCTCCAGGGGATCAGCAGGCATTATCTGCCTTTCTGTCCTCAATTCCTCCATATGTTCATTTATTTACTGCCATTCTCTTGGTTTTAAAATGGAAAAGCACAGATGTCTGAGGAGTGTCTGCCTTTTTTCCACTGTAATTAATTATCTATTATCTATTCAGGGTGCTGCTTCGATTGCTCCATCAAGGGCTGTGTAACTCAGGGAGGAGATTCCCAAATGGAAATCCCTTCCCTGACCTCCCCAAGGGGCATGAAGTATGGATCTGTCCTACCTGTGTGAGATGGAAGAAGCAGCTCTAAAGCTCTTAGCACTGCCATCATGCAAACACAGAGCTGGGTGCAGGACAAGGATGCAACAACAATTACCACATTGGCGACAGCCTTGAAAGGGAGATAAGAATTAACAGAGCACTTAAATTTAGGGACCAGAGGATGTACCTGATCCCTTCTCTGCAGCACCACTCGGAAAATAAGTCCTGGTGTAGAGGGATAAGACCATGATTTTCTTCCTATGGGCAAATGCTTTTGTACCAGATCTTATTGTATTTCCTGTATAGCATCCACAAGTCTGAGATGAGTCTAGGTGCCTTTTTCCTAACCACAAATGATGCATCTCTTAACCTAGGGCTACAAATCTGATGCATGCCATCCATGTGGAACTGAGTTTCTTGGATCACACACCCTTTGATTGCATGCTCACATGGGCTTTTCTGAGCATTGTCAGCGGCTGGGGGCATGCAGATCTGTGCTCTGTGCACAGATCTAATGCTCCTTTGCACAGAAGTACTTCCTCCTTTTTGAAATGCTCTGGGTGCTCCACAGATGAAGGGTGCTCAGGGCACAGCTATGCATTTAACTTGGCTTAACTCATTTGTTCTTTAATTGTTCATTATCCAGATGGGAACAACTTCAAAGTGCTGTTCTCAGCAAGACACATTCCTCTGTATCACTTGAATATGCCCAAAGCCTATTTCCTAAAAAACTTCAACTTTTTTTTCACATGTATAGTATTTCAAAGACACTTTACTATTAGACCAGGATCACTAGCAGTTAAATCCATCACGATCTGAAAGTGTTTGAGGGCATATTTTACCTAAGTCATATTGTAGGCATAAAGGGCTCAGCTGCAGAAGGCCTCCTAGTGTGCCCTGGCTCCACATAAAAGAAAAATAATGGATATTTTCATTAATAGAAGTGCAGACCATCATATGCACTCGTAATCTCAGAGTAATTAAACAGCTGGAGAGAATGATGATTCCTACCAAGACTCACTGTCCTCAAAGGGTCCTTTTTCTGTATGTTTGAACGTGTTGCTAAGAAATCTTGTAAATAATTATTATTCTCTTGTTGAAAAGCTGCCTTCTGGGGATAAAGCAAATAGCATTTTATTTGTTATTGTGTATCGTGATATATAACACAATCCAATGAACTTTCAAAGGGAACAGTCTGAGATCTCGCAGAGGAGCATTTCTGGGAGAAGTAACACAATGATGAAGGCTCAGACTGAGATGGAGGCACAGCCCTGCAGAGGTTTAAGTGTTGTGAACTCCTACCATGTGTCTTGTGGTGTTGGGGGTTACAAAGTACCACAGGAAGTGGGAATTTTTTGGTTCTTTCTGAGTATCAGCTTTCATCAAAAAAGTGTTTTATTTTTTAGTTCAGTCCTTATGATGTAAGAAAAATGGTCACAAATGTGGCAGTGCAGGGTGAAAAATTCAACAGAAAGAGCTCAGTTGACTTAACATTTATCTTGTGATTAATATTGGGGCTGAACTTGCCAATTTATACTATTTGAAAGGCCAAATTAAATAACCTGTAACATTTTTATACTACCCTTCAGGTGTGGATTGAAAAGCTCTTTCAGATGTGAAACTGTCTCTTGTGATATACTTGTGATGGAGCGTTTCTGTGAATTTGGGCTAATTTGGTCTTATTTTCCTATAGTGATTTTTCTTAATTCTGTCTCACTTTTCCATGAGTGATTGTCTGTACATGTGCACTTGCTCTCAGTGGGACCTATGGAACCCTGTACTATCCAGTTATTTCACCGCAAAATTATCTGTCTGGGGATTTCACCTGCCTGAAAGTTAATCTGGCAAAGGGCATGTGTGCAGAAAAGGTCTCACAACCGAGAAGTGATATCAAGAAAACAGAGCCAGGAAATCCCCCAGGAGGAAGAGCAGCTCCATATATTCCCCAGCTGACTTGGCTCACAGGTCTTCAAGAAAATATCTAACTTGAGAGAAAAAACAAGTGCCTTTCTCCTGCTAGCTTTTAAAAATGATTTTTTGCTTGAGTAATGTTGAGCTCCTTTGAGGTAAATATCTACAGGAATAAAATCATCGAATGAACATAGAACCCTAGAACCAATTGGGTTCATTTAGTTTCATGTAAGGGTGTTTCAGGGGCTTTTTCTGGGCTTTTACAGAGCTTTTTGCACCACTAATTAGTGGTTTGTCATCAGTCTCATCTGTTTTGTTTTGGATTCAGGATTATTAGAAAGGCAGTCGAGCCAGTTTCTTGTGTTCAGTCTTGGATGTTTATTATATCTTATCAAAATTTTCAGAAAACATAGCAACACTTCTAGCTCCTTGCTAGAAGTAGGAAAAATGGCTACCAGCTGAGCCTGTTTCAAGGTCTTTTAAAGCTAAACACACCAATAAGAGTTTAACACCTATGTTATTTATACTTTAGGCCCAATAATAGATTCCCATTACCCTTAGAGTGACTTTAGACTGACCAATCCAGAGGTTACTACCCAAGTTCCGTGAAGAAGCAGGAAGAGAAGAAGATGAACAAGAAGAAAGACACCACCCAAAATTCTCCATCTTGTCCCCTAACTACCACTATACATAAAAACCCCAAATTTAAAACCCATCACCCAGTGAAAACACACATATCTAACCCACTACACATTTATGATTTCTTAACTCATTTTTTATATTGACAAATCTCCAAGGTTTCAGGTCCAGTGCAGTGTTTTCCAGGGTGTCTGTGCGTGGAAGCACAGAAAACTCAAAAACTCCAGACTCCTGAGATCCAACAGTTTCAGCCCCTTCACCATGGGCAAGGATGTCCCCCACTGGATCAGGTTGCTCATGGCCCCTGGTCTTGACCACTTCCAAGGATATCTATGATCATTTTATGATTTCTGTGTATAAATAAGCAGCTACTGGGAGAGGTTGTGGTGGTCACCATGGATTACTCAGCCTTGGAAGTGATCAAACACAATCCCCAAGCAAATGCTGTGGCCGGATTCACTCAGCATCTCATCTCATAGTGCTCCTTTCCCCTCTTGCTCAGAAATAATAGGCATAACTTTTCAGCAAGACACAATTTATATGGCAAACAAAATCACAGCAGCAATAAGAGTTAGGCAGTACACTCCAGGAATCTCAACTGCTGTGTAAAATTAAATGTAGCAATGATGCTGTGCACTAATATTGGCATCTCTGGCTCCACTGTAAATATTTGTTCATACCACCATTTAGGAGGAAATTGTCTGTGAGCTGATGGTGATTCAGCCCAGCTCCCTTGCCAAAATCTTGTCATTTTTGCTTTACATTACCTCCCCTCAATACACAATCATCTTTTGCACGCCAAAACAGGGTAAAGGCTTTGTTAAACCTCAAGTGCCTGACCGTCTCCTTGCAGAGCTTCTTTCTGCTTCAACTTTTCCCAATTCCTCGAGGTTTTCTAGTTCTTCCCATTCAATGCTATGATCCGCAACTGTGCTGATAAAGCCTTTGATTTGCAGCGGATAACCTGCTCTCCTATAGATATTATATGTCTGTTTGAGCAAACTCTGTTGCCTCCATGTGTCCTTCAAATGTCCCAGATAGAGGCACTGTGGAAGGGTTAAGGGGAATATGTTTTGGGAAGGTGCCAAAGGACTTATGTTATGATGCTTTGAGGATGCGCTTGAGAAGTATAAAGTGTGCTTGTCAGGTTTCATGGCTATGCTTAAAATCAACTCATCTCAGAACCTGTGAAAAGTAAAAGGTTTTGGAGGAGCACGGGATGGTTCCCTTGGCAGCTCAATGTAAATCATACTGTAATCAGCTGTGCTTGCTCCTCACATCCACCTGGTAAAGAGTGTGCTTGGGGAAGGGGTGATATTTAATTCATGAGCAAGCATAATTAAAGCAGATGTGATCTGCAAAATCATCTTGGGAAAGGGCTCTGAGAAACCCCTTTCTGCTTCTTCCTGAACCTCCTCCTGGATAAAGGTGCAAGGCAGAGACTGATAGCAATCCCTTCATCTGCTGAGATTCAGGTGTGATTTACCCCTGCATCAGAGGTGAACAGCATCACTAACCAAGTTAGAATAAGCCGAGAGAGTGGCAGAGCTGTGGGAAAGGTGGGATCAGGGAACTTTTGAAAGCTGAAGTTCTCTCAGGGAGTGAATGGGACAAGATAAAAAAATGAGATCACTGACAAGATGAAGCACAGAAGTTGATAAAATCCTCAGACTTTGGAAGATTTATGAGAGCCTTATAAAATGCAGCAGGTTTTCCTCATGAGGACCACAAGAATGAAAGCATGATTGGCAGCACAGGTAAGCTTTTCACCTGAAAGCAAAATTAGGAAGACATGGAAAGTAAGCAATCCTAGGGCTTGTAAAGCCTTTGCAAATGGTGCTGAAGCAAGAACAGGAGGAGAGTTGTTTCCATGCTAGTCAAATCAGCCGGATTGGTTATTCAGCATGTGGGTTGTAAAAGGCCTTGCTGACCTGATCAAAGCCAAATGCTGTGGTCAGTGCTCTACCCATCACATAACCTTTAGATCTGGGAGGTGTTTGGAAAACAGTGGATGTTTAGTGCTTAGTAGTTCTTAATTACTTTGTCAGAAACCTGACTCAGGCTTATAGAGGCGCTCTGAATCCCTTCCTCGACCTGCAAACAGGAGCCAAGTCTTCACAGCTGTGATATCAATGTTTCTCACCTCAGTATGTAACCATGTTTTTGCTCTGTATGGCAGGTCTGTAAATCACTACAGCACATTCACACTGATAGAACTGGAGAACATAGCCCCTTGTTTTGTCTTTGGTCCTGTTGTGTCTAGGACTAGATAGCTAGTTTTTATGCTGTTTTTAAAAAATATTTTTAATTTCCTAGGTCATCTAATTATTGCAGTATGTACATTTCACTCAAAAATAATACTTTGGAATTAGTGTCAAGAATGTTAACTGCTCTTTTGCAAGAAGATTATTTACAAGCAGAGTGAGGAATCTTGTGTGGGCACTGATAAAATTCAGAAGTCAGAGAGCTCAGGAGGAGAGGCCTTATCAGCCTCTGAGGTTTTCTTTTAAAATTACAGATGTTCTCCATTAGTGTATTATGGGCCACTTACATTTATGTCAGTTTGACCTAAATTTTGTCCATGTTATATCTCAGAGACACTGCAACTTTGAGTACAGATAGGCCTGCAAGATGAAGATTCACCTTGATCTTGGAATATGAATCTTCCAAGAAGCTGATTGAACTCCAAAGCTATATGGTCATAATCTCCTCTCTTGCAGGAACAGGGAGGTTTTGATGCCAAGTTCTTGTTGTAGGGCTTCTGAAAGGAGGCTTTGCTCCACCACATAGCTAAACCTGTTGTGGATAAACAAGGAAGACTAGATGCTGCTTTCCCAAGCTTACATTTTGAAGGTGATTTAACTGGAGGCTGCAGATAAAAGGCCAGATTTGCTTAGTCTTTGTCTTTTGAGAAATTACCAGAGTCTTTGAGGAATACTACAATCCTCTAGGCTTGTTGTCCCTCTGGAAAATTGGCAAATTGGCTTTCTATAATTTTAGGTTGTACTAAGAATATAAATAGGAAGAAATTGTGTTTATGAGAATGTAATGCTTCCTCAGAGCATGGGGCTAGCGAAGCCAAGGGCTGAAATATCGAACACCAACCAGGGGAGTGGAGAACAGGCAAACACCTAGAGCGTTGTGGTATTAGAAACATTCTCTTTCTTATTTTGTGTGCATATAAAGAAGTTAATTCTTTAACCAAACTGCTCTGGAATTTAGTACAGTAAGATAATGGCGCTGAAACTGAAAGAGGGGGCATGAATTTTTGCTTGCTATCAGTGTTCACATTGTATTTCTTTGCTGTGTTTTGATTTCCAAACCCAAATAAGTAAAGTTTTGTCATGTCCTGTGGCACAGACCAGCTGAGAAATACTTGACCTTTGGCCCTTGCCAAGAGCAAAGAGGTCAAAGACTGTTGTTAACATTCAGTTTGAACAGAAGAAAGTTGCTGAAACTGAATGAGATAATGACAAAAGCCGATTTCTGCTGGCAGAAGTACAAGAAACTCCTAGACCGTTGTGTTTTGACACTTGCCAAACGCCAGGCGCCCACAAAAGCCACTTACCCTCCCCTGCTACAGCTGGGCAGAAAAGAGGAAAAAATTAAAGATTCATGAGTTGACATAAGGACTGAGAGAAAACACTCCAAGGGCAAAACAGGTTCAACTTAGAAGTAAAAAGTGAATTATTAATAACAAACTCAGAGGAGGATAATGAGAAGTAAAATAAGCCCTTAAAAACACCTTTCCCTCCCCAACACCTCCCTCCTTCCCACCAACAGCTCAGGAAGACAGGGCCTGAGCGTTTGGTCAGTTCATCACCTGAGGTTTTCTTCCACTGCTCCAGAAGAGGAGTCCTTACCCTGTGAGACTGTAGGATCCCTTCCCATGGGAGACTATTCTCCGTGAACTTCTCCAGTGTGATTCCAATCTCACGAGCAGCTGCCGAACCACACCTGCTGCAACATGACTCCCTCCCACAGGCACACAGCCCTCCCAAAACTGCTGTGATGTGGGTGTCTCTTTCCATGGGGTACAGTCCTCCAAGGACAGGCTGCTCCAGCCTGGAAGCAGGGACCCTCTCCCTCCTCCAGGTCTCCCACTGGATCACAGCCTCCTCCAGGCATCCAACTGCTCCGGCATGGGCACCTCCCCCACGGGCTGTGCATGGATCTCTGCATCCCCCATGGATCCCCACAGGCTGTGAGTGGATCTCTTCATCCCCTGTGGATCCCCATGGGCTGTGGGTGGATCTCTGCATCCCTGTGGATCCCCAGGGACTGCAGGGGCACAGCTGCTTCACCACAGTCTCACCATGGGCTCCATTCCTCCATGCAGAGGAATCTCACCTGTGGCACCTGGATCACCTCCTCCTCTTCCTTCTCCACTGATCTTGTTCTCTTCATTCTTTTTCCCTTGCATATTCTCACCTATTCCTCTTCTCTGGCTAGAAAAAACTGTGTCCCACCTTGGTTTGATTTTTTTCTTAAATATATTATCACAGAGGCATTACCAACATCCGTAACTGGCCCAGCCTTGGCCAGCAGCATGTCCATCTTCAAAGCCATCAGGGATTGGCTCTGCCAGGCATGGTGGAAGCTTCTAGCAACTTCTCACATAAGCCATCTCTGTGGACCTCTGCTACCAAAAGCCATGCCATGCAAAACCAACATATGCCTCTTGACCCGTTTCCTCCCAAAGCATTGTTATTCTGGGATTCCTGGACTTACCTCTCTCTACTTAATAATGCATAGCCTTGGAAAACACTTTATATCTTGCTTACTTTCAAAATCAGGTGTAAGCTTTTCTCCTTCAGGGCTGCAGCAATGCAGTGTCCCAGGCAGAAATCACTCAAGCACCTTCCCTCTGTCGCCTTCCAACCCATGGAAAAGAGCCTGTGCCTCCAGCCCAGCAATGGCACGGAGTGTGCAGCGGCCCTTCTTGCAGGAAGATGCTGTGTCAGTCACTGCCACATGTGGACTGTTCTCCCATCTTTTGCACCCTAGGTTGTTTCTTCAGAGTTTGCTTTATTGTTTGTTGGGCACAGTGAACTCCTCAGTTTATTTGCTGCATGCAGAAGGATATTTATCACTGGGCAGCATATGCTTTTCTTTTGCAGCAAAGGCTTTACATGACCGTCTTGGTTTTCTGATTCTTCAAGCATCTTTCTTAAAATGGTGAAGGAAGGCTGCTTTCCTGACCAATCATGAAACCTTTGTCATGTTACCAAATTTCCTCCACTTCTACAAATGCTACCTTTCTGTTTAGTTTTCTTCACACACTGGAAGTAGCAAGCATCTTCTCAAGTTCATGCACACTAAGCATGTTGGGTTCCTTTTGATTACAGATGTAAATACTCAGCCTTTCCTTTATAGAAAGAGGGAAAACACAAGGCAATGTGGCAATTAGAGATCAGGAAGCTGATTGATTAATGCCCAATACAAGAGCTGCACAGAAGTGTCTGCATTAAGCACTTACCACTACTTATTCATCATGCCCAGGCAGACCTTACTTTTAGCTCCACATCCCATGATGGTGGAAAGATACAAAGCCTCCTGTAAGCAGACAAGTTGGGGAAAGGTGAAAAATTAGGTAGTGCCTGTTTTACTATACTCTGCTGCCATAGAGGACCTCAAAAAAGTCAAATTGCTGGTTTGTTTCTGCACTCTCAAGGCATTTTTTGCAAGGTAAGATTTATTAACTGAGCAAATATTTCACATCAGCCTCTTCCAGCAGCTGTAGTCAGTGGTGGGCTATGGTGAGATGCTGCTTTTCTTCCCTCTGGTTCCTGTAAGGATACATAAGTACTAAACCTCACACTGAGGAAAGGCAGCACTCATATCATCACAGAATGGTTTGAGTTGGAAGGGATCTTAAAGCTCATCTACTTCCATGCCATGATGAGGCACATTTTACTAGACCAGGTTGCCCATTTTTGTTGGAGGGACCAGCAGAAGGAAGCACTAACTGTGGATGATGACTTAAAAAAACCAAAATATATTTTATTTACTCTAGTTCTTTAAAACTGATGAAGGAGATAATAATGGTGTGTGCTGTTGGTTTGCCCTGTGTATTTTGTGTCCTTTCTCTTGTTCAGTGAGTTGGTAACAGTCCATGTGACAACCAGAAGTGTTTTAGTGCATAAAAGCCTGCAGCTGACAGTAATATGTCATATTATGAGATGTAGAGTCACAGCTTCTCCTGGCCTTCAGGTACTTTCTTATCCTGCTCTGACCTCATGCCAGCTGTGTACATCTGCTCCCAGATCCACAGTTACATGAGACAGGGCTGCACCAGGCTGATGAAAGCTAGGGAAGGATGAAGTGGTGTCAAGTTGAGTCAGCAAACGGAGAGCTGATTTGGGAATGGTGAAGGAGCCCACATCCAGCTGCCTTCCATCAAAAGCACCTCTCGGCTTTTCAGAAATCTTGATTATTCTCTGGTACACATTCCCTCTGCTTGTGCCACAGGCTAGTAATACATCATGGGTTTTTTAGGTATTACATTGTTTTAAGCATCTTTTAATATCTTTGACTATCTCTTAGTTGGTTCCATAAGAGCTAAAACAAAGGCTTAAAATAACCTAACCCATCTAATGGATGAGATAGAAAGTTCATTGACTGATGACTGAGAGATGTGTGAAGCTTATCCACCTAAATTAATATCTTGACCACATTTCCTTTGAGCTCTGTCATTTTCCTACAAGAGGTTGTATAAATTGTTTTTTCATTTTATTTTGTGTGGCAAAAAGTCAGGATTAGGATCTACCATGCTGCAAATCCTGAGCAGTGGTGATGGGTCAAAGCAATATGACATTAAGGTTATTATCACCAAGCATGTGGATTAGCATAAGTGAAGAAAATAATGTATTTGCCTAAGTGCATCCTGACACAGAAAGACTGTTCTCTTAAGACTTTTTTTTCATATAGGAAGTCCTCCTTGATTATTTCAGTCCTAGATTTCCCATGAGGGACACAGAAGGCAAATTAGGTTTATGGCAGAAAGTCTTCTAAAGATTGCATAAATCTTTATACTAATTATTTTAATGAAATAGATGGTATAAGCTGAACTGGTACATACTGGTGAAAGTAAGTCAAACCATAGAAGGCAAGGACTTAATTTTGACTCACTTATAAAACATGAACACTATTATCAGAATTTGTTTTGTTCCCAGCCCAAGTATGTGGAAGAAGAACGCTGGTCCGTTATTTCCATGGTGACCAAAGCTCTTGCATTGCCAGCACCGTGTCAAGTGACTCAGTAGTGCCATGCTCTAGATCTGCCCCAGCAGCCCTGTGCTCTCCCGGTGCCACAGGTTTCCAGGGCACCTTACTGGAGGCAATGGGTTTGTTTATCATAGTGACCCTTAGTTTTATCTCTCTGAGGGTAGCCATCAGCCAGGACACGTGATAAAGACCCCCTTTGCAGAGCCTCTTTGTGCATGGCAGCAGCAACCTGCACTGAAGTGACTCTGCAACTAGTTGTTGCCCTGTTTGTGCTCACATTGCACCCCAAACTGCTCTTCTGTATCTTCCCAAGCCGACAGAGCACAGAGCTGCGTGGCTGTGTGGCAGTGCCAACGTTGAGAGAGAGAGAGGAAAAAGAGGCAGGAGATTATATCATTGCTCAATGTTACTCTCAATTGGATGCCTGCCTGCTCCCAGGATGGACACGCCTAAACTTGTGAGCCGTGGGTATCCCAAGGAAGGCAACAAGATAAACTCAGGGCTCATTCAATGAATGGGTGATTAGCAGTTGCGTCTCCCTCAGGACAAAATGAGAAGAAAATCAAGCCATAGATTTTTAATAAAATAGAACTTGGACTAGTTGGTTAGCATTTTAGTTTCTTTTGTTCTTTTATACATACATATCCATATATATGACTCCCATAGGAATCTGACACGCTAAGAAGTTGGGACCTTATCTTTTGAGCTGAAAGAGGTGAAAGTTACACAAATACAAATTATTTCTGAGAGCCAGGCATTTTTCCTAATACTACTTTGTGGTTAACATGGGACTTACATCTTTTAAAGCACTGAAACTACTACTAGTCCGCACAACAGCTGTGAAGAGAGCGAGCATTATTGCCCTACTGTTGTTTAAAATTAATGTATTTCTCTTGGATTTTTTATAGCTTTTTATGTGGACAAAAATTGGACAAGGTATGTTACACATGTCTGAACAGATCTTTAGAAACAGTGAGAAGATGACAAATGACTCCAGAGCCTTGGATCAGACATTAACATTTTCCTGGAAACAATTTGTGTGGCAGTTCAATCCTATTTGTTATGTTGCTTCCTGGTTTTTGGGGATTTTGAGTTTGATTCAGTAAAGGAACATGGTGAGGGCTGTGCTAAGGCTGCTCATTCAAATCTGAATCCCCATTCCTGGCCAAGTGTTTCCTTCTTGCAGAACAAAGATTTTGCTGACGTTGGAAAGCTGCACTGGCTGTGTGGAACTGTTCCCTCATGGATTATTCTTGATCTCAGTGTAGGTTCCATGTGACTCCAGGCCTTGGCCCTTCAAAGGTGCTGTCTTGTCCTCTCTCTCTGCATCACCTTATAGACATCAGCAGCAAATAAATCCGTATGAATTGCCTCTTACAACATTAACAGCCTGATTGTACTATTCATTTTCAGACCTATGCTTGAGACCTACCAGGAGGTTTTATGGTGTGCATGGAGTTGGTGGACAACCTGTGACTCTTCTGGTCAGTTTTGAAGCACTGTGAATTTTGTGACTTCTCTTTCACATTTTCCTGCCCCTCTCCTGACAAGCTTTTCCAAGGCTGGCTGCAGAATGTAAATAGTGTGGGGAGATCTTCTTGCTTTACCTTAATTTTTAGCTGATCAGTGATATTCCTTTCTGGCCTGGGCTCTTTCTAGCATCAGTGCTGCCATCTCATTAATTGCAGCCAATTAGCACCATGTCGATGTAGCCAACTGTCAGCTGGTGTGGGCTTTTTGTCTCTTTTTTTTCAGCATAATTAGAGAATATTCACTGACTGTCATGTTTTTTATATTATTTTGTGGTGTTTCCTCTGTTGTGCAGCTGTGTCTTATGGGTCTCTAGCTGAACTTTGGCTTCAGCATGGGGAAAGGTAGCTGGGAGCAGAGTATGTTCTTGGTGCTAAATAAAAATACGTCTTGAGATGTGAAAGGGGAGGATTGCATATACGAGATTGTTGCTGGGAAGGATTTGCAGGCAGGTGACAGGTGTCCAGGACATGCACAGCACCCAGTTTCATGATCAGAGCAAACACGTTGTCCTGATGCAGCAAGTGGAGCTGGGGCACTTGGGTATATTATTAGTGCCCAGGGCTGGTTTCTCTCTCCACTGTCAGGGATGTTACGGACAAACTGAGCACTGGGAGGTGCAGAAAGAGCTTCCATGGGGCTGAGCATCACAGGAGAAAAACAAATCCTGGTTGTGACTTGGCAGCAGATTCCCTCTGCCTTTGTTGAGAAATGGCCAGCCAGGAGGGATTGGCTAGGAGCCTTGTCACAAAAGGATCATGCTCCCGGAGACAGTGAATAATTTTGATGATGTTTCCTGAAGTCTCAAAGGCAAATGACTTATTTCTCACTGCATGAAATGTCTCGTTCAAATTATTTATGCAGCTAAATTGAACAAAAGAGTGCTTTCTTAGGTAGCCTGTGACTTACCAAAATGCTGATATCTTAAGGATAGATTCAGTCCCATTGCTTCTCCCAGTCTGCTACATAAGGCAAGAGCAACTGCTACCTGCTATAAACCAAAAGTGAGACAAGGGAAAATGCAAACCACCGAAGCTCTTCCCTATTCCAGCACCAAATCATCAAGATCGTGGGCTGCCCATGTCCATCTGCCCTGCCAGGCATCTGCTTGCCACTGCAAACTCTACTCTTAATAAGCACTCCTATTTTTCCCCTCTATTTTTCCGTTAATTTGGAAGTGGAGTATCATGCAGGGTATAGGTTATGGTTCATTTCCACTGTGTGCTTCTCTCTATTCTCTCTGTGATCAGAGGGAGCAGATGGAAAACTTTACAAAGAGAACAGACATCTCTGGTCCCTGGTTGCAAGGCCGGAGGGGCCTCAGATGTTATCCCTCATATTCTTACTGCAGTTAACTGAATTTGTCCAGGGGATTTAGAAAGAAAAGCTGCCATTGCCAGGCATCCTGTACGGGGAATTTGTTTCGGTATGTTTTCGCTGTTACTGATGAGAGAGGGAGAAAATGCTTAATTAGGGAATTAACTGTCTTTTAGAAGGTTAAGTTTCCTGCAAACATGTTTACCAAAAAGAGAAAAAAGTGTTGCAAAGTCTGACAAAAATCTCTTTTTCTCAATGTGAATGAAAAGATGAACAGTTAGACTAAAAGATGAGTGTAATTGCTTGATAGACCTAGGACTAGTTGTGCTCTAGGGAAATACTGCTTTCCCTCCTCTGCTGATCCTCTTCTCTTTTCTTCTCAGGTAGCCTGGGAAATGGAGGCTCATGCAGGTAATTCTGACTTTGCCCCATAAGATCATGCAGTGTCTGGCTTTGTTCCAAAAGTCCTTGTCTCTTATCCAATACCCTATCACTGGAGTAATGCAGATTATAAAGCTGGCAAATCCAAGTGCTTTGGGAGGAAAATGGGAGTTTGAGCATATGCAGCTACAAGATATGTTGAAGATACCTCAGGGTGACATGGAAAGCATTTGTCTGATGCAGTGCTACTTCTCACAGGCATAAACTAATTTACATCTCAAATCCTAAAGTCAAAGGAAAGTTAATTCATAATGCTGGTATTGAAGACAATCCAGTTTTTTATATATGAGAGAGGAATGACCATTTTTGGTGAGATGAGCAGCAGGACCTGGTACTTCCTCTGTGCATTCCTCTGCTTGAGGTTTAGTTTTGAAGGTGGTTAGGAATGTTTACCTTTTATGATTGGAAAATAACACTGTATAAAGTGTGGCAGGTTTTTTTTCCATTTATGACTGAAATTGCTAAATTCCTGCCTAGCACTTTGTGGAGAGTCTTTAATCCAAATTAACAGGTGCTTGTACAGCGGGCTGCAATGCCAAGTAATAAGGCACATTTTACGTATTTATGCATATATGCTTGGAACAGGAATTATTTCACGTTAATTAAGAGAATGGCAGGGAGTCATGCAATGTGGACTATTATTTTTTTTTTTGTTTCTGATCTGCTTCATCTACCCTTCCTGAACCTAAAGATGTGCAGATATTAGTGGTTTCCTTTTGCAGCAAGCAGCAACTCTGATGTGTCTCTAATATCTGCCAGCATTTGGCTGGAAAGAGGGAATGATTTTTGCCTCTGGAATGCTGCACTCAAACTCTGCTCCAGACCTTGCTTCAAGTTTACATGTGAGAGAGTAATGGCACACATCTGCCTGCCTGCAGAGGCTCACTGGCTCTGGGGTGATCTTGCAGTCTAGTCTCCCATGTGAATCAAGCAATGATTTAATTTTGCTCTTGGCAGTGAAGACTCTGGTTGGTCTTTTGCAGGAACAGCAGCTTCTGCAAACCCACCCCACGAGGGTGCTCTCCATGAGTGGAGGTCCCTCGAGGTGGCTCGTGGCCAGCTCAGCATGACATGGGGCCACTCTGAGGTTGTGCATCTTTTGGGTGTACAGGCAGGGCAGGAAAAACCCTGTGCATGGGGCAGTCATGTTTGGAGGGGTGAGAGCATTCGCAGATGCTCATCAGAAAAGGAGTAATCTCACCATGGGAATTTCCTCCATGAAAGCCCCATTAAGTCTCTTAATCCAGTGACTCCATGTGTCTCCATCATGGAACATCCTGGTGGAGTCCAGCAAAGAAGATTCACAAGCACGTCTGTGCCTGAGATCCTTTTTCTTGCATAAGCTTTTTTTTCAGGCAAAAAGCCCTTTCTTGCACCAGAATGACAACCAGGAGGTATTTGCAGGACAAAACCCAAATATCTTCAAGCGTGCCAACAGATGTCTTTGGAGTCTTTGCCACTTGTCTGCTGAGAAAAAAAACAAAAGCAAACCCAACAAAGATGCTATTTTTGTCTAAAAATGTGCAGCAATCACTAGCACCTCCTTTGCTGTACAAGCATACAATAATAGCTTTTTAACCTGATTTAGTGTTCATTAACATCTCTTAAAATGATGGTTATGGCCAAAAATTTACTTAAATGTGGCACTGCAGTCTACTTCTTAAGCTAATAGATCATCTTCTGTAATCTTTGATGTTACTAAGTCCCCCAAAATGGGGGATGCTCATTTACATTAGCTGGGCCTTATCTCTCGGAAAGCATTTCTGAAGGCTGTGCACTTTGGGGAACATGCTTATTTAGGATTGTTGCAGTCATAGGTGTTATTTACCATTAATAAATCAGACCATTTTCAATCCATATCCATCACCACAGGATCACTGAAGAGTGCCACAGCTAGGATTTCTCTTTAGTGAAAGCTCTTAACAAGGTGTACCTGTTGAGCGAGGGCTGCTTTGCCATTGGAAATCCCTCACTTCAGTGGGAGTGAAACTTTTATCCTTCTTTCCCTTCAAGGTTAGAGCCACAAATCTGCTTTGCATGCAAGAGTAGTGTGAAACCACTTAAATGAGCCATAGAAGGGCTGAGTGGGAGATTCAATAAGCAGGTTGTTATGTTGACAGTGTTGCTAATGTCCGAATGCACTCATAGAAAATGGCTGGTTCTGCTGGTAAAGTGGGGCTAAGGCAAGTCAGACCATCTGTCCCCACACATAGACCAGAGTAGGCTGCAACTAAAATGCTTGAGTGGTAGCTGATGTGTCCTTTTGAGTGAGCCCTCCACACTGGCTGCAAACTCATTCTCATTCCAGCCCCAGGAGAAGGCTACTCCCAATTTTTTTCCCTGTAAAGAAAAACAAATATCAGGGAGACAGATTTATCAGATGGCTATTCTGTAGCGGTGATCCCCGCTCCAAGCTTAATATTCTCTCTGGGCAATAGGATAATGAGTAATTAAACACCCCTACCTTTTCAATTAAAGTTTCCAAAGTGCTTGCTAAGCATGAATTACGGTAAGGCTATGACAGACAGACAACAATCTATAAGCCTCAATTTGCAGGCAAGAAAGACCCAGTTTGTCAAAGGAGTTTGATTTAAAAAACAGTGTGAAAACTGTCACCCCCTGCAAATCAATATTCAAAACACTTGAAGTTCGGTAGGACCAAGTTTGCACTTCAGGGATCCCCTGTGCCCTGTAACCATCACAAACAAAAGTCTAGTCCCAAATGTGAAGTAAAAGAAAATTCATTACTTGCTTAACAGTTTTGAATAATTTTCCAATAAATTGTTATGAGGCACTGTAATTACTGTGTGAGTTTAATTTAGAGTAGGTATTTACCAATCAAATTATATCTGACAGAAGTCTTGAAGGGATGGAAGTCATCTTAAAAAAGCCCTTCAGTATGTGTATCAGTAATATTCCAAAAATCAATGTTGTCATCAAGCCATATTGACCTTCTTAGAAGCTGTGATTTTTAAAATTACATCTCTGAAATAAGATTAAAACTTTTCATTATGCCTGTAGAGTTTCCTTAAAATAAATAAAAAGCAGCAAAGCATTTCTTATTGATCTTGAGTCTCATAATAACAGTCTTTAAATCTGAACAAATCCAAATTAAAAACCCAAACCCGACAATCCCAACAATCCTTCTCCATTATCTTGTGCATCAGGGGAAGTTAAAACTTAATACATATTTTGTAAATGTTTCATTCGTGGTGAGATTTTCCTTGTGTCTCCTTTTGGTGTGCCAGCTGTAGAATCCACCTTTGAGGTCTTGAGGCCTCAGCAGAGATGGTTAATAAATGCTATTTTGGCACCTGATACAGCAAGTAATGCCACTCCTTTAGTGCAGTACCAGGCACCTCTTGCTCATGAATTGTTGTTCTTCATTAGAATGCATAGCTAAGAATTTGTTTAAAAAAAAAGAAAAAACTATTGGCAGTGGGAGAAGGATATAGAAGGAAGGTTTCAGATCTATGAGCAAGAAGGAGCATCCATGTGCTGAAATCTGCCCTGAGCTCTTACAGAAGTCTTCCCTTACATAATGCCCAAGGGATTTATGACAGTGTCCAGAGAAAGCAGGAAAAGAGAAAATAAATAATCCAATGAAATTTATCTATTTTGCAGGTTTTCTTTGGGGATCTTATCAACTCTGGACAAATCTGGCTGTTGAGGTTTTTCTGTACACGGCTGAGATGTCTCCAGGTTGCCCTGGGGCAGACCACAGGTGTAATGTTGCTCCTCTCTGCTGAGCACTGTAGTTGGTAAAGCTATAAACATGAAAGAGGTGATGTTAAAAGAAATCATACAAAGTAGATACATTTGTCAGTTTTTTCCCTCCAGGGTGGTATATTCAGGAATGCTGAAAATACTCACTTTCACCAGGCAATTGACAAATAAATGGGGAAGAATAAAAGTTCAAATTTTTTCATTAAAAAAACTTTTCTTTTTTCAAAAAAGCTTTTTAATTTCCTGCTTAAATATTAACTTTAAATCTGTTCTCTGATCCTAACTTTAAAAGACTGTAAACAAGTCAAATGAAGGACAAAACATGGGGAAAATATTCTGGAGGTAATTAAAAATGTGTGTGTGTGGCAGCTGGGGAAAAGGCTTAGTGGTGGACTTTGCAGGGCTGGGATAATGGTTGTGTTTTATGATCTTAAAAGTCTTTTCCATCCCAAATTACTCTATGATTCTAAAAGAAAAATAGGAAAAAAACAAGAGTGTGCGAGAGATGATGCTGTCATTCCAGGATAGATTAATCAGGGAACCAGGAGGCACCATCAGATGGGCTTCACCAAGATGTAAGTTTTGATGGTTCTCCTTTTTACTTGCAGCACCAAATATTTCTCAGTTCTGCAGTGCCTTGGCTGAGAATTCCTTTGTTCAGTGCATGTGGCAAGGCATGGCCTTACTGCAAAAGAAAAGCACCCCAGTGGTCTTCCTAAGAAGCCAAGGAAAGATAAATACATGCCTGGAAAATAATTCTCAGTCATTGGGTCAGTTTTCTTTAAATGCCTTTGTGCTTGGAGGACTTCATGTCCAGACGTACCCCTTGGTGGCTGCAGTGCATCCTCAAATGTGCGACCACCACTGTGGGACCGGTGCAAAGTGAATTCCTTCTTTTTCAGCAGACCAGCTGCCACCATCCTGGGCTTTGTTATAGATGGATAATGTGCTGATAGGCTCTTGCAATGAAGAGCTGAATATTGTGTGTATGTAAAGAGAAGTTTTGTTGATGTACGGTTATGTTTTAGTGGTTTGTTGTTTGGACACCCGCTGTTCTCTCCATAGTGCCCTTTCCCCTGTGTATTGTTGCCACCAGACAGCCTTGGTTGTCAGGGTTGTCAGGGACTTGTGATGGGAGAATGTGTACATGTGCCCCTTGCATGGAGCAGTTGGGAATGGGGAAGGCTTGACATGACAACACTTCACCTCCAATTGAGGTGCAAGAAGGTCTCCATCAATGGACAGCAAAGAAGAGTTGACTAGCAGACTTTGGGAGGGGCCAGGGTTGGCTGATGCAACACCAGGGGTATAAAAGGCAGAGCAGCCATTTTGTGAACGAGCCTCTGGCAGACAGCCACACTCCCAGTGCTGTTCCTTTTTCCTTCTTCAGTCCTTTGTTGTGTTTGTTGAGGTTTAATAAACCTTTGAAATGTTGAAGTGAGCGGTCGTTTCTCACAGGCTTCATTTGGATTTTTTGCTTTTTCCTCAGTACAACTGAACTCCCCAGAGTTCAAGTTCCAACAAGATGCAGTTGGAAGTATCTTGTGCTGTGTTTTGAATTAGGTTTTCACATATTGCAATACTTTATAGTGAGACCAGCCTGCTTTAGAGCCAGGTGTTTGGACATTGATTTGTGCCTGTGACTGCTCTCCACTCCTTCAGCCTGTCCAACCTTAGCCCAGTGTGAGTCAGAAGTGTTCCAACTTTGCTCACCTCTTCCATCTCCATCATCCCTGTCCTTTCGTTTGCGAGGTGTCAGCAAAAAAGAGTGTGCGTGCTGGTGTATCATCTATTGCTGGTGTCACAGATGAAGATGTTCTCCTCATCCAGCCTGGCAGCATGGATGCTCATACTTCCTTTTAGATTAAATCCTGTCCATTGGGGGAACCAGGGAAGGAGGAAGAGTTCTTCTCCCTACCACGTACAAAAACAAAATTAGATTAAAAAGCTGAAGAATGACTTAGAGGATCCTGTCTCGTTGATTCACAGCTGTTTTCAAGAGCAAGGACCGTTTGTTTCGTCACTTTCTGAGCCTTGCTTACAATTTCTGCATCTCATCATGGTGGAAAACATCTTTAAAATGCTTTTTCACATATATCTGTGTACATGCTTTTGAGAAAAATGGCTGTTCTGGGTTTGTTTTTTCACTGAATTTTCTCCTACTTGCTATCTGGAAGAAGGCCAATGTGTTGTCTGAAAGACAAATGGAGGCAATTAGAAAACAAAAGATGTGGCTGGGGGTCACAATATTCCATTGAAATGGCCCTGGCTGGGAGCAGGTTTGGGGCAGGTGTTTTGCACAGTCCGGTTTCCAGGTTCAGGGGAGGAAGGAGCTGTTCCCAGCAAAAACTCAGCCCCAAACCTCCGGGGTAACCCCCTCACCTTTTTTCTTGTGGTATCATCCCATAACCCACCCCCAGCCAGGGCGATTTCAATGAAATGTTGTGACATCCAGCCACATCTTTTATTTTCTGATTGCCCCCATTTGTCTTTCAGGCAATGCATAGCCCTTCTTCCAGATAGCAGGCGGGAGAAAATTCACTGAAAATCCAAACCCAGAACAATGGTGCAGTTGTAAAAATGAACTTAAAGTCTTGAACCAGGATTATTCTCACAGTCACTGTTGGAACCAATGCCACTTTGCTGGGACAAGGCCGAGCCAGAGTTGTATAAGAGTAACACTGAGATTTTATGGCAGCAACTGCAAAGCACAAGGACTGAAAATTGAAGCCTTCAGTTAAAAAAATTTGCACATCTGGTAGAGAAGGATGCTTTGAGACCTCTCACCAGAAAGTTCTGTAGTAATTGCTGCTTGTATTGTATACTTTCCTGGATCATCAGGGCCACATTGATGCCTGCAGAAGAAAAGGGAAAGTATGATGTTTTATTCTTTGTACTATCACCACAGCACATCAGCCAGAGAGACTTCTGCAAGCACTGCACAGAGTTTTCTTTCTGGATCTCCTGCAGCATACTGAACTTCGTATTCTCTTTACATTCCTTTTGGAATTTTGCTGATCAAAGAATTGGTTCATACTTCAGAAAAAGCACACTTGATAGCAAAATTCATCCTTGCTTCAAGATGTTAAAGCATTTGGGTGGCATTTCACTCCCACAGACTGTAAACTCCTTGCAGCTGGCAGAATATTATAAGGATTAGGATACTATCAGTAGGAGAGTGTCACATGACAAAACCCTGTGCCTCCTTTCATTCATATGAATGTAATTCCATGAATTGCTGGAGGACACCATTAACGTCCTTTGCTTTACAGCAGCATAAAATTAGACAAGAACTTGAACTGTATTGAACACAGCTTAAAAGCCTATATGTTGTCCGTGTTCTTTTCTTACCTCTGCCCCTCATGTCTACTTTGGTGTTCGATGTTTTCAAATGGGCCAGATTTGCACCAGAAAAAGTTTGGTTTTTCCTGGAGGCAAATGGTTCAGAAAAGTCAACATTTTTCTGAAAGACATTCTGCATTTTAAAGATATTATATAATCAACAGAGGCATAAAAAGGCATGCAAAATTTGCAAAAACCTATAGCAATTTTGAGAACATCAAAATACGTTTGGTTTGATTCCCAAGAGGACCCCCTCATTTGTGTGAAAGTGGATCCTGTAATTTGATTATCTCCTAGTAGTTTTCCTATCTTCCATTTCATACCTTTAAATAGGCAGGAGGATATGAGCAAATCTGTTCGTTTGCACTCATATTTTGTTTTGGTAGTTTAATTTAAGTGGCACTGAAACGCCAATTGAAATTAGTGTGAAAATGCTGTAGCATTGTAGAGGGAGTTTTGAAGAGGAAAAAATCCTTTCCACATTGCTAACTTTACTTGGGAATTTCCTTTTTTGTTCTGAGATAATCTTTACACTATGCCTCCATTGTTAAATATTTAAGACCCAGGCTGCAAAGAATTGATTTAAAAATTCGGCAATTTATATGTGCCATTAAATTTCATTTTTGCTGTAACATAGTTTGCTAATTTGTTATGATGTCTTTGATTTAGTAGCCATTGCCACAAGCGTTAGAGGAAAAGGTAAACTTTAAGCTTGTTGACTTGATTACTAAGTTGATTTATTCCTTCTTTTGACAAGTTTACACCAATAGTTATAGCAAGAGCTATGACTGCTACACAGTCAGTACTCCAGTTTCTCCAGTACTAGGAAATACTTTAGGTCGGTGATTTTTGTGACTAAAGCTTTCTGAACAAATGCTGGAGCACTATAAAAATTCCCTCAATTTTCTTATTTAATATTAATTCAGTACTTGTGAGCTAGTTTACAGAAACAATTGCATACATTAGGTCCATATCAATAATTTATTCTCCTCATTAGAAACTCTCAGGCCCTTAGAAAGAATTGTAGATGTGAGGGTTTAAAATCTACTATTCCCTCAGAGACCATGAGGAGGGCACACTTATGTGAACAAGGTTTGGTGGAAAAGTACCTATTTTTATAGACATAGGTGTATACACTTGGAAATTGCCTCTTTACCTAAAGTAAAAATAGATTTGTTTCCAATTTTTTGTAGTTCACAAATGTAAGTGTAATTGAGTCTGGAAGAGAGAATTTTGAAACTCAATATTTATGAATTTTAAATATGCATCTAGAAGTGCTCCTAATAAACGTGGTGGGTTTTTTCTCCAGCAAAAATTGTTACAAATTACTGCATGCTTGCATTTATAAGTGTTTTACAGAAGGCTAATTGTTCATAGGCTTTTTTATGCCACAGGTGCTACGAGCAACCTAGCCAAATGAAAACCCAGTGGGGGAAAAAAGAACCAAACCCCTCTAGATTTACAGACAGGTCAGTGAATGACTATGGATTCACTGTGGCTTGCAGAACCACAAAGGAAAAACTACATCATTTTGGTTTTTTGCCCAGGATGTTGTTAATGCCTGTATGAGACTGTAATTCTTTAATATAATACCTGTTTTTTTGTTATGCTTTATATGTATGTTTAGCCTATCATATATCTATTTGTTTCATTACTTAGTAGTAATAACTACATGGGCACTAGAAAAGTGGAGATTGATAAATGTGCTGGAGTTGGTGAGAAGGGAAAACTGTGAATTGGATCTAATGCAGGCATCCAATTTGCAATTTGAAGAACCTGTGAAAAAGACACTACCAGATGTTTCTGCACAAAAACATTTACAAATCATTCTGACTTGCTGATCTGGGTCTATAAAAGCTGGACCCTCTTGCAGCAACTTTGGAGATCTCACTTAGGAGGGGAAGCACTGCTAGGATCTCACAATTCCTGGGAAAGTTCTCCAAATCATCGCTGCAACAGGGGCTCCCCAGCAGCTCTGGATCTGGATGATGGCAATAGAGCAATTGGTGATGAATCTTTCTCAATCACTGTTCTCTTTCTCATATAGTAATGACTGGGTGTCTTGCTTATTTTGTTTGTTGCTGAAATCAGGGTATTTTAGAGGTGTGTAGACTGAGAGCCTAAGTTAGGCATTTAACGTGCAGATGACAGGCTGGCTCTTTGATGTACAGACTTCTCTCTGTGGACTAGCTAAGGCCCTACTTTTCTATGTCAAAGGAGATTTTTCTCCCCTGACATGGTATTTCTCTTCACTGGCCCTTTCACTTGTTGCTATAGCTGGGTGAGAGGTATGTAATCCATTTTAAAAAAATGAAGAAACCACACTCTGTTGCAAATCTGCTTTGGAGACTTGCTCTAGGGGTGTCCCGATCCTGGTTGAGGGCAGATGCTCCCAGAGATGCCAGGGTTTATCGTATCCCTCTGCAAGCAGCCCTTTTAATTATAGAAGATTCATTAGTTAATTTTCTTTCAGAAAAGTTTTGGGCAAATGATTACAGAATCAGAATACCTGTACTGAAGAAAATCAGAAAAATAATCCAAGCTTGCACAGAAACTTGACATTTCCCCTGTGGCCCTCAGGTCCTGAAACACCAATTTCACTTCATGACCCCAAGTGTGCTGCAGAGAGTAACCCTCTCCGTGGGCTCCTTACTTCCATTCATGTTCTGGAATTCCATTGCTTTTTCAGAGCCGCCATGTTTCAAATGCACCTGATTCAATGTTCTTGTCCTGGTGAACCTTTTCTTTTCCCTATGTCAGCATCCAGAAGATGTTGAAGATATTTCTGGCCATATGTGAATACTCCTTGAATTGATGGGGCTCCCAAGGACCGCAGGGCCAGAGACATAAATGTGTGAGTTTTAGACTGGATATTAGGGAGGCCTGCTGTGGATGATGGTAGGAAAAGCATTATTTGCACCTTTTCTTTCTCTCAATTCTGAAGTAGCTTTTCCAAAGAGCAGGCATACCATACTCCTGTCAGTTGCTGACCAGGGCCTTAGGTTTCCCATTGGTAGGATATAGGGTATTCTGTCAACAACCCGTTGAAAAGCTCTGGGATGCAGAGTTCTTTCCAGAGCCATTCTCTCAGGCTCTCAGAGAGAATTATGAAATTATTATTGCATTGATGACTCCTTGGCCATGTTTTAAATTTTTTTTTTTTTTGCTTAACTCAGTAGAGCCTGAAAAACCATTTCTGTTAACACTTCGTTGAGTCTCTCTGACATTTTCTTCAGTGCACTGTTGTTCTTACAGATGCATATGTTTATCTGATATTCATTTTTTCTCATTCTTACACCTTGATGTTCTGCTCACCATCACTGTTGTCTGGCAATGACCGAGTATGTTCACTGGCAGTAAGAGCTTGATGAATTCAGTGGTTGACAGAAGGTAAAGCCTGAAAGAATTTCAGACACACCTTAAAACCTGAACACGGTCCTCTTATTTCCAGCCTCAGAAGGGAGGCAGGGAAGTCTTTAAATCTTAGTGAATAAGATGGAAGCGAAGAAGCAATTANGTTGAGAAGCAAGAAATGCTGGAAAACCTAGAGAGGTGATCTATGCCTCAAGCCTGTCATTTTAGGAAGCATTTGAATAATGACATCGGTAACATGCTTGAACTTGTAATCAGACCTGAAATGGTCAATTGGACTAGATGATCATTGGAGGTCAATTCCAACTGAAAACACTTGGTGCCATGCCATGCCATGCCATGCCATGCCATGCCATGCCATGCCAT
>VWZS01003626.1:193393-380343 GCA_013397075.1 Rhabdornis inornatus
TTTTTTTTTTTTTGCTTAACTCAGTAGAGCCTGAAAAACCATTTCTGTTAACACTTCGTTGAGTCTCTCTGACATTTTCTTCAGTGCACTGTTGTTCTTACAGATGCATATGTTTATCTGATATTCATTTTTTCTCATTCTTACACCTTGATGTTCTGCTCACCATCACTGTTGTCTGGCAATGACCGAGTATGTTCACTGGCAGTAAGAGCTTGATGAATTCAGTGGTTGACAGAAGGTAAAGCCTGAAAGAATTTCAGACACACCTTAAAACCTGAACACGGTCCTCTTATTTCCAGCCTCAGAAGGGAGGCAGGGAAGTCTTTAAATCTTAGTGAATAAGATGGAAGCGAAGAAGCAATTAACAAAACCACGGAGTGTGAGAGCACAGTGCTGAGCAGGCTGTGCTAGTGGCAAGGAAGCCTTTGGAGGAATCACCCTGCTCCCCCGGAAGTGCAGGCTCCTGCCAGCAGTCTTAGCTGGAGTAAAGGTTGAGAGAAACCAGTCAGAACAGTCAACACAAAAGAGCAGAAGGACTTGATGTTGCTGTCCTTACTAATGTGAAAAAGCAGCCTGGAAAACAACTCAGATTTTTTACTTCTTCTTCTAACAGAAGTAAGAGAGGAGTAAAGACGGCTGAAAAATATCATAAAAGCCCTAGAAAATAATGGCTAGATCACCCCTCAGAATCCTGACTGTCATTATCTCCCAGATGCCAAAATGTAAGTGTCCCCCTCTCCTGCTCCTTTCAGGTTTATACCCTTCATGTTTACAGAAAAAGACAGGGAAACAACATTAAAATAAATCCTAAAAATCAGAAACTATATGGCAAATATAATCACTATTGTATTTTTTAGACAGTCTTTTGGTGGTTTGGATATTTAGCTCATAGCTTTTTATGTGTGCTTGGAATTAGCAATATGCCATTAGACACAGCATAAAAGCAACCCACAGAAAACTACTTAGAGTTTTCTTGTGCACAAAATGTTTGTGAGGAAACACACCATAAAAACACAATTTGTTTTCAAAAAGAATTTTTAGTGGAGAATGCTGATTTTTTAATCCAAAGTCAAGGTACAGTTTTCCCTCACAAAGATTTTTTAAAGGCTGAAAACATCCTTCACAAAACTAGATAAACCCATACTATGTTCTAGCATATTTGTGTTTAAAAGAAAAATCCCAGGTCCTCTCATGCTGACCTTGGGGACATATGCCAAGTTCTCTAGGGAATCTGGAAACTTCTGTTCTGGTTAGTTTTTAAAATGGGGTTTTGAAGTGCTAGGATCTGGACAACAGGTCCGAGCCAGAGCTGACTTACAGATGAATCCTGTACATTGTATAACTAATACCACCTATGCTAATTATTAAAAAATAGTTAAACCTTGTTTACAGACTCACCAAACTGTTTATGCTAGCTGTTTTAACCAAACCAGATGCTTTAGAGATTTTTGCATGCTCATGTGTAATTGTCTGCATGATCTATTAAGAAACCTTCCCAGCTGGTATCACCAAATGTTTGTCTGCGACATATTTTAAGAAACCCTCCCAAAAATGGCCTGGACTCTGACCAAGCCCTGGTTTGGGGACTTTGGGAAGTGTACCACCAGAAGTTTCTGCACAGCAAGATATGCAAGTCATTCTGTCTTGCTGATTTGGGTCTGTAAAAGCTCGACCCTCTTGCAGCAGCTTAGGAGTGGATGCACTGCTAGGACCTCCCAATTCCTGGGAAAATTCCCCAAATCATCGCTGCAACAGGGCTCCCCAGCAACTTGCAGAGGAGCTAGTTCTCTTTCTCTTTCACTGTTTTCTTCCTCATATAGTAATGATTTACTATCTTGCTTATTTTGTTTGTTGCTGGAACTGAGTGCATAGTAAGCTTATTGTTTTATTAAATGTATCATTTTATTTCTGTGTTGCCTTGATATTAATAGTAAAAAAAGAGCATTCTTTCCATTGGTGTCTGTGTTCTTCCTGCTGCACCCATCAATTGGCAAAACAGGTATGTGTTATTGAAGGTTTTTGCTTAAATTCACTGTCTTATCTTTTTTTTGGCAGACCAGTCTGAAGAAGCTTTGCAGGGACGTATAATACGATGCAGAGAGAGTGATAGATCTCTCTGAGGAAAAAGGAGATCAAGGTAAGAAAACCTGGGAGGACAAGGAGCAGCATCCACTGCCCCAAACACTGCTGTAAAATCTTACTGATACCTTTTTTTGTGGACTGCTTGTGTTCACAGCCTGTCTGGACCATCACTCCAATCCCACCAACCTACAACACTGCTGCAGCCCGCCCTGCACGGCCAGGACTGTATTTCAATTCTAGTTCCCTCAATGAACTGCCAGTGTTGCTGTGACAATTACTCTGTAGCTTATTGAAGAGGGAAGAGTCACAGTTAATTCAAGGAAAATGAATATATAAAATATTTACATACGACTTTTGTTTTGTTATTGCTAATCTTCTTTTTTTGTTTTTCCTTATAAGCAGGAAACAGAATGTTCTGTTTGTGAAAGAACAGATTGGATTTCTATGTCAAGGCTGCTTTATATAATTAATTCATAGTCATAGGAAAAAAAAATTATAAATCCAACCTCCACAAAAGAACAACAGAGAGGATCAGCTGAAGCCAAACATATATGAGGTTTTGCATTATGTAATCATAAAATTATCCTACTGAAATGTTTTATTGATTGCTCAATAATGAAGGAACAAGACTAAGCTTCCAAAAACGCAGCACCAAATCTATATGGACAGATAGATATAATTGATTCCTTTCACTGTGGAGTGTTAACATAGAAAAATATCAGGTTATCTAGGAGGAGCAGTCTGAATGTTCAGATTGGTATTCAGTAAAGGCTTTGTATGGTACCAGCCCTTCACGGTGGCTGTTTCATATTTTCAGTCTTATCTGTCAACAGCTCTGCATAATCCTCAATGGGTGGATCAATAAGAGCCAAAGGTATTGTTGTAGTGTGATAATTCCTCAGAAAAGGTAGGTGTGTTTAGGTTTCTGTGAAAGCATTGATGTCAGCGGGCAAATTAAGAGCTAGTAATTATCCCTCCCTCAAACAATGATTATTTAAAAGTTGTCATGAATTGGCAATATGCAAAGCACAGACCTTGTGGAGGTGAGTGGCTGAGGAGCAGAAACCTGGCACACTCCCTTTGGCCCCATCACGGTCAGGGAGACTTCTGGTGTGCATTGTCACAATTCCCCACGGCACGGGGAGAAACCTCACTCCACACTGACTTTTGATGTGCAGCACATCACAGGTTCATGTGCTGCTTCAAGGACTGTCACCAAGCACACTGTAATGCCCAGCACCGAGGGTTGTGATCTGCATCCTCTGGGCTCTCGGTCTTCAGAGCTGGCGTGGCAGTGCGTAATAGAGGAAGTGGGTTTATGCTTGGCCTCCCTTGCACGAGTGCTTTTGTGGGCCAGGAAACACTGCTGCCAGTGATTTGTCATCTGCCTATTGGTTTTCTACCCCAGAAAAGGTGTCTCTGAACCAGTTGTGTCTGAATTCATGCCCCTGTAACCGTGAAGATCAGCAAACCCACCCTAAAATTAATTTTGAACCTTCTCCTCTGAAAATCCTTATTCCATATACTTCTGCCAGTATCCTAGATAACCTTCCCCAGCAGTCAGGCACTGTGTGATGGGGTTGATGATGCTTTGTGCCTTTTGCAGAGGTAAAATACTCACTTGCATCGATCCACCCATTGTTAGGCTGGTCTCCAACAGTCATGTGGCAGACCCCCTGTCATGAGGAATCATGAAATCCTCAGGTTCACTTAGGAGCTGCAGTGTGCTGTAGTATAAAACACAGTTTGCTGCTGAATGATAGATATTATGAAATAAAGAGGACTCACATTTGAATGTGCCCACTTATTTTATGAGGCTTTATTTTTAAGAACTTTCAGGTTCCCCCCTGCTTAGTTAAGCAAAGGAGGCAGCTTTCCAGACAAAAATAAATTTATTCAGTGCTGACCATAAAAAATTAATGAAATTAACTGCAAAACCAGTGCCTGAATTTTTCAGACTGGGGTTCCAAACAAGAGCAGAGCAAGAGAGTCCAGCTTCAGACAGTCAGCAGGAAAAGGGCAACAAAATCCTCGTGCCAAGCAAAATATCACAACACTGTCCAGAGGAGCCTGGGGGAAAATTATACAGTCTGGACAGAGTTGAGTTGTGCTGTCTGAAAGGAGACAGTTCAAAGAAAAGTCCATTTCTGTACTCTCCAAAATACAAGATGTAGTGATCCTGGCACCTTGCTCCCAGCCAAGGCGAGGCAGCTCCAGAAGACCTGGCCATCAGCCAGTGTTGGTGCAATGAGAGGAAAGCCAGATTCCTTGCCTTGTGATTTCTCTCTCTTCCAACAAGAGCATGAATCCCTTCTGGCACGCTGCTTCCCCATCCTTCAGGCTGAGATCTTTTAATCCTAAATGGGCTGATAGGGAAGATGAGGAGCTGGGCATTCTGCAACAGCAGGGAAGGATTTCATCCCTGGTGAGACTTCAGGTTTATATTAATTATTAACATTTATATTAATAACTAGTTGACATTGCACATTTTTTGTCCATTTTTGCTACCCTTTTTTTGCCAGCTGTTTAGTTTAATTAAAACTTCCCAGCATGGGTTTCCCCCTGAAAGTATTCAGTGATGCCTTGAGGTCTTTGGGCAAGCCAAGTATTAATTTCTCTAAATTAAGCTGTATGCCTGCCTGCTCTTTTGCCTCAGGGAATGGGGAGTTTCTGTGCTCCCCCTGTCCCATCATTCACTCCCTATCCCTCTGGGGACAGACATGGCAACATAAAACCTTCATCTGTTCCTTGGTGCCCAAGGGCTGCACCCAAAGGTGCCAAGGGAGAAGCTACAAGTTTTCCATCAGAGAGAAGACATTTTAACATGCAAATCTCTTCCTAAGAAGCTGTGATGTGGCCAAACACCCAAGGGACTATCTGGTTTGTCTACCAATTTTTTTCAGAAAGCAAACACACAATGGAAAAACCTTGCTCTGGCTATATATATCTATTTATAGATTTAATAACAGTAAAGCTAGCGAGCAGGCAAGCACCCATCCTAAGGTCAGAGCCAGCCTGTTCACTTCTCCCTGCCTCTTGTTCCTGAAGTCTTCCTTATTCCCATATTTATAAGTTCCACTGAAGAAGAGCAGAGCTGTCTCCTTCTGTGACTGAAATGGCAGAAAAAGCCTTTGGTTCCTCAAAATCTAATAACCAATATGCTGGGATTGATTACCTCCTCATCCTTCCTCAACAATACGTTAGAGAGAGGTCACAGTGTGCACCAGCAGGACACACAAGGGTAAGAGGTGACTATTTGGAGTTTAGCAAAACTGAGGGAGAAGGAAAAAGAAGTAAGTGGAGGAGCTAGTCAAGATCTGATACAAGGATCTGTTGGGGACACCTGGCCTCTCAACAGCAAACCGAACCAGAGCCTCAGAAGTTCTTGAGTTAAGGGTCTTGAATTTAATCTTTGATGAAGGCTGGACCTGGTATGCCAGAGGAACCTACCCTCTCTAGACCCAAATTACAGATGAGAGGGTGTCTTAGTTTAAAAGGCAAATATCTCCCAAGGAAGGTAAGAACTTTCCTGGAATGGAAAGAAGACCCCTTCCTCCAAATTGTTGTAACTTTGAAAATTATGGGGCTTCCAAGCAAAAATGTGGGAAGAGGAATAACAGTTCTTTACTATAAAAAATACGTATAATAGAACAGAACAAACACCAGCACTATGACAGGTGTTTCCTGAACACTGAGTTCTGTTGAACTGCAGAAAGGAAACTGCAAACAGTGTTGCTGGGTGAGTGCTACTTCTGGGAAATAGTCTGTAGGGCTCATCCTCAGAATTCCACACAGGCCTTTGCTCCTGCCCCAAGAATTTAAAGCAACAGGTCTAAAAAAAAGGAGATGATTAAGGAATGGATGAATGAATGAATGAATGAATGAATGAATGAATGAATGAATGAACAAATAAATGAATGAATGAATGAATGTATAATCAAGTTGCATCCCTAGCTAGAAAATACATAGAGGTGTTGATTTGCTGTTGATTTGAAATGCTGTGATTGTGATCTAATTGAGAGTTGGGGGTAAGAAGTATTTTTGGCCACAAGAAGAAGTCTTATTCTTAAGTGGCAATCACTCTATTTGTGTCCATGAAAGGCCATGGATTTGCTCTAATGGAGCTATAATATAGAAGGTCTAATCTACTCTACATATGCATTTAGGACTTAGAATTTCTGAGTCTTCTCTTTGTGAATGCTAGCTCATCTCCAGAAAACCAGAGATGGGAGCAGCTTCATCACAAACTAATAGTGGTAAGGGGATTGTCCTAATGAGATATTAGGTACAAATCTTCTGAAATGCTTCAGATGACTAGGCCATTGCACTGTCCCAGGGGCAAAAATAATTTACTGCTGTGGTTGCATATGTGGCAAGGGAAGGCTGTTCTGGCAGTGGTGAACTTCTGGTGCCTCACTTGACTGCTTGGACTCTTGTGTTTAAGGACCTTGGCATCCACACAGGGTTACACCGAAAGGTTCCACCGTGAAAGCAAGGGTTTGCTGAAAACTGTCTCTACCTTCAGATATAGCATTTTACTTTTCTGTCCACATAGTGTAAATTCATTAACAGTTCCATGTATGCCTTTTCTCGAAGCTGTGACATCATTGTTGCTAAGCCATTAGCACTTTGTTGGGGTATTGACATTCAAAGCAAGGCTTATGGTTATGCCTATGAAACTCAAGGGTATTTTGCCCAGCCCAGAGGCACCTACTGGCTGGAGCAATCTGTGTACAAGCTTTGCTCACTCTTAAATTTCTTTTTTGGCTTAATTTAGACTGATGGCTCAAGTAATGGCCTTTTTCAAGAAGCCTTGAAAAGCTCTGTGAACAATGACAGCAGAAGGGGGAGAGAGCACAAAAGAAAGGTATGTAGTACAGAAAACCTAAGAGCAAAAAGTTACACAGCTCTACCTCTTTATAATGAAAAAAAAGTTAATTAAAAGCCTAGAAAGGGCAGTTTCAAAATTAATGACCTATTTTGCCATAAAATGAGGAACATGAAGCAGTATTTTGCAAAGGCTGAAGAGCTGTGTAGGCATCTGCTTACTGGGTATGTGGCAATCTTTTTTAAAAATAGAAGGTGAATTCCTCTAATGCCTTCTTATATGAGAGAGCTTTCTGCCTGTTTTTATTTGTTGCTGCTGTTGGGCTGCCATTATTTTAATGCATCCTGCGGTGCAGGAGAAAAAAGGCTCAGATTTGTCAAGGTGGTGATGGCAAAGCCTAACGTGGCCATGCTGCAGCCTGTTTGTGCTCCTTAATGCTTCAGAGATTTCCACACGAAGTGAATCATGCCAGAATAATAATGCCACATCTTGCAATTCATTCTCATCAGTTCTAATGAAGATAAAGGGGCTCACTTTTTGAATCCATTTGTGCTTAACAAATTAAGCATGCTGCTGAATGGTGCATGTGTACAGAATATTTGTCCATATAATTTTCATCTAGGTGGCAAAGTTAACTAACCTTATTCCATATATTTTAATTCTTTTCTTTCTGCCTTGAGAAGGTCTCGCAGCTATACAGTATGTTTTGATCTTGTTCCCTGCTTAAGTTATTGTTAATCATTTTACTCCTATTCTTGATGTTGCAGCATCACTTTGCTTTGAGAAAGTATTTTTGGAATCCAGCAGCCAGAAGAAGTGAGCAAGAGGGAGCAGAGGACGGGCAAAAGTCTCTTAGGAAAATCTCCCTAATTTGCCACAGTAGCAAAATCCATCACCAATCAACAAGTCCCACCTGCAGGCATTTCTCTATCTCCTTCCTCAAGCTTCATTTAATGGCCCTGTATCTACCAATTGCTACCAGACTGCAGCAGCCACTTGGGAGAGTGTAAACTTCCCACTGTGCCAGGGAAGTTGGCAGGTTGCTCAGATTTATTATGAGGATATGCTGTGGAGAAAATTAGGGATGACACCTACATTGCCTCGAGAAATGCAAAGAAAAGCAAGCAATATCTGTTACATTAAACACCTTCATTCTGCAAACCACTGAAAAGAATAAGTTAATAAGATAGGAGGTCAATTAACACTTTGACAAGGTTTGTTTCCACAATAAGCTATCTCCAGCAGATAGCCAGGGAAGGGTTCCAAATACTTGATTGTCTGGACTTGTGACTTTGGATAAAACATAAAGCAGAAGTGGAGAAACCAATGGGCAACAACTTTTGAGCTGTGCTGGGAAATAGTATTTATTACTGCAATCTGGGCAGCAAGGCAGGCTGTACCAAGAGAACCATCCAGATGCTTTTTTCCTGCAACAGGGAATACATGGCTATAGGAAGTACAAGGTAATAACTTGGTTTTGACACTAAGCAATGCCATGTAACTCAACACGGATCTCTCTGTGGTAACTTTTGACTTTTAGACACTCAATGATGTCAAAAATGGTATTTTTTTTCTTTTTCTTTAAAGAAAAGGAGAGGCCCCTGACTCAGCTGTCTGTTAACTTGAGGGGTGACCCAAAAACCTCCTGGAAGGCAGGAGAAAAAGAGAGAATCGTAGAATATCCTGAGTTGGAAGGGATCCAGAAGGGTGATCAAGTCCAACTCCTGGCTCTGTGCAGGGAACAAACCCAAAACTCCACCACAGGCCAAAACTTCTGAAAATCTGTCAGACTTGGTGCTGTGAACAGTTCCCTGGGGAGCCTCTTTCAGACACCCTCTGAGTGAAAAACCTTGTCCTGATTTTTGAACCAAACATCACCTGGCTCAGTTTCAGGCCATTCACTTGAGTCCTATAACTGGTCCCCAGAAGGAAGAGTTCAGTGCCCCTCCTCTTCCCCTTCTGTGAAAGCTGTAGACTGCAATGATGTCTCCTGTCAGTCTCCTCCAGACTGAAGAAGTTAAGTGACCTCAGCTGCTCCCCATACAGCTTCTCTTCCAGACCTTTCACCACCCTTGTGCCCCTCCTTTAGATGCTCAAAAGACTTGAACAGCTCAACTTTCATTTTCTTTTGTTATGAAGGGCATATCCTATATTCTTGAAGACAAAACAGTATGTGCAAATGTCAAAAAGGCGAAATTAGAACACTGACTCCAGAAAATGCAGTTTTTCCCTCAGCTTCTGTCTTTTTCTGTAGCTTTATTGCTGAAGAAAGGTTAAGCACAGTACATGGTAATAACAGTCAGTCAAAACCTTGGACCAGGTGTATCCTCATCTGTCTGCTCAAAGTATTTCAAGGTTTGTTTTGGTCATGGACTCACAGTAGTTGATTAAAAAAAAAAAAAAAAAAAAAGCCCTGATTGGGCTGGCAGAGACAAGAGGCAGAAAAGGAGGAACAAGAGGAGAAAGGACAGGCAGGTGAGCAACAGGACCACAAGTGTCCCACAAATTGACTTCAAATATTGAAGCATATTCGAGGGTGCTGACTTACAGCAATTTACACTTGTTTGTAGGGGATACCTTGAAAACCATCCATTAACAGCACAGACAGCATCTGCAGTTAGGATACAGACGTGGCCAATCTGGTACCACAGGGTGAATTTCAAAAATAAAATCAACACCCTATTGAACAAGGACAGATTTGTGTGGCCACAAAGGAATCTTTACTGTTCTCTTTTCTTTTTTTCTTAATTACTCCATAAAATAATGAATCTTTTATTTCATTCACAGATATATTTTTTTATCCCCACTGTGAGGGCCCAAATTCATTAATCCCAACAACCTTTTCTGTCCTTGTGCTGCTTTGTGTTGTCATTACAATACCACTGCCAATTTACTCTTTCAAATCCCAAAACTGTATGTCTTGAAAAAAACTGTCGTAACTTTGTCTGGGAGGAGACACAAGTCAGAGTCATCTGAGAAAAGTCTGTTAATCCCTTCTTTCTCCAGAGATAAATCCACAGAAATTGAACTGCATTGCCACTTGCACTTCTCCCTCTGTTTTGATGCAGGGTTTACAGAAATCCTGTCAATAATAACACAGTTAGAACACAAATTTACTGCCAGATCCTCGGCTCTCCTGACAGCAGTTCAGCAGTGTGGGCACTGAAGGGCATCTCTAGAATCAGCTTTAACACATTCATAGTGGAATCTCCTGGAAGTTCTGGGACAGCTCAGGACAACTTTTCTGGGATGCTCTGCAGACACTATCGACTTAGTATAGATGTCTCTATGAAGAGGAGTCACAGAAGAGGATTATTTGATGAGAATTTTGGAGTAAAAATACTCTCCCATATTTTCACTTTAAAAAAAAATCTTAAAACAGTATCAAATGTAATCGTCATAAATGTTAGAGAGGGAAGTTAGGAAAGAGAGAGCATCACAAAGACATTCTCTACAGGTAACCAAACAGTGCACTGGCTGTATCTTGTGAAGAAGAAGAGTGTTTAAAATAAAAACCATTTCTGTATTTTGTGTAATACAGAGCAGGTGTTTGCACTGTGGTTGGGCTAAAGAAAAAAAGGGAAATTTAAGTAAATTTGCAGGTAGGTACAGCAGACTTTTTTAGGAGCAAGAGCTGCTATTCAAGGTCAGTGATAAATAACTCCTGTCTGGATGATAACAGAGAAAATATGCAGGACTGGAGATAAAATTCAATTTTGGACAGAAGGTGACACATCAAGCCCATATGGGTATTATGAAATGATGGTAAGAACAAGGACTATGTTTGTCCATCACCCCTGGGGAGAAAAAATATCAAAGCCAAGATGTTTCTTTGTACTGTAAAAGCCTCCATTTTAGCCCCTCTGCCATCCACAGGATATTCTTCGTTTTGGCAGAAGAGGACCAGGACTCATTGTGGAAAAATTTTTCCTACTTGATTAATCTCTCCAGAGAGTCAGGTGTTCATCTACTGAATATGTGGGAGCCTGAAGGTGCAGGGAGGTCTTCAGGATGAAAGGAAGATTTATCACTTAAAGGCAAGCATTACCCTGAAGATGGTGCAAGGACATGAGACATTAGCACAAGGAAAGAAAAGGTTGAAATATATGTGAAAACAAAGGTTTTAGAAGGATTGGGAAGATCAAGAAGAGAAGACAAAGTGAAAAACGCAGTTGTGGAGGAGATGATGAGGCATAAATGGCTGTGAGAGAATAGGAAGCTCCAGTGAGTGGATCAGATGCTCATGACAGAAAAGCAAGAACAGCCAAAACAAGTGATGAGAGGGCAGCTTAGATCCTCAAAGGACACCAGGCTACTCACTGGAGGATTGAGATGCTTGGACCAAAGGATACAGTCAGAAAAGTGCTGAAAACGGCCAGAAAGGAGGCAGAGATGAAGTCAAAGGACAAAGAAAAATGACACACAGGATGGTGCTGGTGGGAACCAAAGGGTGATGTGCTCCATGTGGAGGGAATTGCCACCAAAGCAAGGAGTGGCAAATTTTAACACACCGATTTACAACTTAGATGGGGGAAAGGGCAACACCACAAGTCTTGGATTTACTCTCTTCTGGTCCTGTTTTCCCAAGCAGCCATGACACGTTATCCAGGAGGCTTGACATTACTGCACTCTTTACAGCCATTGCAGTGAAAAACTGCTGGAGTTTTCAAAAAGCTGTCCTGCCATCATCCTGCAATGAGACATTTTAAAAGTGTTGATTTTCTGTCTGCTAATTTTATCCAGGCTTAATTAAAAGCAACCAGAGAGAGCAAGAGACTCAGAGAGAAGACGAGAGGGAGGAAAAATAAAATTATTTAGCTTCACATTCCAGGGACCCAAGCACAATTTGGCAACTAACTGAGGCTCAAGAGAGACTTTTTAATTTTTTTTCTTTCTAAATTATATGTACTGAGTTTATAATTATAAAGATTCAGATCTTTGGCATTGTCATTTCCAGCAAGTCTCATTACATGTCTTGCAGCAAGTACATGGCTGTTAATACTAATTCCATAATGACAGTGGAACAGTGAAGTCAAATTTAATAGTTCCTCAGTTAATCATTAAAATTAGCCTATCTCTGTGGATACTGGATCTTCTAATATTTCCATGCAATGCCATGGAAATTGTAATTTCTGAGGCTTGGGTAATAAATGAGATGTCAAAAGGGGCTTTTTAATGTGTTATCACCCCATGGAGGCCAATAAGGCTACCTCAGTCCTGGCTCAGAAATGTTGGAGTGGGCTGTGCAAGCCAATTCCTTTCTGTGATAGTTTGCTGTGCAAAATCTATTTTGACATATCCATGAGATACTGAAAGGTCAAAGGCGGTGAAGCAAATACAAGATAGCCAGAGCACGTGGCATGCGTTTCAGTTTAGAGACAAATTTAGGAGAAAAATGGTCTGGAATGAGTGTTTTGTCTAAAGAGAAGGGCTTCAGTAATCCCCTTTTTCTGCCAATGAAAGAAATTAACACCAGTGGGTGAAAGTGAAAATATCCCAACTGTTTATTAACAAAACAAGGTGCCTGCACAGCACAGAAGAAATGATTGAATAAATGCTAGATATTGAACTTTCAGAACCTTATCCCCTGCCCCCCACCCACAGCAGAACAAAAAACTAAAAATGCCTGAGGAAGAAAACACACTGGCTGCTGCATGGTGGGGAAGGCAAAATGATGGACTTCCCTTTGCCTCAGGGAAGGGAAAACTGAGTTCATGGAGCGACTCAGGCAAAACAGATGGGAACCTCTTGAACCTCTGGTACTGGACAGCAGAGAAAGCTGGTGGATTTTGGTGTCCTTTCTCTTGTGGGTTCAGCTTTTCTCAAGGTCTTGGCCTGGCCAGAGCAGCCCCTCTGCTGGTCTCCTGCAGGTCCTGATCAACCCTCTCAGTAGTTGTCTGATTTTGGACCAAAACCAAGCCAAACAGTTGAAGAGAAAAAAAACAGAAGCCACTGAAAGGATTGGCTGTGCAGCCTCCAAGCCAGGGAAAGGAAAAAAGGAAACTTCTTGCTAAAGCTAGAAAAAAACCCTAATCTAGCGAAGCAATAATCAATCATCTGGTCAGCACTTTGTCAGTCTTTGAACAAAGCCCGTGCTGGGGCTCCCAGGCTCTGCCTCTCTGCCAGAGATATCTTAAATCTTAAAGCAGGTGATTAGGGAATAGAGTATCATCATAAAATCACCCCTAGACACCATGCTAATAACTATGAGGTAGGGAGAAAGAAAAGGAAGGCCTCACAATGGTCAGGTTGAACTGCCTTGTGGGGAACTCCACCAGGCATAGATTCCTGTAAATTCTTTATGGCTTCAGTCAGACTTTTTTTTTTTTTTTTTTATATATTTTTAATTATTATTCTTCAACATTTTTTATTTTCTCATTCCTGAATTGGATGACTTTGCCTACAAGATTAAATGCTTTGGCATGACCTAGAGATTGAAGCCACCTCAGAACCTGGGCAGGGACATTTGGAATGGTTCAGTTAAATGATCTTATCAGCTTAATGAGGGAATTCTTGCTCATGAAGGCTTTCACCAAAAAAGAAACTGAAAATAAGTATTTTATCATTGAAGAAACTGGATTAATGAAAATTTTGTTCTTCTTTACGAGTAGATGACTGGTGGGAGATTACAGATTTTAAAAAATAATCACCATCATCTCTTCTCAAATGTTGATTCTTACAAGCTGCAGACAAGTTTTCTTAAATAATGGGCTCAAAATCTTTGCTGCTTTCTAGAAGAAAACCACTGTGTGAAATGACTGGTCATTTAATAAGTACTCTGCCTTTTAGTTTGGTTGTTTCTATATGAGCTCCTGAATTTAATACCATTGCCTTGATAAGGAATAATGAAGGAAGGGACAGAGAAAAGACAGAGTGATCTTAATGTGGGAAGAGATGGGATGGAGTTGAACTTAAAGCATACAATAAACTGGAACTCAGGCAGTGTGTTACCAGGGCTGCTGGAAAGGTGAGCAGAGGAAGGTAGTGTCAGGAAAGATCCAGGCAAACTGGCAGCTGTCAAATATGAGAGGGTCCTGGGAAATGAAGAGTAAGGAGACTGTATATCCCATGACTTCAGAAATCCAGGGATCTCCCACAGCGTGTCCAGCTCCAGATGTCTGATATCGGGATTGCTCTGCCTTGAGTCAGAGGTTTCTCCTCTGGACTTTGAAGCTGATAACCTCTCGACTAAATTGCATATCCTCAGACACCTCAACTCCACAACAAAATCTGGAAGAAAACATCTGTCATTGTTCAGTGTATATTGGATTATACACTTGTCTCTGAAGGATCCATATCAATTCAGGCCATCCAAATGGTCTGTGTTGTTGAATCTGATGTCCTTTGCACAGAAGATAGTAGGAGAGATAAAATTCAATTAATATAATTGATCCAAACTAGAACTCCAAATAATTTTTTAATGCTTTGACAGAAATTTCTGTAGGAGCAGATGAATCAGTTTCTAGTCTGAGAATGAATATCTTTGTGATGAGATATGTGGTGATGCCTTTGGGGTTGAGAGAAAATCCCCCTACTCAAAGTTCTCATTGGGTAAGGCTCCACAAGGCTTTGACCTCAAACAATAACTAAGGGTGTTTTCTTTTGTGGCAAATTGCTATATCGTGTTCAAAATTAGGCAGTTAAGGGAAGGAATAGAAATGATGTGGGAATCTCTCTATAAAGACTACAAAATATAGAAAATATTTTAAATACAAACTTCTTACTCTTTCATATGTTTATTTGAAGATTTGCATTTTCAACATTCAGTTATTCTTTAAATCATTTCAGGGTGTCTTGTTTCAGCACACCGATAGCTATACATTTTCTTAAATGAAAATCTAGGAGAGCTTCCTAGGAACATAAAGGTTTTCTGGAACCTGACATTTTCAAGAAGTTTTCTCAGGGACTTTGTCCAGAAGAAATGAAGTGCAAGTAAGTGTGTCAGCTGCTTTAAGATGCTCTGAATTAGTTCTGTCTTGCAGGACAGCTTGCAGCACATCTCAAGCTTGATGATAATTTCTGTTCTGTGTGGTCAGCGCATCCAAAATCTTTTTTCCAAAATAAGCAAATGTATCCTTTTTGGCTTTTTCCCTGTAGGTTTCTTGAATGCATGTTGCTTGGGTCTTGCTCTTTATTAGCATCACAGGCCTCTGGAGCCTTCAGTCCACACTTCTCCAGCCCCTTGCCCCCTGCTAGAGCCCCCCAAGGGCTCTGTAGGGAGGAGTGTCTTTGGGGAATGCCATTTCATCATTTGGCCTCGTCCCTTCCTAGTTCTGCTACAGGCTCACACGTCAAGTTTGAGGACAAACTTTGGCTGAAAACAAAGCTGAAAATTTAGAGGAAGCTGAAAAAGCATCCAATTCACACCAGAGGGAAACTCTGCAATTAGTTTTGTTCAAAAAGGCATCCAATCAGCTGTGCACATATGGTATAAGTGTTTGGGAAGTTGATAGCCTGACAAGCAGAACAGCTCTGCTCTCGTCCAAGCTAGTGGGAAAAAGATTGGCCCATCTGTGAACAAATGCCATGGTCTGGAGGCTGTTCTCTTCCCATTAGCTTTTCTTTGGTTGTTTTTTTTCTTCCTCTCCTTCAGTGCCATTTTTTAAAATGCCTAACAGCCTTTCTGTAAGAGAGTGCAGAGAGCATGACTGGATTTAAAGCATTTCCACTATATGCTTCTGATTTATTTTTGTAATATTTCATAACTCACTGGAAACTTGACTCTTATTCCCTCCCCCCCCCCAAAAAAAAATCCACTCTTCAGTTCCAGCTTTTAATGAATGGGAGATAATATGCCATGCTCACTCCAAGCAAAATATTTACTTCTTCTCCATATACTTAATTAGTTTTTCTCTTTATTGTCCAGGACTCCCAAACAATTGCTGCAAGCTTCTCACAGAAGCCTGCAATGGAGAAAATAATTTTTTTAATTCACAAAGTTAAATCATAACATGCTGCTCATCTTTCTAGACTTCAGGTCTGGTGTATTGCTGATGCATTATAACATGCACTTGTGATTAATAAGACTGAGGAGTCTTGAGAAATTAGCTAGAAAAGTTGCAAATGCTACATTTCTGGAAAGATTGACTGGAGGGAGCTTTGAGCATGTTGACTCAGGGAGTTTCCACCTCTAGGGGAAGGTATGGCAGGGGGCTTGGAAATGGGCAATCTTTAAGATTCCTTCCAGCCCAAACCATTCTGTGACTCTCTGAATGGTTCCAAATGTTATATTATTTCTTGCCAGAAATGCCAGACAGAAAGTGCTGGGGTTTTCTTTGCTATTACCTACCCACATTTTCAGAACAAGGAGTTAATACCTTCCCCACCAAATCAGGGCAACTGGCCTAAAAGGGTAAACACAGAGAGTGTCTCACTTTTTTTTTTCTTTCCTATCTGATGATTGCTGTGCTGAGACAGCTTGAAAGGAAGCCCTTTTTCTCCAGCAGCATGGGTACGAAATGTCTCCTGAGAGGTGATAGCTGCTGTTTCTCTTTCAGACCACGGACTCAGATGAAATGAGGACTGTGACCGTGCATTGCCTCTTTGACCCCCATGCTGGGTAAAAGGTGTTTTCTCATCAAATCCTGTGTGACCTCTCCTAGCCTATGCCCAAGGCACACTGTGACCTACCTTCCCATTTAAACTTGAGCTAGAAGGGAAAGGGTACATGTGTGCCAGTTCTTAATGCCCAGTAGATATTTTTTAAGTAATGGACATTTGGGGAGGAAGGGGGAAATCTGTTACATGGAAAACCCTGGGCTTATTTACCCTGTTTTTTCCTCATTCCAGGGTAGAAGTATGTCTGTCTGGAGAAATATGATGAGTGTGTTTTAAGCTCTCCAGGAAATAAGCCCCAATGGGTTGAAATACAAATTCACTTGATTAAGGGCTGATTTAAAAATTTTCTTAAAAGCAGATTAAAAATTAAACAAATCCCTTTTTGAGAGCTGATCCACTCCTTACACATTCCCTTCCAATATTTAAAAATGCCTTAAAGTGCCACTCAGGCATCCACAGAGACCAGCAGTCATACTTTGGTTTTGTCACTACATTTCTGGCTGATACAGCATTGAGTGCATTGCATATTCCCCAAAATAAGAATACACTGCACATCCCCCAAAATAAGAAGAGTGAGAAGGATGGGAATAGAGATGTGACATTAAAAGACTAGGATGATGGGCTTGAAATCTTTGTGGTCTCTGGGTGAACAGGGTGTGAAGTTATCGATAGCAACCAGGAAGGATTGGCAATGTTTGATGCTTCACTTATGGCTCAATATCTAGAATGGAGAGACTGATTGGTTTCGGAGCACGTTGTAATCAATATGGCATATTTGATGAATATTGCAGCCCTAATTAACCATGACTCGGTTGTTGAGTGTTTCAAATGAGAAAAATGATCATGTCAACGCTCTAATTTCATAAGAAGAGAATTATTGCCTTATTTTCTGGTATTTGTTTTGCTTTATGCATATGCATCTTTATTTCTGTGCTTGTGTATGCTCTTTGCTTTAGTGAATATGTTTTTGCAAGCTCATGTTAAGCAGAATTTGTCTCTGAGCCAAAATTGACAGAAAAAGCTTAATCTGCAGCAAAAAACCTCTTATATTTGTTGATTTTTTTTTGTTTTTTTGGTTTTTTTTCTTGCAGGGTTTTAAGAGGAGAACAGAATACTTGGCACAGAGCATGGCCATCATACTCCAGTGGCAGGGAGTAGTGGTGTTAGCTTGCTTTCAGCACCATCTTTGCAGGAGTCTGTGCAGCCTCCAGCACTCACACTGTCACCATCCACAGCTGCACAGGCAACGTCTCAAAGCCCAAACTGACCATTACTTGGGACTTTGTATGTGCTACAATATTTTAATGCCACTATAAAGTGCCCTACAGCAATGTGATTGATGAGCACATGCCTCATGCCCTGAGTGGTGCTGTCACTCCTGAGGCTGTTAGATGAGCAGGGGGTGTCTTGAGGCCTCTCCAATTAGTTGACCCTCCAACACACACCAAGGGTGCCCCAAGGAGATCTGTGCCCACTAAAGATGTTAACTCTCCCTGCAGGGAGGTATGCCAGTGAAATAGCATGCAGGACTGAAATACACCCTGTCAAAATGGGTGCTATTAGGGTTAGGGGCAGAGTTAGATGCCCCAAATCAGAACTTTCACAAATTTCAACTGCTAAACCCCAAACAATGTGATCCAGAATCAGAAGAACACAATATCTCCTACCCTCCCAGTCGGACACCAACAATGCTGGGTCCTTCCTAAGTATCATGCACATTTAGAGATGCCTCTGTCAGAGAAAGGAGTAGACCTGCCTCTCTACTGTAGAGTTCACAGAGAGGAGAGTGAGCTCTAGCTCAGAGGATTAACCAAGGCCATGTGCCATGCCACCTAATCAGGTCATCATCTACCCTGGGGGAGTATGATACCTGTCTTGCAGAGCTGAGACTGGAGAGGGTGTAGATGCCTGAGGGGAGCTTTGCTTGCACCATGAGATAAAGGTGCCTTAAGACTCATCCTGGATGCACTCACACATCTATGTGGATGACCCTCTGGGTCCTACTCCACCACAGGTACTGGGATCCAGAGGGTCCTGGAGTGGCCAATGGTCACCTCACCCAGGTTCAAAGATGGGCATGGCTTTGCCTTGCATGAATGCCAGTAGCATTTGTAGAGACACTGTAAGAGACCAACTCAAGAATGGACCCAGGGAGATGTACAAAGATAAATGAGCCCTTAATCCTTGGCCTTGTCCATTCTTCTAGTCTTTAAAAACATTGCACAGGAGGTTAATCTGCCTCAAATGCCTCCAGCAGCAACCTGACCATGCTGAGATACCTTGTCCTGTAGCATGCTTTGTCTCAGGTTTTTTTCCTGTCACAAAGTTATTTATGTTTGGTGTCTGGCAGTTAGTTGCCAATGAGTTAAAATATATACAAACCTAATGCAGTCCTATGCTCCCCTTGCAGTGGATGCTTTGAAAACTTGCAATAAGTTTTCAACTTATTGAAAACTTCAAGTTCCAGAAAATTTTTATATTCCTAGAAAGCTCTCCTAGACAAAACACACTCTAGTGTATTTGTCTAGCTGTCCTCTGACAGTGTCCCCTCTCCCTGTCCCCCTCTCTCTCCTTCACTGAGTTCCAACCCCTTTGCCATAGGCAGGGACACCTTCCACCAGCAAAGGTTGTTCAAAGACCCATCTAAACTTTCCTCCTGAGATCTTTCTGATTTCTGCAGATTTGAGAATAATTAAACCATCTGAATTGCCTAGTAGTTTTATTTGCATGTATTGATTCCTGGAGAGGCAGGAAGTTTATATTTGAATGATGCATTGGCACACCATTAGCTCTGATTGATATGGCACTTTTAAATGCATGCTGTCATCTTGCACTTAATTGGAGATGACTTAGTTATTTTGCTGGGCATTGCATGTCAGGATGGGTCCCTGATGAGCTTTTGAGCTTCCTGCAAGGGAGAACGTGGAGAAGGTGGTTCTGTTTTGTCTGTAGATGTATAAAAGCGACAGCAATTTGGAAAGGAGGATGTCACTGAGGCAAGAGAGCAGAGAAGGACTGAGAGGCATATGAGACCACAGCCTCCCTAGTACTGTTGGTTAGCAGGGTAGCCACAAAACAGACCTCTGTCTGATTTGTTATGGCAAACAGCTCTAAAAGAAGAAGGGGTGTTTTTCAAAGAACAAAAATTTATTTGACCCACTTTGTTTAGTGGGAAAAAAAATAAAGGTAAGATGCCCATATAGTTATTAATTTCCTCTTCATCTATTTGATAGCATTTGCGAATTTTCTGTTTCCTCATATTTGTGATTTGAGGGTTATTTAGGGAAAATAAGTCTTTGAGTCTAGGAGCTGCATCCCAACATAGAGCTGGGCACCAGGATAGAGACCCCCAGCTCTCTTAAGCATTGTGGTCCCTGGGCCAGAGGACTGGGGACTTGGGACTGCCATTCAGTCTGTAAGCAAGGGACTGAATTCCCCATCCACCCCCAGTCTGGCACAGGCTGGCTCCCACCTACTAAGACCTTTCCAGGGACTGGAATCCCCTATTTTGAAGATCTGCCCAATGTGAAAAGAGGAAAGACTGGGTCTGAGCCCTGCGCCCAGGTTCAAACACAGACCACGTCCAAAGTGTCACTTGATCCTGCTGGAGTTTAATTCCTGTAAAACTTAGCAGTGTTTAGTGACAGATTTCCCAGCTGTGCATAGACAAAACGTAGCTGAGCACTACTGAGGCACCATTTAAAAATTTTTACTGTGTAGATTAATTTCACGCATAAACACTGGCACAGTCCACTGGCGTGCAGGCCTTGTAAGCTTAGTAAATGCCTGCATGTTCTCTGGCTTTCTCCAGTTTGAAAATGTTTCCTTTCCCTTCCAGAAACATCAAAGCACACAAATGTGTTTTATTACCCCGAGGCAAGGACATAAATCATCCAGCACAGAAAAAGCACATCCAGCATAAGGCAGGAAGGATGCAGCATGGGAGTCTGTGGAGCACATAACTCCTGGGGCAGTGGTGTGAGGTGCTATCATGCCCATAGCATTGCTGGCATTTCTGAGGCATGTTTCCTGTTTTCATTGCAAATAGCTAAGGGTGTCCCTAGATCCCCATTAATTATATACAAATGAGTGTTCTCTGCAGCATGGCCGTATTTATTGTTAAAATTTGTTTGTGCCATTAGCCTTCACGTATTTTCTTCCTCATGGCATGTTTCTCTGCTGGTGTTGCGTGGACAGTTTTTCTTCATCCTGGACCACATATCACAGGGAAAGGTCCAATTTTAATAGATATTGGACTGAAAACTTCTTAGAAATCAGCTGCAGAACACATTTTTTCCCTCTGCAAATCTAATGTCATGCCAGGGAGAGAAACAGACTCCAAATGCACCATGGTTTCTCCTGTATAATGTCAACTTGATGTTGATTTGACTCCCAGGGGGCTGTTTCCTGAATGCAGAGATTTGATGATAGAGACCCTCCAGTGGAGTTACTCTGGCCCCTCTACATCTTTCTCATGCTACGTGCCAAAAAAAAATGTATTGTAGGAGGAGGATTCCCCATCACTTCATGGAGCTAGAGTATTGGCTAAGGTGATTTATGTAAATAAAAGAAAATAGAATGGCGCAAAACAAAGTAAAATAAATAAAATAGTGGATGCAGAGGGTGAGCCTGGACAAGGGGGTTGAACTGAAGATGTGCAGGTTCACGGGTCAGGAATGAGCCCCTGCGTGGCCACCACTGCAAAGAGAGGTAGGAAATGAGGGACTGATGCATGCTGAGGAACAAGTTGCTTGATAAATTACTAATTTAAATTAGTAAATTAAATTAGGTTCTGTAGGAGAACAGTTTGTAAGGATAGCGCAGAAGGCAATTTTCCTCAATGAATTACAGCTGTACTGATTACCAAGGAGTGGAAACAGCCTTGCCTGTCCAATGAGGATGGAGATTATAAAAGAGTGGGTTGGCTAGGTGAGAGTTGGTTGTAGTTTGAGTATTGGAGTTTGCTGCAGTTCAGGATGGAGTCTGCTGGCTGTGCTGTGAGGAGGAAGGGATGTGGCTGGGTAAGGGACAGCTTGGGGTTAGCCAGTCATGCAGAAGGAAGAAGGACACTTGCTGAGAGAAGGAGTAATTGTTGTGTGGAGTTGCCTGAGAAGTTTTTAATAAAGGACTGGTGATGATGCCAGTCATGTCCGTCTCGATGTAATTCAGGAAGGTTCGCTTCCTAAAGAACTCAAGTTCTCCATGTGCTCTTCTGTCCTCTGAATTGAAGTCCTTCCCCCTTGGCAGCAAAATCTGATTCAAAGGATGATTTTTAAGGATGCCTGTCTTGGCTGCTGCAGCCCGTATCCTGGAGAGGAAGCCGAGGTTGTTTAGCTGCAGGTGGAGGCTGGTGTTAATCAAGGGGATGTGTCTGGGCTGGAGGCAATGTGTTTATTTTGAGACTAGGAAACCATGTAGGAGAAGGAGGCAGGAGGGACAGTCAGGAATGCTGTGAGAATGTGATGTCTGTCCTTGGGAGGAGAATGCCTTCCTGTCACCCTGCCAGCCATTGCTTCCCTGCCCATTACAGGGTGGATTAAGTAAGCAGCAGAAGGACTCTGACAGAGATCAGAATCCAGAGGTTTTTTTTTCAATATGTCTTTCTTTTAAAATCTCCTTTTATGCTCAGCCACTCAAAGAAAGCCATAACTATTTTCTATTTTCCCTTTCCTACTCTGGAAACGCACTTGGCTTTGCAAGTCTCAGGCACTGAGAGGAGACAGAGATGGAGAGCTGACCACAACAGAACCAAGGCATAATCTGGACCCTATGTCATCATGCTCAGCATATAAAATGGGCTAAAAAAGGGGAGAGTTTGGAGTTACGTTATTGGTCTTCTTAAGCATTATTACATGCAATGAATCCCTTCTTTCCTGGGGATTGCTGACCACGTGCCTGCTCATGGGAAGTGGTGAATGAATTCCTTATTTTTCTTTGCTTGTGTGCATGATTTTTGCTTCCCTTAAAGTCTTCTTATCTCAATCCACAATTTTCTCTTACACTTCCAATTTTCTCCCCATCCTGCTGGTGGGGGAGTGAGTGATTGACTGTAGGTGCCTGGTGACTGGCATTAAACATCTTGAAAAGTGCCTGCCCACCACCTGGGGCAGTTTAGCCAAGAGAACTTCGTGGTATGACCTTCACCTGTAGGGAATAGGTTAAAGCCAGGACATGAGTGCTTCCCTCTAGTTTATGCTCTGCTGCTTGTGGCAATGAGGGGCAGCAGCAGTGACCAGAGGAGAATACATGGTGCCCTAGGGGAAAAGGAGGCTAAAGACCAATTTCACTTTTCTTGCTAACTATTTATACTTCTTTTATTCATTTATTCCTGCCTTTTTTTTTTTTTATTTTTTTAGCCAATGACACTTGGTAGATCTCCTTGATAGACAACAACTTTATTTTGTACCAGCATAATCTCTGCTATATCCAAAAGTTGACTGTAATTTCCAGCCACTCTTTTTGTTTCTATCATTCGTATTTGCTTGTCTTTCTCTTCTCATGCTTGCAGCCTGTAAGATGCCTTACCCCAAATGAGAAACAAGATATTTTTAAGTCATGCTTCCTTACCAACAATGATGAATGTGGCCCAAGGTGCAGATGTTCAACAAATGGGAAAGTGCTAAATGCAACAACAAAAAATGCATCCTCTGGGCAGGCAACTGAGCCTGTGGCACTGACTGCTCTGCAGAAGCAGTGAAGAAAACAATTTAACAAGATTCAAGATGCCTTCAAATTTTGGTTATTTATGTGGAGATAAGGCATATAAAGGATAGAGTTATACACTATATGCTTGTTTGGCTTTTTCTGTGTAAGAAGTGTGGGAGAGAGGAAACATCTCCTGGCTGAGATCCCGCTCTTGTCTCCCTTGTGTTCTTCCTTCCCATCACTGCCTCTGCTGGATGCAGTCATCTCAGTCTCCTCCCTTGCCAGGCCTAGAGTTGATGTGTGCAATGATGTAATTCCATCCAGGTCTTGGGACTGCTCGTTTTGCTTCTCTCCTCTTAGCTCTGCAGTGTTGAGGCTCATGTGAAGGCTGAGGCAATGATGCTGTCCTGGGTCACTAAAACTGGTGCTCACTGGTGTCCTGTGCTGTGTATGCTGCTTTCCCAGCTCTGTCCCCCCTTGTTTAACATTAGGGCTGCAAATCCCTGCATCTCTTTGCACTTTCTGTAGTCTTGCATGAAGATGTACCTTTCACAGCTGCCAAGGACACCTCCTGCTTGTGCTTGGCCTGTTCATAGCAAGAGTGTCTTTGGGTGGTTTGTTTAATGACTGACATTTCTTCAGCCATCCTTGTTTATGGCTCACCAGGACCAAGGGTTGCTCCTGACCCCTCTTATGTTTCCTGGATTTTTCATGCCTTACATTATAGATGGGTTGTAAAGGCAGAACAAAGTAAATCAAATAATACAACTGGGTATTTTTTTGGTATGAGGTGCTGCACCTTAACTGAAACAAGTGGTATGTTTAAGGCTGGTTTTAGTTTAAGATGGCTGGAGGCAGTGAGTGTTGGGTTGTGTTGACCGAGGGTCTGCAAGATAGGCTTTTCTTTTCATATTTTCTTCTCATATTTTCATATTTCATTCGCATCCTCTTGAACAAGATGCAGACTACCAGAGGCTCAGGCTCATGATGAGGGCCACAGGATCGTGGCAGCCCAGGATTTGCAGATGTCTTTGGCACCTCATCTCTTCCAAGCAGGTCCCTGGGGAAAGGGGACTTAAGAGAGATGTGTGCTATGTAGAAGTACTGGACAAAGCAAGCATTTTCTGCCTACAACACTTTCCTAACTCCTATTATTCTTTTATATTATATTTATTTATATTATTCTCCTATAGTCCTTTGATTTGTTTTTGAGAAGAACCAAGCCTGAAAGCATAACCCATCTTGAAGTCTTCTTCTCCTTGGGGTTCAGCAATACAAGTGAGAGTTTTAGCAGAAGTAGTTTAAAACATGCTGTCTCCCTTGCTTGACATACAAGGCTAGCCATTGCAGGGAAGGTCTAGCAGGTTGTCTCCACCAGCACAAAAAATGGCTCATGAACTGGGTAATTCTGCTGAAGCAAAGGAGGCAGTGCTTTATCTCAGTCCTCTCCATCCACAGCAAGGCTAAATCAGCAGGAGGCATTTTCATTGGTCACAGCTCCACATCTCTTTTCTCTTTTTGGCTAAATAAAAGTGTTGTTGTTGCTGGTTTTGTTTTCTTGCTAGTGTGTTTGGTTTTTTTTTTCCATTCCTTTTTGGGGTCACACTGCTGGGGTTGCCATTTGCTCTCCACAGCTGGAGCAAAGTCTCTGTCTGCCACTGCTTCCCATTCCCAAGCATAGGGGTATATCCCCATCTCCCTCCCCCTCCAATTCCCCAGCATCCTGCTGGAATGTTGGCATGAACTTTGGACAATGGCTGTTCTTTCAGAGCCCTTGGCTATGAGATAGGATTAGCGGCTGGCTAGCTCAAGCTCCAGAGCTGCTGTGGTGCTCACTTGGCTAAAAAATTTTAGTTTGCCCCACATCCAACTGTATATTAATATAGTCAAGCAGAAAAAAACAGACCAAAACATGATCCAGGGGCCCCTTTGTGTCAGGAGAAAAACAAGTATGCAGATCTGCCAGAATGTTTCCTCTGTATCACAAGTTTTGTCAGCCTTCCACTGACAAAGGGCAAAAGCAAGGGGACTACAGCCTTTATTTTTTTTTTTCTGAAATGAAATTCTACTTTTTTCTCTTCTACAGTTTTACTAGGCTTAACTGGAAACAGCAACAAAACAACACTCAGAAGTGCTTTTTGTTAACATGATTTTTAAAACTTCCATTTCTGTTTTTATATCATGGTAAAAATCAACTTCACCACAGGGTCTTGTTTGTTTTCTGACTCCTGCTCTTATGCCAATATTGTTCTGATATAAAGTTCCTCAAGAACATCTAGTGTACATTATTACATATTCTATGTTATACATGGGGGTTATATATATAGCTATCCTGGAAACTGTCTTTGGGACATCATAGATCTTACATAAGACATTTTATATAGAATTTTGTATGATTTTTTTAAGTGTATGCAATGCCAAAAAAATTTACGATGACATAGTATATGTGCAGTTGATATATACAAGGTATAAAATACAGTCTATACTAAAACTTATCTAAATACTGTATCAGGCATCATATAATAAAAACATATAATGTGTTGTGTTTACAGTAAATACTATGGGTAGTGTAATATCTATTATAGTTCATTATGATAAGAAGATAAGATGTAATATGTTTCATTATGTAATGCATTGTATCTTGCTAATGACATATACTAGACAAACAATGTAGTATGATATAACTCCTATATGGTATGACAAAAATATAATACAGGACATAAAGTATACGTACTGCATAATATAAGGTGTTCTGTTGTGTGCAGTTATATCCCAAGTTACATTTATATAAAATACCACTATTGTGCTAGTGTATATGTTGCTACATATACATTGGATATTAAATATTATATAGTTTATATGTGGTCTAAACCATAGTATTTGTAGTAGACTTCTGGTATATGTTATCTCCATGTTAGATGATATCTGGATGGTTTAATTTATGTGATGCAAAATACTTTGTATGCAAATATTGACTTTATGTTACAGCTTTTACCTGTGTTTAGGGATTACATAAACCCAAGTTTGATCTAATGCATTTTCTATAGAGCACACATTTTTATCTAATTAAATTAGGTGCAGTACACATACAGTATATAATAATATATGCTATATGGTCCAAAATGCATTAACTACCCATTATCTGCTATATATAGTTTATAGTAAATTCAGAATATATATTGCATACAAATTGCTTTGATTGGGGAAAAAAGGTAATCAATGTCTCCTCAGCACCTGGCCTCTCATTTTGCTTTTCTGCAGAAAAAAATAAACACACCCTGCTCTGGTGTGGGGGTGCTGTGAAGGGCACACCAGGCAGAGAAGGGATTTTTAATTTCAAGATGCCTATTTGTGTGCTTCTGGATTTGTGGGTCTCTGCTGCTTGTTTCAACTGTCTTGTGATTTGATCTCTCGTCCTCTGCTTCTGCTTTTATTTCAAAACAATTTCCTGACTTGCTGCTGTGATATAGTTTAAAAATATATTAAAATGTTATAATTTAGGCATACATTTCCCATCCAGAAGGACACTTCAACGAAGCAGGTGCTTGGAAACTGGTGTGAAATAAGTAGGACTTTTAAGTACAAGGCAAAATCCAAAGAGGCTCCTGGCCTCTGCAACAGCTAGTGGCAGCACTGCTACCCAGACTTGCACTGAAAATTATTTATAAAAGCTTGTTCCATTTTTTTTCCTGGGGAAAACCGGGAGGATCTTGGTGACTATTTTTAATAGGTGAGGTGTGTCTTGTGGCAAATGCCAACCACATTTTCCAACATCAACCAAGTGCATGGACTTGCTGTTCTATCAAGGAGTGGATGATGCTCAACAGGGTTAAACTGGTGGAAAATTTCACCTGTGTAATGCAGACAGATTTAGCCCCCCCAAACCATGAGCCCTGAGCTGCCACCAGATGGAGCAGCCTCCCCAAGTACCTCCTCCATGGTCTGTATTTCCATGAGGAATCTTTTTGGTTTTCTTTTTTTTTTTCTGAAGGAATTCATTATGATAAATATTTTATCAGTGGATTCTGAAACAATTAATAGTGATTTGACATTTACTTTAAGGAGTTGCTGATAATTCTAGTGGAATGAGAAAATAGGGTATTTAAATGCCTCTGGACACTTTTACTTCAGAAAAAAAAAAAAAGGCAAAAAAAGCCCAAACCCAAGACTAATTAAAATCCCAAAGCACAATTTTTACCTTACAAATAACCCAAAGTCATAATGACCCCTTTGGAAGCTGCTGTGTGAGGGGGCTAGGGAGAGGAATCAAAGCCAATTTAAAGCATGCACAGAACCCTCTGAGGAGATTCACGTGGCCATCCTGAAAGGTAACCCAATTTCTCTTGGACACTCTCTCTGAGAAGCTGATTAGGGAAATTGGTGATAGGGCCTCTGTTACTGTAGACACAGATTGACATCCAAGGTAATCAGCTCCACAGAAGACTTTCCAAGGCACAAATCCACCACTTTAACACCTTCCCTTTCAGACCTTGTTTAGAAATCTCTCAAGAAGACTCTCCTAATCCACATCTTTTGGAAAAACATCCATCTCTGTGAGGATCTGTGCCACTTCAAATGCACGCCCTTCTTCTTTCTCCAACGAAATAGAGGTTTTCCTCTTGACGTTGTGCTAGTCAAGAAGGGTGGGATGGGCAGTACTTTCTCCTAGCTAAGAAGGCCATTTATTTGCTCTCCTTTTAGACATACACACTGTTGCAGCAGAAATAGGCTACAGTATGGGTAAAGTAGGTGCTTCCACTGCTGTAGAGTTCTGGAGATGAAGTGAGAACAGCTGAAGCCAGTGAGAAGCACAGCTATTGCTGGTATTTCTCTCTCTCAAGTTAGCTCAAACCATACATACAGCAAAAAGGCAGACATTCCCCACTGCCATGCATCTCCTCTTCCCTTTGGCAGTCCAAGGGTGGCACACAAGGAAAGGTGAAATTTCAGAGACAGAAGCCATTTGTTGGGTTCCAACACCCAGCCAGCCCCCTCACTTCAGTAAGACTGGGTTGGTACACACACTTTCACCTATGTTGGTGTCATGGAAGAAAAAAAAAAACAACACTTTTGTGGTCTTTGAAGTATCTTCTACCTATCCATTTTTGAAATAAGTGATGGTGGAAAGGACAGATACCATCTAGCATACATAATTCTCTATTATACCTGTGGATTGCATAGATGTGGAGTATTCTTTGACAGATAACAGACACCGGGATTTAGTGCAACAGGACAGGTTTTGTAACATCTCTTGTGCAGCAATGGGCCCAGTCAAGATGCCTTCTCCCCTCTGAGCTACAAAATCTTCTCAAAATCCTCCCTGGCAGGAGGTGTCTGGTTCTTACAAGAATCTGCCAAATTACAAATTTTAATGAGGAGCTGGGTGCATGCACTGCTCCTGGCACATCCAAACCAAAATGACCTCTGCACCATCGGCATGGTGATGAGGAATAAACACACAAGTGGCATTGCCTTGTCGTCAGGACAAGCTTTATTAACTATTGGCATTAACAAGGTAGTTATGAAGGCATTGGTTCTTTCAGTTACAAGGAAAGTAACAAGACTCGGGTTCAGCATGTAAATGACAAAGTAACAAAAAAGGGATATGTTAACCCATATAACTACTAGACCATCTATTAGAAGACATTTTGCAAGCAACATTCTACATTTCTTTGCATTGAAGTAAAAACGTATTTTTTGGTCAAGAAAATTACCTTTTTCAATTTTTACACTTTTTTAAAACTTATATCACAAATGTCAGGGTAAGGCAAATCCTGGATGAACAATATGATAAAAATCCCTCTTCCCCAAGAAAATAGATCCACATACTCTGTTAAATTTTGTAATTTTAAAAGCAAAGCCGGCATGCACTGCATATAGAGAAAACTTTTTTTTTTTTAATATAGTTTCATTCAAGTCCTAAAGCAGAACAGTGTTAATTCAAAGAGAGGCTTTCTCAGTGCTTTATAGAAAGAGTGACAATTAGCTGCAGTGACCCCTTATTGCAGACTATGTCTAAGTATCACCTTTGGATGTCATCATGGGAGCAGTCACCAGCCTGAGGAATATCGTGCCTAATGGTAGGGGTGAGGAGTTTCAGACACAGGAGAAACAACAATCAAGCACAGCCTCTTATGCTGAATGCAAACATCAGCACCCAAAGGCTGCTACTCCCTTTACACCGCCTACTATGAATACATTTTGAGTTTAAATCAAAATCCTTGACATAAATACCAGTGTGGTGATTCTCCATCCAGCACTTGTTCTTCTACAAAACCAGCTCCTTATGTTTCTGCATCTCCAGAAGAACATCGGAGACTGAGTGCATCGACTATTATTAACACAGCTGAGAACTCACGCTGCCCAAGTATACTCACTTTATGAGTAGTGAAAAATGCCAACAACTCAAATCAAAACCCACCCAAAGAAGACAAATATAAACAAGGCTGCAAATAGTACAGTAAGGACTTAATCTACTCATAGGTTTCCTTGCTTTACACTTTCTGGACTTCATGCTTTGCTGACGCATCACTGGGCAAATGGTTGTTTCAAAGACTCACTATTGTCTACCAAGGTTAAATAAAAAGCAAAATGAAATTACTGTCAGGGGCTAGAGAGTGTCTACTATGATGCATCTTTGCAGCTAATTTTTTTTAAACTGCCAGTCAGTCTTCACAAGACATTTAAAGAATCTTTATCTCCTTCTGAATGACCACACTTCAGCATCCAGCTTCCTGTGGGGCTGTCCCTTTGGCTCCTTGCTAAAACCAAAGTTGGTGAAAAAAGAGGGACATCTGGTTCATGGCTCATGTTAATGTTGTCAAAACAGGTACAGAACTACATTCAGAGGACTGGACAGTCTGTTGAAGTCATCACAGTTATACCATCCTCCTGATGTGTTTATCTACTCCTGACCTACCTATTATGACAGCCTGTTTCAATCATAGTAACACAGTGTGGAAAATACACAGAAACATAAGGGACCATGCAGAGAAGTCCACATCCCAAAAGACATGTTCTGTCAAGCATGACTCCAAGGCTGGGAAAGGAAAGCATCAGAGGCACCTCAAAGAGAACAAGGAGTCCCTTTAAGAGTATTTGGAGAGAACAAGAGACAAAGAAACTGTAGTTATCAAATACAGGTAATCTTAGCAAAATTCTCAAACCAATTACTAGACTAACATTAGCTCATTTACTCCTACAACTGATCCAATTTGGAGTGGTTCATCCACTCCAGGTGATGAAGAAGCTCCTTGAGAGCCTCTCAAGCTAGTCACACACAGGTGAATATACCATCAGAGGCAGCACACAGAAGTACCCTCTGATCCCACCTCAAGCAAATGTGCTGCAGTCCCACAGAAAAGGGGAGGTGGAGTGGGGCTGCATTTCTAGGGGCTGTACTCTCTGTGTGCAATCTGATGCTTTTCCTGTTTTCCCTTCTAATCCTTGTTTCTCTTTGACACCCTTTTGAATTAACAACCATTGACTGTTGTAGACCATGTTAGGTACACTTAGGTCACCCTTGACTTGCTGCTACTCCAGCACAGGATTTATCATTGAAACTGCTCTAGCTGAGATGAAACCAGATCACAGGAGGATAGAGATATGTCTTACCTTTTTGAAATTTTTTTTCCTGACCAGATATTGAATACCTATTCTGTGATTCAGGAATATTTTGGGTGAGAAAAGGAGAACAGAACCAATTATTTTTTCTTAAAATTATCAAATTAGAATCAATTACTTTGTTTAAGATGACCAAATTATTCTTAGCAGCACTTTAAAATACAGTTTGTAGCACATCCCACTAGGGACACAGGTCACATGCTCTTCCATCCAGTGTATTTTCCGTCAGCTTCGGTTACAGTACAGTTGGGAAATGTACATGAAAAACTTTTGTTCCTTTTTTACAAATTTCAGTGCAGCATTTGCTGGCAGAACAATTGACATATGGAGAGACATTCTTATCCAAATAACTGTTAATTGCTTTTTTTAAAAAAAATTAAATTCATGCATATGCAGTGGAAAATGTAATGAGGGCTCACAAAAGCTATGGTGTGAAGCTGTTAAAGCTGGGAACTATATTTAAAGATGCCTCTAAGGCACAGACTTTCCAGCATGGGGGAAATGGCTGTAGCCTACCTGTACCCAAAGGTCATACTTACAGCACTGGTTTTGAGATGTGCAGAACTAACTGGAAAAAGCAGGATGGATTTGGGATGCTGGCTGTTTGAGGCCACGTGTGTTATTCACAGGTAAGGACATGGCACAGCATAGGCTGATCATGGGAAAGAAGATAAAGATGCTAGAAAAGGAGTGGGCCTGGAAACAGGTTACTGATGGTATGATGCAGGAAGAAAAAAGACCCAGTATAAGAGAGGGACTCACAATAAGAGAGGGACAGAAGAAACTGTTGTAAATGCAGAGTTAATCGCAAAACATTGTTATAGCTGGGAAGTTGTGATTCTTTCCAACAGGCTTACAGAATGAAATGGAATGAAGAACAAAGACAAATTAAAAGCAAAGACTCATTCCCCCAAAAGCTCCCCCCCTCCCAACCCGCTGATCATCTCTGTGTGCTCTTTTCGGCCAAGAATGATGCTGTAGGATGTCAGCGCCCGCCCGTAGGGTTTCCTTGGGTCTCTCCTCTCCTGCATCCTTCCTTCGCCACAGCAGCAGAGAGAAAAGTGGAAAGAAAAAAAATTTAAATTTTCAAACATCTGCACAGAACCCAGGTCTCACGTTTCCAGCAACAGATGCCTACGGTTTCATTTTTTGTGAACATGTTTTTCACATCCAGTGTGAGTGTGTGACACAGCTTACATAACAGCTACTATTGGGTGAGCAAATTACCTGTGCTCATCAGGGTGTCTTGGTTTTCCAGAGCACCATCAAGCAAAGGCCTCATACCAGAGACCCCCAGCTCTGGCAGGTGCTTTGGTGACAAACAACACATTAAAGTACTAAAAATAGGAAGCAAATGGATCTCCTTGGCTCCAAAGCAACCCTTGGGAGATTCTCTGAGGTTTAACAGGCGCAGCAATCCTCCATGGGGATCGTTCCTGGTAATTAAAACAGTAGCAATGGAGTTTGGATGATTTTGACAGAGAGCTGCAATGAATTTGATGCCTGCTTCTAATCCTGTGCATGCCACTGAACTGCTGAGCGAGACATGGTGTGCCAAGGATCTGGCCCCTTTGCATCAGAAAAATGCCTACAAAGCCATATTTTGCAATGGAACTGAAGAGATTTATTAATTGATTGCTAATTCATGAGCAAAAATTACTCCAGTCCTAAACATTCAGAGATAATTTCTATGTGAAAATGCAGCACGAGAAGCAGACTTCTTAAGGCCACATGGAAACTATAATATTCAAATACCTTTTTTTAAACAGAGGAAGGGTTTTAACATATTGATGTATTTTTAAGTTAAGGATTTCATTATTTCCTCTTTTTTGTTTGAGCAAGAAGCTAAGGGAGGGTGAGGAAGAGCCATGGATGCTGTATTTTAATTAATATTTTGAGGGTGAATCCTATTTTTACTTCAGTACTTTTTAAATGGGACGCCATCAGGGCCACTTCTCACTCCAGCAGTATAGTAGCACATCACCTGTATGCTGATAAGGACCAAGAGTCACGTTCAATAACATGACCTTGTGTTTTAAATCTCTGTGTTACAGCTGCTGCCATTGCATACCTTGCTCTTGTGCTACGTGAAACCCCATTGCAAGGGTAAATACAGCATGTTGCTGTTTATGACACTGGTATTTCTCAAAAACTCCACGCCAAAGGAAGCAGTGTGCACTGAAAACCACTTCTGAGGGAGAAATGGCTACTGCTTCTTTTTGTTAGGGATGAGCCTTGGACTTCTGTCTTCCCACTACGTTGTTCATTTTAGTCTAGAAGAAATGCCACTTACGCCTATGAAAAATACTTCCTCAACAGCCACCACTGCTCCAGCCACAGCACTATCATTTAGTGTGGAAAGAGGAAAAAAGCTCCAAAAGGCAGCAGAGCTCCAGAAGGCAGATCTCTGACTTTGCCTTGTTTTTCAGTGGTATTGCTGAAGAGACATTAGGTACTGGAGAGTCAAGGGCAACAAACCCCTCACAATATGAACCTTTTGTTCCCAGAACACAGCTCATACAGAACTGAGCTTCGTTCCAACAAATATAAATTGCCTGCCATTTTCCAAAGCAATGCCAAAAATTGTTTGCTCACTTATTCTTCTGTTCCTTATCTCAGTGCTGTTTTGCCTTCTGATGATCTAAGACCATGCACCACCTAAACCCATTACAGCTGCAGATTGCTGCTATAACATCTGCTTGACAAATCAAGTCTTTTTATGATGTAATACAGGCCATATTAGACAATTACTTCTCCTTTGTATTCTGTCTTCCTATTTTATTTTTTTTTTTATGTTTGGTAAATTTTAACTTTAATTCAGGTGCTTTCAAAGGAAGTTTTCATACAGAAACTGTATGGAAAATAGGGGAGAAAAAATAGTTGTGAAGGTCTTACCTGTTACTTAAGCTTTCTGCTCTGTTTCCATTGGATCGTTTATACTTTCAACTTGACTATTCATTTCAGCTGAAAAAGAAATGATATGGCCATTAAACTCTATTAATGATACTCGTTAAGTTTATCATGTGGAGTAATAGCTGCTTTTAAACAAAAAGAGACATTTATTGCATTAAGAAATCTCTTAAGTCATCAAATAGATCTCTTAGGAGACTCATCATAGCCTGGAATTCCCTGGGCACTATGACAAACAGTCCTGTGAGGAAGGCTTTAGCATCGTGAGAAGTGCAAACCTCTGGCTCTAGATTTTCTCTTCAGTCCACATCCATCCAGTCTGATTTTGGCACCTAACCAAGGAGTCCAGCTCAAGGTCAAAAGGACCTTCGTCTCTCTTTGTAGGCCACAAGCAGAGACACAGGTATTCCAAAGAGTGATCTAGACTTTTACTGGACTAAGTGGTCTTGACCCTTGGATTCAAACCTTGGCCCTCTGATTTAAACACTGGCTTCTGACAAAGTCACTGGTATGACTCAGGGTTGAGCCTGAGTCTAACCAAAAGCCTAACACTGCCAAGTCCCACTAAACCATGTCCCTAAACTGCAGGAGTCAAGCTGTGACACTTTTGATGCTGTCTTGCTTTCAGAAGTTCTTGAACTGCAAATTGCTGGAACCTAGGGGAGGATTCAGAGGCAATGTCACTATATTCCTACAATAACTGTAAGATCCATTTAAAAGCCAACCTTATTTCCATTTAAAATTACAAAAAAAAAAAATTAAAAAACAAATAAAATAAAAAATTAAATAGAAAGCTCAAACTCATTTCACCATGACTTTTGTCAAAACTATAATCTAAAGTATGGCAGGTGTGATTGGTCATAGCAAGGCTAAACATAACTACCTGCAGTTTTAAGACTAGTATCTAGTATTTGTTTTGCACTGAATTTGAATGAAGCCATTTATATTAAAACTATTTTTTTCTTTCTTTTCTCTGGCTTCATGTTGTGTTACCACCTGTAGATTATGAGGCATTTGACATGGGTGACAGGGAAAAACCTCAGACATGAGTAGGAGATTTGGAAATTAAGATAAGATGGGAGAGAGGAAGGAAAAAAAACCCAAATCAATAACTGTGCTACTTCCAGCCAGGCAGTATGATGTCTTTTCTGAATCAGTATCATGTCAATGTACCTGTAATGGTTTTGATGAATTATTTGGAAATTCTTCATCACCCATATGCAGAGAAGATACTGTAATGGCTTCCTGGATGTGTGTGATGAATAATATGAGAAGGGTCCTCTCCTGATTACAGAGCTCTGATGCACATCACATTTAGCAAGCTTGTGTTCTTTAACCATATTTGCATAGAAAAGACAGCATGCTTAATAAAAAAAGCCACTGAAGAAAGGCTGCTGCACACTGACAACAGCATCCTGTCCCAGCCTCATCATGCTGAACAGCTTCACTGGGAGTATTTGTTGAAAATACCATCAGCCTTCACTCACGTTCTACAGAAACCTCCTCCAAAATAAATCTGGACTTGAAACCTGTGGTTAGGCTCTGCCAGCCTAACCAGATGAACTTTTTCCTAGGTTTTGTGACAGAGCTTGGCTCTTTGCATGAGCTCTGCTAGGGACAGGGAGGTCTGACTGAAGGATGGGCTTCTGCACACCACTGAGTGAACCCCAACATATGCCACTGTGAGGACAGCTACACAATTCTCTCTATTTAGCTGTAAAACAGCACAGCAGTGAAGTACACAGCACAAGAACACATGGAAGAACTGCCACCAGGTGTGGTGGGGATGTGACTCACAGTCCTTGGTTCCTCCCAGCACGAGGTGGTGTCAGAAAGGCATCATTAGCCCTGGGTGTTCTACATCCAATCACATCACAAGCCAAAATAGGGCTTCTCCCTAACAAGCAAGATTTTTGGAGGTTTTAAACTGCTAACTCACTTTAGCAGTCTTGTTGCACCTCCCCATAATATGCTACATCAGCCAACAACTCTGAGAAGCACCTGGAGTGCAAAGAGGTGCACGTCTCCTAAATTCAGTTTTACCTGCACCTCCTTCTGCACATTCACAGATGGCTTTTATGCCAGAAATGGACATCTCTGTGTGATGGATGTAGACATTCTCTGTCTGATTTCTTTTAAATTTTGACCACTTGGGGGCCAAAATTATCAGCTCTCAAATGACGACCAGGCAGGGATTTCTTCCCCAAAAGCAAGAATGTTCCTTGCAAGAGGAGAAGAAATAACCCAGCAAATAATTCCCATCCATCACAGCACTGCAGTTGTTGCTGACCTGGGGGATGTGCTTTGGCTGTGCAACATTATTCCTCATTCCTCCAAGACAGCTATGTGCTTAAAGGTTAGCTAGCCAGGAGTGACAGCACAGATCTAAGTGGAAAAGACAAGAAAAGGGGAGACTGGAGAGCCAAGTTAAAGTCATCTGCAGGACAGTGAGTGCATTTCTTTAGCCTGGGATATTATGCCATAGGCCTGGACAGCAGATGACACCAAATACCAGTGTTTTGATTTAAATCAGGATGCAGCTTCCCACAGGCTTGAAACAAAAAAAAGATGATTGAGCAACGCCATTGTGAAAAGTTTGACCTGACTAATGCCAGCTGGAAACTAAAAACTGCTGAAGGAACGAAGGAAAAAGAGGGCTGCTGTCAGGGAAATACCATCTAAGAACCCAATCACCAAAGGTGGGGTTTGCCATCATTAAAAAAAACTAATCAGCAAATCTGTCCTGGGTACAAGAAATTTAATATACAAGGGTCTTTGCTCTGATGGCTGATGGAAACTGGTGGGACAAAAATGTGTGTGTATACATGGCCCTAATCCAGGCTACAGGTGCACCTTCTGACAGTTTCCCTGATGGAGAATCAAGCCCTGGTCTCAAATAATAGTAATTTCCCAAATATATCACTCTCATGGACCTGCCCACTGGATGAACCAATATTGGGATCCACCCAAGCTGTCTAAACTCTGTGCATCTCTAATGCACTTTTCACTGTGCTGTTGTACATGATATTAAGAGCTGGGCTGCCAAGTGGAATGCAGTGATATATGCTTGTGCTTTCAGCTGTGAAGCAATGAGATCTCCTGCGGTGGAAAGAAGGGGACCAGAGAAAAAATTAGGCAATTTACATAAAAATTACTGTTAAAGGGAATGAGTTTGATTCTTCCTCTTTTTTTTAAAAAATGCACAATATGTCCACAAAGAAAAACACCCTGCAATATAATCCTAATAGCAATTTAAGTTGTCTAGAAACAAAGACTTGCCTGACAAGCGAAGTACTTTTTGGCATATTAAGCAAACACCCTTTTCCTGTCCCTTCATATTACTTAGAAAGTTCAAAGAAAAGGAAGGTATGAGATGAGTCATATGTAGATGACTTTACAAGATAAGCAAGATTTGAAACAGAGAAACCTATCAAGATCCTCATTTCAGAAACCACTAGCTGGTCCTGCTGTCCTGTCCTATGGCACATGTTGAAACAGCTATGCTTTCCTTTCCAGCCAGAAATCCCTTAAGACATTCCTTTGGCAAATTTGGATTTCTTTTCACTAAGTAGCCCAAACTATCCCATGGATTCACAGTTTGAATGTTTTAATGTGCTATGACTTTTGGGTTTGTTCAAAGAATGAGTCAAGAAGGCTGCTTTGACTTTATTCTGCACTCCTACTTGTAATTGCATAATCTCTAGTACTTTTTTAAAAAGAAAAATTCATTATACACACTTGCTTTTCCTGTGCTTGCACACTTCTTTACAGGCCATTATCTAATCAGTAACTGACTCAAATCAATCTGACATTAGAGAAAGGAAATCAGCATCAGATTCTTCATGTAAATAAAAGAAAAAATAATATAATTAGTTTGTCTTTGACATAATATAGATTGAAGGCACACTTTTTTACATCTCAGTGTCGAGGAGGTTAAATAAAGAGTTAAAAAATAGCCTTTACTACAGAGAGGAGTCTATGGGTATAAAATAAGGATTGGACAGCCGACCCCAAACCCACTGCTGTTTGGGGCAGTAAAAAAGCCCCCGTGTAAAACCCAACAAAACCCTGTGTGTAGCTCTGTTATGCTATAAGAGCTGACCAGGATGAGTGAAAAAGGGTCTGCCTCCCCAAAGCCTAAGCACCAGTATGCTGATTCCCACCATTATTTCTTTACACACAGGATGAGTCAAGAAGGTCAATTATTTGTTTACAAGGATGTTACACACTGCAGATTTCAAGAAGCATCCTAGTACTCAGCCCTTGCCCGAATTTGCCACACAGATGAGTCACCAGCTCACTGAGGTCAATGTTGGACGAATATAACTTCCAAATCAGAAATTCTGGGTTGATTATATCCACAAACCTGACTGGAACTGCTGCTGGGTCAACTAAATTGTGGTTGTTTTATTAACAGTAAAAGTCTTAGTGAAAAAGCTGTTACCAGACTGAGCAATACATGGGTACTGAAGGAGGAGGAAAGGGAATCACAGCTGACCTAGAATGAGACTAACATACAAGTTCAGAGTGGTTATACTGCCAAACACTTCCCCCTCAATGGAGTTGGGCACCAACACAGAAATATTTGGAAATAATCTTCTGACTGCAGTTAGACCCTCAATCTCTTGGCCAATTCTATATCAAGACCAATGTTACAGTGGGTCTAGAATATTACTTAGTTAAAGGGCAGGCAGTGTGGAACATACCAACTGAACACATTGATAACAGTTGATAACCAACCAACTAAAAAAGCAGGGCTACAGTGCTGGAAGTTACTTCCACCAGACTCACAAGACAGTAGAGATGGTGTAAACTCTCAAAAATACTCAGTTGAAGAGATTATAAATATAACTTAATTTTTTTGAGGAGGAAACATAAAAACAAACTCCAGAAAGGCAATGCAAGGTATCAACTTCAGGACAATACACAGAATCAGAGAATAGTTTTGCTTGGAAAGGACTTTAAAGACCATCTAGTTGTACTCCCCTGCCATGGACAAGGACACCTTCTGCCAGACCAGGTTGCTCCAAGCCCCCATGAGCCTGGCCTTGAACACTTCCAGGAATGGGACATCCACAGCTCTCTGGACAACCTGTTCCACTGCCTCCCTACCCTCACAGTGAACAATTCCTTACTAATATCCAACCTAAACACACTCTTTGTCATTTTAAAGCAATTACCATAAAAAATTTATTGAAAATAATAGAACAACATACCATCTTTACTTGAAACTTCTGCTGCTTGACTTGCAAGGTCAATTTTCATAGGCTCCACAGAAGTTTCCTCTTGTTCTTGTATCCCTATAATATAAGCCAAAGGAGAAAAATCAATACTCACAGTACCTGATTAATGTCTAATTCTCCGACTCCTCATGCCTGGCTTTTTTGTTTTCCTTCTGGCACGCTCTTACCTTTGTAGTCTCCACTATTGTATAGTGGCACCCACTAGAGAAGAGGACAGAGGATATAGGGAGAACATGGTTTGAAAATAATTGCCTGTATATTTGTAGCAATTCGTGCTCTTTTTTAACTGGGATTGTTAAAATCGCATCGTGATGTGTGTTTCTGCCTCCCCACCATTCTTTTCTCATCATTTTTAAAGAATCCCTTCTACTCATAAAATGCAATATGTGACAGGGACTTAATCACAGTTATAAAGTTTCTCTAGCTAGCAGAAAGAAAATAAATACAGTGAAGAGTTCAAATACACCAGGTAGTCAGACACAAACTAGAATATGAATGTAGGAAAACACATTTTATCACTGTAACTCAACATTTTTATCTCTTCTGCCTCAGGCTTGTCTGGAAGCTTAGATTCAAATCCTAACAATATTTGAAAAGGAAAAAAATAGATTTGCTGTTTTAGACAGAGTTCTATTATTCTGCCATTGGCTAAGAAGCCAATTTTAATTTACATTCCATCGTGTTGCACCCATCCTGTGACTGAACTCTAGGATATCAGGTGATTCCCTGGGCAGCCTATTCCATTTGGGTGGTTATAATGAGTCAGCAGAGTGTACTAAGGACTCAGATATTTCAGAAACATTTTATTCTTAAACTGAAATAATTTACCCCTTCAACAACACAGATGAAACCTTCACTATCTCTAAAAAAACATTTTCCTTCGGAATTCTAAAGTGGGTTTTTTAAGTCCAGCAGAGTGTACTACATTTATTTTGTCCATAAAATGTATCTACCACTGAAAATTTCAGCCATTTTCCTTCTAATTTTATCTGCAAAAAATAATGGGGAATTTAGTTTTCTTTCTGCTCGCTGTGATGGACAATGCCATTTTCACTGGCAACTTCTGGCACACTACCTATAGAATCACAGAATCATAAAGGCAGGAAAAGACCTCTAAGGTGGAGTCCAGCTTTTACCCAAGACTGCTAAGTACACCACAAAACCATGTTGTCAAGTGCCACATCCACTCACCTTCTGAACACTTCCAGGGTTGGGGATTCCACCACTTCCCTGGGCAGCCTATTCCAATGCCTGACCTACGGTCCCTACCAAGCCTGGGGGATGGATGACTTTACAGTGATAGAAATGTTACTCATCATTTTAACAGACCTTACTTCTCATGCTGAAACTTCTCAGTGGATCATCATATCACCAGCTTCACCTCTTCCTCCCTGGTTTAAAACCATCTCCCCATAGACACAAACAAAATGCCTGTAAACATCTGTGACTGAGGATGCTGCATATCCACCCCTTTGTGGGTGCACCAAACTCCAGATGCTTCTCCAGGGAATTCATGAGAGTGAGTGTGGGCATTTCCTGCAGCTTTTTATGCACCAACATGCCCAAGATTTCCCAGTGCTCACACACCTACCTTTTGGCTCTTGCAGAAGGTAAACCCAGGAGACCCCATACAAATAATGTGTATATGGCAGGAATTTGCCAAGTACAAGATGGAACAGGTGTTTCAAAATCCCTGCCTGACTTCTGGCAAAATCAATATGAAATTTGAGGGACTACAAGAACACTGATTAATGAAGGAAGATATACAGACATTCCAATTGTGATACATTTTGATTATCTGAGGGAAGCAGCTCTATGAAAAATACAATTTTGAAAAATCTCAGAATAATCAGGTGGGCTGGGAGGAAGCTTAAAAACCATTTAGTTCCAATCCCCCTGCCATGGGCAGGGACACCTGCCACTAGACCAGGTTGTTCCAAGCCTCATCCAACCTGGCCTTGAACACTTCAAGGGATGGGGCAATGACAGCTTCACAAGGCAATATGGGCCAGGGCCTCACCACCCTCTGAGTAAAGAATTTCCTCCTAATATCCAGTCTTAAACCTACTCTTTCACGTTAAAACCATTCCCTCTTGTCCTTTGACTGTCTCTACATGAGTGCAGCCTGCAGTGGATGCAGCCCTACCCACCAAGACACCCTGATGCCTGATGTAGGTATTTGGGATGTCTGCTGAACACCAGCATGCTCTAGCTGATAGCTGCTGCTTCTGAATCTGGCTTTGACTTCTCTAAACCACCATCTATTAACCAAATAAAGGAGATATGACATGACAGTTATGTCTTGCCTCCCAGTTTGTCCCCTTGCCACTGCCTGAAGATGACCACGTGAAGTTCCCAGCCCTTATGACAAGATCTTTAACTAGCTGGCATGCCTGGCTTCACCACACTGCTGAAAGGTTTCTCACTTTCCATTTCAGAAATCGCTCATGCAGCTGACAGGTGCAAAGGTTTATTGGCATAGTGAGAGGTGATGATGGAGGCTAATGAAAGAGAATTTTATGGACACAGATGCACGTGTAAATATCTGCACATGTGCTTTGTCCCTGTTGTCTCCCATTTGCAGTGATAACATCAGGCATGGGATGGGGGGTGGCAAGCTCAGAAAGAGGCTAGGAAGAGTAACGATAGCATCAACAGATCTGCAAAACTATGTTTTTCAGAGGTTTAGGATCATAAACACTGTCAGAAGAGTTGCTTTTGTTCTGCTTTTTCACCTTCTTTCCACATTTGAAATTCTGTTCCCCATCCTTTCTAGAAGGGGACTGTTGCAGTATCAGTGGATTTTACACTGGGAGTTTATTGTTGGATATTGTCAGCAAGAAAATTATAGTGGGAAACAACATTCAGGGGCAAACTAGGCAGAAGATATTTTAAACTTTTACAAAGCTGAGCACCACAGCAAATCTTGGGAGGAGGCTTGCAGAATTTACCATCCCGTTTTTTGGGGAAGATTTACAAATTCAGTTAATATAAATTTAATTTCTTCCTTCATTATTACTATGGGATGGACACAGGAACATCCACTATACTGCCATGCATGTGGAAAGGATATTATCCGAAACAGCTCCCCAGCTGTGCAGTCAATTCAAGTTCACTCTGAGATCAGCCCAATTCACATAAACAGCAGAATTTGATCAATACCAGAAACTGCCTTGACAACCAATTTACTCGTGAGGCCTCTCCCTCGATTTAATTTCTTCAGGTTAAAGCACAAACAAGCAGAGGGTTTCAAGTCTCCATGCAGGAGCTGAGGGCTCCTGAAGGGGAGGGAGCCCGGGAGATACTGCTTTCAATATCAATTCCCATTTCCAATCGTGTTCCTGCCACAGCTCATTATCTGATCCCTTTGCCAATTGGTTACACAACCAGCCCAGCACTAAAAAACAGTGGGCTGCTGGCATGGGCATGCATTGGAAAAGGCTGGGAGCCCTGCTTAAGACAAGTATATACCAGGAAGACAGAAGTCTCTGTGCTCTTATTTCATCTTTTCTTTTTTCCCCTTAACAGTCACTTGTTCCATGTGCTTACAGTTAATACATCATTTTCTCTAGAGAAATATGATTTTTTCCCCTCTAGATTCACGTACTGTTTACAAGACTCACATGAAGCTCTTGGTACCTTAGCATCGATTTTAAAATTGCCCAAATATAGAGGTTAGACATCTGTTTTCCAAACCCCCAAAAAATTCTAACAAGTAAAAAAGTGCAACCCCTGCCTTCCTCATCATCCTCCATCTCCCTTTGCACAAGGTTTACCTCTATTTCAAGCAACAAAAGCAGGCAACAATGCAGGCTTAGAAGCTGTAACAACCCAAGAACTGAGTTTCTGCTCTGAGCTGCCTATCTTAAGGATGTTTATTTCTCTTTGATGGGTCTCAAGGGGAGTTCTTCGAGACCAGCCTTGGCACTGGCTGTGGGTCAGGGATGTCAAGTGGGCTCTGAACCAGGAACCCAAGTTCCTGAGCTAGTTTCTAGCTTGTTAATAATGTCAGAGCCCCCCTTCAAGCAAACAGAAGAACAAGTTTTGTGTGTAAATTAGTTCTGTCAGTGTAATCACATACTCCATGGTAACTTAAATCTTTAAAAATTCCCCAATTATAGAAGTCTTGTAATAAGTGGGAAATCCTGGCCCTAAGATCATTCAGGATATTTGAGGGGGAAAAGAATTGTCAATACTACAACAATCCAAAAAACTACGTTTGCAGGCAAAATGACAGTGCCATTATTCCCATAGCTAGTCTGTTCTGCAATTTTGGGTGTTGACACAGGAATTCAAATAAAATACTATCCTGCCCACAGACAATGTGCAACCTGAAGAAATTCATTAGCTGTAAATTATTCATAGAGTAGTTGCTTCTACTCATGTTATATACTTTGAAAAAAATCACCTCTGTCATTATGCAACATGAAAACCATGTTACAGCTATTCTGAACAATCCAGATTCCTCCAATTCATACCCACTGAATAAATTTTATTGTTTTGAGTTTAGCTGCAAATATGCTTCCCCTAATCATGAGACTCAGAGTCAGGCACATTAAAAAAGAATAAATCCAGATTTCTCTGTTTAAAATTGGAATGCACTGTTTTTCATCTGCAGTAACAAAACCAAAACAAAATAAAAACCAACCCTCTCCCCCAAAAAAACAGACAAAGCTCCTCTGACCAACAGCTGCATTGTCTTATCTGTCAAAACTAGTTCCCATTTTCTTGCTCTGCAAATATCCAGAGTTGTTTTTTTCCTTCTTTCCAGTCATTTCATGGTAGCACTTTGTTAATGTGACTGTCAAGCCTTCGTGTACTTTGTTTACTGCTGTATTTTAGTAACATTATAAATGCTGCCTCATTTAGAAACTGAAGCTGTCTGTGCTACAAAGACTCTGTTTGACATCCATCTGGGACGACTGACCCTTTTAATCAGACTGGATTCTACCACATCAAATATTCGTGCTGTCTTCTTGTATAGCTCTACAGGTATAAGCACTCAACCTGCTGCTCTTGGGGCTCTTAAAAAAAAAAAACCAGCAATCATTTTCCATCTGTACTTCATTATGTTTTAGCTGGAGGGCAGTCTTCTCCCTTTCTGTCCTTCTGCAATGCAGAAGGTCAAGAAAGGTCAAGCTCGACAGCTCCAAATCTTCAGGAATGGCACTGCCACCACTATGCCTCTCACTATTCAGCATGGCTGAGTAAATAACAAACAACTCCATCTGTTGTATCAGGAATATTACACCTCAATCAACCACCACCCTGTCCCCAGCAATTATGCAGCACGGAGATGAAAGAAAACTCAAGGATGCAGATTTCAGAGGAGGGTGTGCTGGGTACGGTACCAGCTTTGCTGGGCTTTTCAAGGCACTGAGTGAGCATCATTCTGGATTTGTGTTGCAGTCCCTTCATTATTAAATGAAATGTGTGCCCTCCTTTTTGGCATTTGGGCTCTGTTTTCCAGAGTAACAAAGAGCAATGAATCTCCCTGTCCCTCCAGTGCAATGTGTCAGCTCAGCTCTCTGTGTTTGTGCACACAACTGCACCTAAAGGCATCGTGCTGCTCCCAGCCACTGTTTTTCCCAGCTCAAGCTGAACGGCAGTTTTTAAAAAATGCAATTTAAAAGTGTCTAACATCTGCTTATCCCTATCCCCTTCCAGCCCTTTATTCAACATACTGTTAGTAAAATCCCATTGTGCCCACAATTCACCAAAGGTGGGCATGGGAGGCTAGTGAGGATTGTCACTCAGCAATATGGTCCATAAGAGCCATACAAATTTGGCACATCTAAAATCACTCATGTCCATCAGGAACATTTTGTGTATTTTGTCTCTCTCTAAAAACAGGATAAACCTGCACACAGAAGGCTCTTGATGAATACAAGGTACATTGTTTTAAGAAAAGCCTGATTAAAAAAATCAGGCTTTTTTTTTAAATCTTGGAAAATGTGTAAAAGGCCACGTCATTGTTTTCCAGACGCTCTTTTTGTGAAACCTCTCACCAGAGAAGAAGCCTGCAGCATAGAATGATTGAAATGGAGCACCCAGAAAATTTAATCTCATCCCTCAATTGCTGGCTGTTAACACAACTAAAATGTTGCCTGGTTGTGATCAAACTAGGAGACTACCTGTCCTGGATGGCTACCAAAGCACCTGTGCAGATGCATGCTCAGTAGCATTATGACAAGTGAAGGGAACAGAAATGGTATGATTACTTACCTCTGTTTCCCATTCTGTCATTTTCTCCTGCCGTTTCTGAAGCTCATGAGCGATTTGGTTCAGTTCCTGATCACTACCTGCCTCATCCTAAAAACTGTGTAGTTGTGAGGAATTAGAGCACTAGGGGACCCTTTTGTGTACGCCTCAGGACATCTACATATTTCCTAAGGCACACCTTTTATCAGAGGGAATGATGGTGGGCATTAATAAGTATTTTCTGAATTCCATGGCTATATGAGCCAGCCTGCCAGAATGCTATCTGTGCCTCTACTCCCATCACAATATCACTGTTCTCCACACAATCACCAGGCTCATCACCACATACCTGGTAGCACAACAGCTCTCTCCAGCAGCTTTAATTCCCCTTTGCATCATTAACCTGTGTTGAGGACTCCTGGCCTTAACTTTGATGAACCAATGTGGGAGCCCAAAGGCTTTAATAGACCATTCTTTCCCTTTGTCTTACCCAACAAAAACCAGAATACCTTAATAGCCTGTGCTGCCATCAGCAGCACATATTCTGCCTTTATTCCTTTTCAATCTGGCATTCACTGTATTTTCTGAGCACTTAAAATGATCTTGAGGAAACTGCAGAAAAGCAGACTGTGATAGCAAAGACATCCTGGATCTCCTAAGCAGGACAGATTCGTCAGAATGTCATACTGGGTTTCAAAAAAAGGGAAAGAAACTTTCCATTTTGCTCCAAATGAATAACTCCAAACATAAAGGAGACTGAGCCAGTCCTCAGCTTTGAGCAGCAGGACAAGAACCAGATGGGTACCTGTAGTGAACAGAAACAATATTTATAACAGAAATTATAAGGAAAAGATGGGGAAGAACCTCAGAGAACCTGAAATGGATCAACAGCTGGAAGTTAGAAGAGTTCCTCTCAGAGAAGGACCCTCACCTTCCATGGAGAATTCACTCCATCCACACAGGGCAAAAGGAGGCTTTGCCCTGGCTCATGATAATGACACGGGGCTTCTCATCCTTCTGGCCTGCAACCACTCATTTCTGAGGCTGCTGCTTCTGAAAGAGGTTACTGCTGAGCAAAAGCCTAGCCTTAGAAAATATCCTGTTCAATTCTTTTTCAAGGAGACTATTACCAAAATTATGAAGAATGAGCTTCAAAGTAGCAGTGGACAGCAGCTGACAGTGTATGGATCTAACCGAAATGCAGCAACAATATACAACATGGGAGAAAGATTCTTCCCTGATATTTACCCAGAGACCTCAACCTAAATTTTGTAGCTTAAAATAGAACACAGTATTTACAAAAAGGAGAGGCATATGAAATTGAACATCTATTCTGCTAATAGATGGAACAGGAAGGAATAGGTGCGTTGCAGTTATCAAATGTTCTGTGATACAAGGATACCACAGCCAGCATGCAAAATAAAAATTAATTATAAAACCCCAAAACAAATAAAACTCACCACAATCCTCAATCAAATTTGGATAACCAGAGGTGGAGCATACTTGGCTGAAACACTGTGCTCTTTGGAAAGAGAGCTTGACTTTCTGAAGGCTCATCAGCTCCTGCCTAAGTACTGTTTTAATTTTAGAAAACTGTCTGCTTTCTAAAACCAAGGTGATCATCATATCACAGAATCACAAAATTGGAGGAAACCTTCAAGATAATCTATTCAAACCCTCAACCCAGCACCACAATAATCATACCTAAACTGTATCCCTAAGTGCCACATCCAGATGCCTCTTCATCACTTCTAGACATGGTGATCCCACCACATTGGGCAACTCACTCCCATGCCAAAGCACTCTTCCAGTGACTTTTTTTTTCCTAATATCTAATCTTCTCCTCTCATCCTTTCACTTGAGACATGGCAGAAGAGACTAAAACCCACCCCACTACAACCTCCTTTCAGGGAGTAGTAGAGAGTAGTGAGGTCCCTCCCTGAAGCCCCCTCTTCTCCAGGCTAAATATCCCCAGTTCCTTTGGCTGCTCCTCTTAAGACCTGTGCTCCAAATCCTTCACCAAGGGCTCTGCTGCCCTTCTCTGGACTCAGTCCAGCACTTCAATGTCCTATTAAAAGTGAAACACGTTTGCTTGTAAAGGCAGTAATTAGCAGCACACTCAATAACAAAGGCCTTACAGGTGAATCTTATCACTTCTTTTTCCCCTGCCGAGACACAATAATTGTATCAACTGCTGTTGTTTTTGTTTGCCTTGTTAACTATGCTCATACTAGTAAAAAACTGTTACTCCTTTCCCATATCTTTGCATGAAAGCCCCTTAATTTCAAAGTTGTAATAATTCAGAGGGAAGGAGGTCATATTCTCTATTCCAAGGGAGGTTTCCACCTTCCTTGGCAAACACTTGTCTTTCAAACTGAGACAGAAAGGTATTATTGTTTATTTTCTTTTTTTTTTAAGCAGAACCCTTTTCCAATTCCTTCAGAGCCAAAATTTTAGAGTCAGCATTAACTATATGGTGATAAATACAAATCTGCTCTAAAGGAGTGATGTTGCTACTGAGCTCCTCACCTATTCAAGTTCTCAGGACTGTTTTTTTCAGCTCTGGATGGTGACTCATCAAAACAGAACAGGTGTTTAAATAAAACACACACATGGGCATGCTTTTGTGTACATATCTGTGTTCAAGGGCAGAAAACAATTTTTCATAAATGGCTGGGAGTTGTTTTCCCTCTGTAAAGAAGGGAATAGCAGAGAGATGGATATGTCACCCAAGGTGATACTTCCCACCCTGCCCTGAAAATGCCTGTGGAGAGAAGCCAAGGCTGAAATCTGCCTTTTGGAGATCCATATAGCTTTCACTGTCAGAGGACATCATTAATGCTGACAGCTGCCCTGCTTTCTCCTCTGAAAGCCTGGCATCCTTCTCCACAGCAGTGAGCCAGCCTCAAAGGAATGGGAGGGAAAGCAAACATACTGAAAATGTGTATTACCTCCTAAGCATGGATGCCATTTCTAATTTCTGCTGATAACTGGATGAATAGAAGAGCAAAAAATTTATAGCAGTGACATGGAGTAAGATATTTCCCCAGCAAATAACAGGACTAAATGACAATAAATGATAATACCAGCAGGGAATAACCACACCCTCTTCTGAATAGAGACTGTGTATAACTAAGGCATGTGAGGACTAAATCAGGTGTGGTGATTTGAACCCCAAATCAGGTGTGGTGAGGCACTGGCACAGGTTGCCCACAGAAGCTGTGGATGAGCCACTCCTGGAAGTGTTCAAGGTCAGGTTGTATGGGGCTCTCAGCAACCTGGACTAGTGAAAGGTGTCCCTGCCCCATGGCAGGGGGATGGGAACTAAAGAGTTCTTAAGGTCCCTTCCAGTCCAAGACAGTGCATGGTAACAGCAGTGCCAAATGTCATCACATGCCACATACTCCCAAACTGAGACAAGCCTAAAAGAACAACCTGCATACCATGGATACCAATTGAGCTGCGTGGTGGCAATCATGCTCTTCTACCAATTCTAGTGGCAGCTCTGAAGAATCAGATTTCTTGGGGACCAAGGAAGGTGCACAACCAGACAGTGACAGCACAGCTGGTGTTTAACACTTGAAAAATCTACCTGCCCTCCTGACACTCATCTCCCAGCATGAAGCCAAGAATACTTCCAAAACACTGAAAAGCACAATAGAGAACTCCTGTAGGTTGCTTTAGAATAAAGTAATCCACCAGCCTGGGTGTTAACGTCTGTACCACAGGAGAGTATTTCTAAATGATGATAGACTTAGCCAGTATTTCCTGGCAAGGCTAGAGACTGGGTTTAGATTGCCACATTAGTGTATTTTATTTGCTCTGTTTCTTGAAGAAAACTTTAAGACCAAATTCAAAATTACCACTGTAGAACAGTGCCCACAACAGTGCTTTCAGAATAGCAATTTGGCAGGTGAGGAAAAACCAAGTATCAGTGCACAGTTGCCTGTTTGCTCCTTTTTCTTGAAGAGAGCCATTATGCAGTGTTTTCTAAAATTGTAAATGCTCTTTCTGGCTCACTATGGGAAACAACAGTAATATGCATCACAGTGTATGAGATAAAACGTGCAGTGCTGTTGCTGCCTTTGATTTTTCTTCCACTTATATCAGCTCTCAGTAAAAATTACACAAAGACAGCTGCCCATTTTTTTCCTCTAAACTTTTTCACATTTCATTTTTGTTTCATAAATTCATAAAGTCTTTGGTTCATAAATTCTAGGGTCTAACTAGGACCTTATATCAGAGACTGAAATTTACATTTAGATAATGTGATGCAAAGCATATTAATAACCATCATCGTCCCTCTCTAGAAACAGCTCCAGAGCACTGCCCAATTGACCTCAGATTTGTAAAACAGGGATTTGACCTATTTGGTTGAAACTGAGTTATTTCTTCACCAGTTAGGAGAAACATAACATAGTTAGGGTTTTTTTTTCAATGAGTATTTGTTTGTGTCCTGTTCCTCCCCACTTTTTCTTGATTTTAGAGAGTCTCGCTGTGCTTGTGCTGAATTAGTCTCTAGTCATGGAGATGGCTCCAGCTGGTTGTCTGGGAAAAGAACCTGAGCACAGCAGTGACTGCAAGAGAAAGGCCACTGTGTTTTTCAGAGTCACCTAAAAAAGTATTTAGTAGACAGACACCACCAAGAACAGCTTTCTGATTGCAGGACACTTAAGAGAGGCAGCTTTTCTTCCTCTCAACCCCTATGCAAGGAGTCAGTAGTAGTAGGCAGGCAAAAAGCTAGCAACGTGCATCAGAACTAAAATAACTTGCTATGGAGAAGTCTTCAGTGAGGTTCATCAGCTCTGACATCTATCATCACTGACACCCAGGTCTGTGATTTTATGAGATTTTTTTATGCTCAGTTTAGGTGGAGGGGTCATGTACAGTGGGCTTCTTCATCTCCCAAACCACTGTATTCCAAACAACACTTCCCCTTACACAACCTCATTCCCACTGTTTGAAGAAGTCCATCCTGCTGTTACTGGTCACTCTGGCAACTTTACAAGCAGGAGAACAAGGGATCAGAAATTTACACAACGTTTCACATACATCAGACACTTATTTGTATCAAAAGATAGTAAACTCAAACAGCAAGTAAGACCAAGGCTGGCCTGTGTCTAGATCATTACTGTGATATTGGATAAAAACTGGAGCAACTTTTTTGGAAAGCTGAGGCATGTTTTTCCTCAACCATCCTGCCTTCACTCTATATTATTGAAAATTTCTTGAAGTTCTGCTACACCTCAAGGCACCAAATAGAAACTGGAGGCCAAAACCATATAACACAGGGTCTGAACAAAATTCCTTAAGAAAAAAAAGAGGGGGAAAAAGAGGGGGAAAAAGAGGGAGATGAACCTGTCTCAGTATGTTTCTTATCAGAGACAACACTTTTTAAAAAATGCAGGATTTTTCCCTTGAGCATTGGAGATCATATCCCCTCTATCCATCAAACTATCTTTCAACACAGAGGTTGTTCCAGATGCCAGCACGCATAGGTCAGCATTTTCAACAATAGCTGACTAATGTTAGGAGCACTTTAAAAGGGAGTTTAGATCCTTTTTTTCAAAAGCTTCAAGCTCCCAGCAGCTCCATCTGGCTTCAAAGGGGGCTCACTTCATAAAGTGTTTTGGATGTGCTCGGCATTTTTGAAATTCAGGGCACCTATTCTGATTCCTAAACATGGACTTTAAAAATCCATGCCAATTTTCACTGCACTAAGGGTAATACTGCTTCTTTAATCTGTGCTTGGAAAGCTAAGACATTATAACCAACCACCTGGCTTTTCCATTCTTTTTCCCTCAATAGAATTTGTAGAACTCCTAATAAAACTGGTGTCTATAATGAAAACTAGCACACCTGAGTCTAAAAAGATAAGTATAATTTTCCTTGAAACTAGTCAGTAACACCTCCTCAAATCCTCTTGGTAATTGATGAGTAAGTAACATGAGTTCCTTACAAAGAGCTGTCCTAAAGGTCAGCCAGAATGTAGCAGCTAGGGCTGTGGGATACTCAGAAACACATAGAAAAGCACTGAATTCCAGGCTGGCATGTTGGAGTACTTAGCCCTTCCTGGAATGCCAGCTCCCTCCTACGGGGTGCCAGAAAACACAAGGGCTTGTATCTACAATCTTAGCACCAAAGTCAAGACCTCTACCAGTTAAATGAGAAGAGAATAATTGTATTAGCAGCTGATAGTGGCAGACTTCTGTCCTGCTAAAGCAGGATGACACGCCCACACTAAAAGCACTTCCTCAAGGTAAATTCTTCAGACTGCTGGATTTGGACCACATTTTACGATTTATTCATAATAAGACCTTCTTAGGAACTTGCAGATGCCTAGAGCCTTTCCATTATGTATCTTTCAAGTATTTTGAGCTTAGGGGGAAAAAAAAACCCCAAAAACTGACATAGTGGTTTCAGCCTTGTGTCCAAAAGCAGCAACATCTCCCCTCTTCTTCTCCCTCGAATGCCCACAGCTGGAGGGTAATACAGAGCTTTGCCAGCACACAGCACAAGGGTAAGAATTAGAGAGTACAGGTGTGCTCTCTACCAATGTGCACACGGCCCAGGTCTGCAAGAGTTTGTAGGCTGGTTGTAAGGATTGTCACTCCCCACAGGCTCCACAAATACCTTGGCATCTCTTACTTTCATGGGAACTACTGAAGCTTTCAAAAGAATGCAGAAGTGCTAATCTCCTGATGCAAGTGACTTCAGCCCTGACAGACATTTCCTCAGAGTCACAGACAAAACTGAAGGATTAAGCCATGAAGGATTAAGCCATAAAGGATTAGGAGAGGTGTCACCTAGAATTAAGTCACTGGCCTTGAATCATGGTTTTGTTGGGCACTGAAAATAGCAAATGTCACCATCTTAAGAACAAGCCTTATTGTATTTCTTTAAATATATATAAATATATTTCAGATATATATCTTGATTTCCTGAGAAGGCTTAAAAGTTTAGATGGCTCATAGTCATATAGTTTCCATTTTTTACTACACTTCAGTGCACTAAAAATTATCAATCTGACAATCCGAAGAGACCAAACAAATTTTTTTCACAACTATGCACTGGACCTTTATGTATCTAAGAAAATACAGGAAATAAAATAAACACCTTGCATGGCTCTCTTCACATAGAACCTATTTTAAATGATACAGACCCTAAAATGGGAGGGTCTGTTAGACAGAACATTGTTCTTTGCCTAGAAAGTTTATAGCTCATAGCACATCTAGGTGTTCCAAACTTAGCTGCCCAGTTATTTTGATGTAAGCACCAAAAAGAGGTCCATACATGAGATGTGCTTTAAGTCCAAAGTCTGTGGCATTTCAGCTGATGGGTGTAGAGACTTTTTGGGGTGGTAGGGAAGAAGTAAGTCTTGTGTCTTAAAGGGGTATTTCAAACCACCCTGGGTATCTGTGGCACTGTTGAGAACTGATTGAAAATCTTATGAGGGACCCAAGCACTGATCCTCAGCTTGATAAAACCTGCCATAATTAGGAAGAATTGTGCCTAGCTCAGGCTGGAGACTGGCAGAGGCCCTGACACTGTGACAAAGCCACTGCAGCTACTGCATTCTGCAGGCAGGGGTGGTCCTGCTGTACAGGGAACCCACTGCAAAGGCACATGTGGAGTTCATCAAAATTCTTCTAATAAAACCTTCTCCTGCATCAAATTATGTTTTGTTTTTCCTGGTTTAAAAGAACAGATAGTATAATGGGAAATGTCATGTTTTCAGAGAGTCATACAAATGTATCCTGTGAATCCCAAGATTTCCAGAGAAATGTTGCTGGCTCTTGCCAAAACTACAAACTGAAGCTACCAGACTGCTGTTAAAAAAATTGAAAGAAAAGTGAAACCCCCCTCAATTTAAAAGGACGTGAGTATTTTTCAATTTTGTCAGACATTTTAACGGAGGAAGGAACAAGAAGGAACTGCTTCTGATTACCCAGCAGGAAGCATTTAAGAATGTGTTTACTGGTCATGCATGATACAAGTACTTCTGGAAGAGGCAGGCAAGCTATTTTTTAAGCAGCAGAGCTGGAGGAAACCTGTTGGTCACAGAGGATCCATGTAGAAGACAGTGGTGCCACTGTGTTGGCAGCCCATGAAAGGGATGCCTCAATTAGGCTGATGAGCATGCAAAATCATGGAATGTGCTTTATCCAAGGAGGCTGTGCACTCCTTGGATAAAGAAAACTGTGAAGAGCACTTTGCACGGTGTTTCCAGTTTAAGTTTAGAGACTGAACTATACAGCAGTAATCATTAATGATGATAGCAAAAATATTAATCGGTAAAAAGATCCTGCTTATCCTTCTGTAGGTTTCCTATCAAAAAAATTATTCACTTAAGTTTCATTTCCTTATCACAGAGCAATTCATACTCTAAGCAACAACTTAACAATGTAATCATTAAGGCACAATAGAAAGTATAACGAAAATGAACCCAAGTTAAAGTTCTCTAAATTTAGTTTACCTACTCTTCATATCATGGCATATTTACTACAGCAAGCCTAAAAGTTTAGACCCATCTCATTTCTGCCTGTCCTCTGATTTACAAGCCCTGAGTTAATGCAGCTCTTTTCACAGCCCATAGACAAAAGAACTGTGCAAATATCTGAAGGAAATGATAAAGAACTCTAGGTGTTGTGGATCACATTCTATGCACAGAATGGCCTCCCCAGAGTAAGCCAACCTAGCAGTGCTTTTTGGCATTCATCATTACAGTCCAGTCCTTGGATCACTGGCGTTGTGGGCATGTGCAGCCAGGTTTCCACTGACAGAGCAACACTTACAACAAAAGGTCTCCCTCCCAAGGAGAGCACAGCAGTGATTTGAGTATCAGACCTCAAAAAGGTGGCTTTATTTCAAAAATTTTGCCAAGGGCTGCTAGTGGGCCAATCTAGCAGCCTTTAAGTGTGTGATGATTTATAGCAACAAAACTGTGAAGCCTCCAGAAACTAGAAACCTGCGAAACGTGGGAAAAAGAGATGCCTTCTTGCCAAAACAAAATTCCTGGTTATATAGAGTATTGGATCAGAGACAAAGCATTTTGCAGAAACACAGCACTATCACAAGCCTCATCACCAAGGCTTTGGGGATGCTGGGTCACAGTCCCTCTGGTGTCCTCAGCCACAATGGTTGAGCACAGTTAAGGCTGGACCAGCTCCCTGCCCCTTCCTCCAGCTTTCCTCTGGACACAGCCCCCAAATTCTGATTTATTACACGTTACCAGCAGCAGGGGTGCTCAGTGAACAACTGGGGAACCCCTGCTGCTCTGGCAATTCCTCCTCAGCAACTCCCAGCATCAGGACAGGAAGATGAAAATTGAGATGTCAATTCCAAAGTGTACCCAGAAATTTGTACCAGCAGTAGCTGCTCTCAGAGGTTTAGAGCTCACCTCTTTCTTCTTTCCCAAAGCCTGCAGCAGACCCAGCTACTTGAAGCTCTTGGACAGCACAGGGACACAGAAAGCATGGAGCACCTTCAGACTTCCTGCACATTTGTCCTTTGGGTCCTGGGGTCATAGAACCATGGAATAGCTTGGGAAGGGATCTTGAAGATCACCAAGTTGCAACACCCCTGCCTTAAGTTTTTGCCCAAAGATTTTTCCACCTCCCAGTCAATTAAGAGAAGGTACAAAATACCAAAGAAATGGCATTTCCTAGTGATTCTGATAAACAGAGTATATAACCAGCTACTTTAAAAGCAGGCTTTGAAATGCCACTGGCTTGCTTTGTTCTAAGCACAGTCCCAGGGAGAATGTCAGGTCGCATAACTCATTTGTTATCTTTATACAGAGGAGCTCCACTAAGCGCCAGCCATCATAAAAATACTAACATCCCTTTTAGTGAAAAACAAACAGAAAAGAAAAATGCAACAACTCGCTCAGAAGAAAGCCAATTTGCATTTCAAAGATTGCCACGTGGTCTGTAAACAGGGTTGTTAATACACTGGGGAGCTGGACTCCTCTTCAGCCACAGCCTGAGAAACACAAATGGAGGGAGCACCATTACAGAGATAACACTCCCCCATGACACAAACCTGCACTGTGCATTCATTTCGACACACTCTTTGCATTTTATTTCCTTCAGTGGCTTAAAAAAAATGCCAAGAATCAGAATAGCATACGAAGAACACTTTAATTTAGCCTTAGATAAGGCACTTTGCTCCTCTGGGCAGCGAGCACCCAGCAGCAATGACTTTATAACATGAAGGGAAGAGTCTGGGAAAAAATGCAGTAATTGAGGTCACATCCTCTGTGATTGCAAGGAGACCCCCTCACACGTTTTCCACCATCATCCACGGACATTTCCATGTATATACAGCTAACAATTTTAATGCTATCTAAATATTTATCTCCTGAGCAGATAAACTAGTAGGCATTTAATTCTAGTGATGCAAACACCTGACTGTTGGATGCTCTCACCTACCTGTAAATGCAAAACACCAGTCACTGAATTCAATTATGTGGCAAAATTATGTGACAGTTATCTCTGAGGTATTTGGAATCCCACAAAATCTGTGATTCACATGGTTAAGCAGCTAGCTGTCATGCTTTATAGGGAGGGAGGGAAGGAATAAGGGAAAAGTTGTGCTTTGTGTTTTTTTTTTTTTAAAATTTCATTTGCAGCTGTACAGTTACAGCTTACAGATTAATAATAAAAGAGTGGCTGTGACAATGCAGGAACAAATGCTGTTCAATGTCAAACACAAAGCAAGATGCAAATATATTTTTCTGTTAATTAACCAGGCTTTCCTTTCAACTGCTCTGATCTTGTAAATAAAGCTTACAAACTAGTTTCAAGGAAGTGTGGGAATTAAGCAAACAAACAAACAGAAGAGAATCCCAAACCCAAAATTAAAACACCTTAACTCAACGGTCTCCTAGTACTGGTTAGCTAATTATATTTACCATTTTTTTTCAGAGGATCTAACCAGATCAAAACAGGTTAAATACAACAGTACTGAGGAACTGGCCCAAGGGTAAGAGCTCTCTAGATAGTACCAGACATCAGCTGCTGTCAACCACTGCCAAAAAACAAGGGGCATCCCTGAATGTTGTTCTGAAAAAACAAGAGGTTGAGCAGAAGGACAGATGGATGAGAGGACAAGACAGACAGACAAAAGGAAGAGAGAGAAGAAAGAACAAACAACTAAGTAACACTAAATAACATTCTCCTGCACCTATGACTTGCCTCTAAGGATTTGCTTTCCAAGCACTTTATTGAAAATGTTCAAGTCCTTAACTGATCTTGTGGGGGGCAATAAGGGGGCCTGAAAAGCCTTAGGCTAATTAAGCATTGCTGAGACATGCTTGATGAGATGGGGAAATACAAAGCTTTTGAAAGGGTGAAAAATCTCCAACCATCTGGTTGAGAAGAAAGGGGAAAGTCAAAGGGGGAGTCTGCAGCAGGGAGGTACAGGACTTTTTAATTACTGGGCTACCAAGACCATTAGCACCCCAAATGCCTGTGAAAGCTCACAAAATGAACTTGCAAGGCTCAGCAAAAACAAATCTCTTAGTAAGAATAGCTTCCTCAGGAAAGCAAACAGAAGTAGCATTTCCCAAGATACATCTTCTAATTAGAAATGATGGGTAATAGATGCAGGTGGTGAGGCCCCCAGATGAGAATAAGACTATTCCCAGTGACCTCTCTACCTGTTTCTTCTGACTGCTGCTCTCCAAGGCTCCACAGATGGTGTTCTCTTTAAATTAACACCACCCTGCCAGCCAGAAGGATGCTTCTGTTGTACTTGGCAATACAGGTGAACAGCCTGCATTTAGATCTCAAAGCAAATGCCCCAGGTGTTCCAGCAATATGGCAAGCAGCTGATGTGCTCCAGCCTCTTCAGGCCTGGATAAGATTCAGCTGTGTTTTCTCATCTCTAAGACTAACTAGAGAAAAATCACAACATTCAAAGGGCAAACTTGCACACTGGAGCAAAATCTGAACTATCTTTGCTCTCAATGGCTTTGTCAGCTCTGAGCTGTGCCAGTGCCATCCTGCCTTCTCCTCCTGGAGGAGATGGATATGTACCCAGCTGATTACAGGTGCAGGTTAGCGAGGAGCAAGCTGGCTTCGGCACCCCAAAGCTGTGACCAAAACTTTGCCAAAAACCACTGCTGTGCTCATTCTCACTTTTGGAATGTGAATATGTGTAGCTGATTTCCTTCCCTCCTACGTGCAGATCCTTCTCCAGTTTTCTCAGCTGTGTGCTGGTGATCTAGTTTGATTCACAAGCTGGGTAAGAGCAAGCTATATCTATCCTTGAACGGCAGACCTCACTATAAGAAGGAAATGGTTCTGGCAATCTAATACATTGCATGGCACTGCTGCTTCCAGGATCAGATATAAGCCTCAGGTCACGGCTACCTCTGGTGGTTAAATACCCCATAGCAGTTGTGATAAGAACAAATGGCATAAACCATATTTTACAGCCAAATCTTGACATGAATATCTCTCCCTCAGGCTCCCCTTGAAAGTTTTTTCACTTTGGAAAGATTTCCTGTGTCTTAAACATCACACCTTTAACTTAGCACTGTTAAACATTGGCTGTCTTTAATGCCAGAGGGAACAGTTTCATGAGCAGATTCTGTGATCTCTATATGCATCAATTTCTAAGATAACTTGGGTTCCTTTAGATAGGTACAAGATATATATGTATTTCTTATCATCTGCTTTTCATGCTCACACCCTTCAAGAGCCAGCTGGATCTGCAAGCGGAACTGCATCCAGGAAATCTATTCTGTGCCATGCTGGAAGCAGGCAACACTAGAAATATTGTTTAAAGACTTTTCCCTTTAACTTTCTTTTCTTTTTAAAGCAAACCTGTCCATATTGTAGTGCCAGAAGATTCAAAACCAAGCTACAAAAGCATTACCTGAAAACCAGCTGTGTTCCAGCTGCAGAAGCCTGCAGTACCACTGTGTGGTTATGGAGACATGTCAGTAACCTCCCAGTAACCTCAGTTATCTGCAATTCAAGACTCAGGTTTCCATGTGCAAGCAGATTTATGATGATACAGGCATTAAAAACATTGACAATGGTTTAAAAAGACCACAATAGCTGTACCAAAACCTCAGAGGAGGCAGTTTTACCAGACCAAGGTGAGTGTGGAAGCTGTTAGCTATGCTCATGTGAGGGTAATTGTAAAATATCTGCTGTCCCAAGGAGGAAGTCCCAAAAAATGAGAGCACAGCTCTGGTCTCTTTTGGCAATCCGGCTGTTTAGATCAATGTGAGCACCAGACAGGAGCTCCTGATATCTAAAGGAAGAATTGGGTGTGCTGGTAAGGATCACAGCAAAACACCACGAATCTGTGAGGTGAGATCACAAGAAGAAGGGCCAAGGGCTTAACTGAGGTGTGATGGCAGCAGCCATGCAAAACCTGGGGCAATGAGGATCTGAACCCAAGTGAGGGAGAGGGACCATGCCAGTTCTTACCCTGGCCTCACTCCCTATTGATCAGAGCATGCTGGAAATAAATCTGAATTAATGCTGGAAGGGTTCCACCCCTGATCCTCGTGTTTTAGAGATTCCTGCAAGACAGACATGCAGGAAGCCCCTTTCATTGCTGGGACAGCACCAATGAGAATGTGTCACCTGTAGAGACCTTTCAATGCTCAGGAAAGAGCAAAACAAAAAGCAGTGAAGCTGCTGCACACTCATAACAGCAAGTCCTCCTCAGTTTTCTGGCCTCTCCAGACCAGCTGGGTTGATGGAGGCACCATGCTAAGGTACCAGCACCCCAGAGAGGGGGTGATGCTCAGATCCAGCTGTGCTGACTACCTCCCTGCTCAGTCTGTGAGCTGACTACTAATCTTCCTTCTAGGTAGGATAGCCGGAAGAATCAGGCAAGTTAATTTCCTTGACTCAAGCTGCTGGAGTTAGGCATTGATTTTTCAGCATATCGACATCTAATTTTGAAGCACCTGAGATATCTCCATTTGCTCTCATTTGACACATTTGTGCTACATTTTGGGCTGACAGACCATGAAAACATGTCCAGCAGTCGTGCTTTACCTGATGAAACACCTTGTAACTGTGATAGCATTTGGCCACAAATTGGGAATCCCAATGTTTTCTAGGCCCTGATACAGTGAATTTGCCATCCTGACCCCCTGACTATACACCATTGTTAGCTGTAACCAGGGGGCAGTGGAGAAGAGACTACCGACTTTTTCTGCTCAAAATCCAGAACAGAGTTTAAACAATTTTTCTGTCCAGGTAAGAATGGTGTAGCCTGTAAGTGACTGCTTATTTTCTCCACAGAGAAAATGCTGAATGTGTAGACGTGCTGTCTTTCAAGGGCTGTCAAGTAATATAAGTATTGAGAGGTTTTAAGATGATGTAAATGGAATAAAGGTGGTTTTGGCTTCTGCAGTAGATATGATTACTGGTACTGTGACTGCAGAACAAACAAACAGTAAAGGCACATCCACATCCATAAAAGGGAATAATGAGTCAAAGGGCTTATATACCTAAAAATTTCAGTGTAAAGACCCCGCAACAGTGAAACAGTAATTAAGGTCATCTTTTGGTTGAAATTTGATGGCTGTAGAAAGCAATGGATTTTAGAACTCAAGATAGAAGTTACAAGTCTGAACCTGGGAGAAAAACAATTGGCAACTGTTACAGCAAAGTACAGTGTTAACCAAGTAAGTACATTATAAGGATTGAAGCAGGTGTACAGGTAAGTAAAAAAAACCTACCATTACATACTCTTCATGTTTCTCTTGGATCTCTCAAACAAAATTAAGTGTTTTTGCAGTTGCCCATAGACTGTCTGCAGCTGCAACTCACAGTTCATCATTCAGAGCACTGGTTTAATTGCAGCTATGAGCACATGCACAGCACACAGGAGTACTCCAGGAAAGGCCCCTCAGAGATCCTGCAAGACTCCAAAAAGGAGATGCTGAGCTTTTGTGAAATGACAGAAAGTCCCAAGGAGCTGCACTTCAGCACCAATATGTTGAGATGACACTACTGCCTGATTCAGATGCAGTCCTAGAGATGTAGGAGGGAAGAGCTTTCTCCCTGGTAGATCAGTCAGAGTGGCTCCAGACAAGGTCAGTTTGGGCTGTTTGCATGGATACTACAGGCCAGGTATGCTGGTGATCACCTTGCATGCTCATCTGGAGGCAAAATGAGATAAAAGCCAACCAAGCAGAGGAAAACTGTTCCAGATGGCAAGACCTCAAAAGAATGCTCACCTGTCAACCACGTTAGGAAAAGGTGAGGGGACAGAAAACCTGCTACCAAGAAGTTATGAATAAAGTTCAGGAAAAAGGAAGAGAAAATCTAGAGGAATGCATTATGCTTCAAAGGTCTGAGTGAGACTGGGTGGGATTTTTCCTGCTCTGGGTCAGCTGCAGTGAGAAAGGTTTAATCTCAGCTGGGGTCCTGCCCTAGAAAAGTAACCTCTCCTTTACAAGGCTGTACACACATTTTCCCTCACTGTGTAGCAGGCTCTGGCCTCCCTCTCCAAGCACAAGAAGCAAGGACACCTATGAAGCCATGGTGTACCTCACTAGCAGAGCCAGAAGTGAGAATACACAGAAGAGAAAACAGAACAGAGCTGAATCAAAAAGCGTGTCTCTTGATCCACATGACAGTATAGAGTGAGTAGATGCCACCCTTCTTATATGAGAATAAGATTTACTCCTCACCACAGCACTGGGCAGAACTACAGAAAGAAACAGTGACGTGAAAATGTTCTTCCTCTCCTCAAAGAATAAGCCACAGAATCTTTCAATCCTAAGGAGGTATGATGTTTTCTTTTAATTCCTTCCTGTTTTATACTTGAAAAAAAAAAAGACAATTCTCCAAATCATACCTTCTCCACTCCCACTGGCTGTGGTTTCCATACAGTTATGACTGGACCCCACTCAATTTTATGAAACTCCTTGGTGAAATGCAGTTTGCTGCCCTAAGTGTGTGGCCATTTGAGTTTTGGAAACAGCTATAACACAGTGCCACAACCTGGGCAAGGTGGTACATCCACCCAAAACCTAAGCATATGGGAGCGCAGAATTTCCAGTTCCAGAGACAGCTCAGTTGGATCTGTGTGTATTCCATCATAAACAAACTTTATTAAAAGAAGTAAGAATCTAAAATTTATCAGTGCTTAACAAAATGAAGACTCCTTTTGCAGAAGACAGCACAAAGACATAACATTTGTCTGTGAGGGATCAAATAGTTTCCTGGTGAAACTGCCTGCACTCCTTTGCTGGACCTATTCTAATTTAAGACTGAATTTCTTACTGTGGCACACAGGAGCTAAGCTCACTGTTCAAACAGATACCTCTGCAGTTGTACAGTATATGTTAAAGTGGTGCCATATCTCTGGAGGTGCTAAAGCTTATTTCCAGAAATACTGTTGGCTATGATGCCATCTGTAACAGTGCAGTCCTCGGCCAGTGAGTCCTACTTTTTCAATATGTTACAGGAAACTGTTTCAAAGATGTCAGACTCTCTCCCATATTCCTTTCCCTCATTCCTTGGGTGCTATTTGAGACAGTTTGAAAGAGATACATGTTTTGTTTGCATAAGGCACTGCTGTCTCTCTGGAGAGGTGAGCTAAAACCAAAGCCTGGTAGACTTGGACCCCACCATTTGGAATATGGATTCTATTATCTCCCCAATTTTCATATGTGAAAAGGGCATTATCAGTATCTTAAAGCTCCTCAAGACAAGTGAAAAACATGTAATATCATGTAATACTATTATAAGCATATGAGGACTAAGAATGACATCATAGCATCTGCTTTTCACTAGGATTTCATGATTTTATATATTTTGGCATTCCCAACATGGAAAATCAAAATGAAAATGGCACCTCAATATATTCCATTAAAAATATCCAGTTTCTCCTCCAGCGTCTCTAAGGATTTAATTTCTTCTCTTTCTTTTTATTTTCTGTGTATGGAAAAGCATTCTAAAGCTTCTTTTACTTGATTTAATGCTGAGTGCGATTCAATTCAGTGCTGTAACCTAAGTTAATTAAACTAAACAAAGGCTGCATTGTCAACACTTTCAGCAGGAACAAAGAGATTATATTTTTTAATGCAATAAAAAATGCCAATTCATAATACTATTTCTATTCTGCTTACTGTAAATGAAATGAAGAAAACAATCAAATAGACATAATAAACCTTAAACACTATCATTGTTACAGTATTCCCTATTGTTGTTCTCCTGTTTTCTTTCCTTTTGGCTTTTTGTCTTTTATCCTTACCATCGAGTCTTGAAACATAAAGTGACTGTGACAGCAAGCAAAACGTTTAAGCTGAAAAATTCCTTACGTTTCCTACTTTTTTATTAGAAAAGCACAGAGAAAAAAAAAATTATTTTTCCTTTGCAAGGGATGAAAAATAATTAAAACTTCAAATTAGTCTTGCACCACCTATTTTTTATGTACATTCAGACTAGAACCTGATATATGGAGAGTAATGAAGAGAAACAGATTCTTTCTGTGGCAGGAAAATAAATACGACTTTTTTCCCCTCAAGAGACTGAAATCAATATCCAGAGCAGACTACTGACAGTGTAATAACCACCCACACTGCCAATGCACAGCATGCTCAGGGAAGCACCCTCAGGGAAGCCCTGCAGAAGGTCTGCATCCCATTTGCTGCCCCATCCTGCACCATCAGGGAAGCCTCTTTGCTGATGTAAGAGCCTGGACACCTCCCACTTCACAACTGCCAAAGCCCAAACACAAACCCAAGGACAGTGGGGCAGAACCCCCACTCCTCTTCTGCAGCCTGCAAGGTGTAAGTGGAGCAGAGAAGATGCAGGTGAGTCTCACCTGGCTACTTCCACGAGGCACAGAAATCACTTGGATATCCTTTTCCTTAGGAGGGCAGAGTGCTTGACACAGACCAAACACCACAAACTCAGCACAGTGGGCTGACAAACACAATCTGGTGACAAAGTCTCCTCAGCTGGCTGATACTGCAGCTGAAAAGCTCACTGGAGTTTTGTGAGGTTCTCAAGAAAATAAAGGTGTACAAAACAAGACTTCATATGTGAGGCACCTCTTAGGATTCCCACTCCTAATCTCCCTGCACACCTCCCACAGTCCCATCTACTGCTTCCCAACAGCCCATATCTCTGCATAGCTCAGAGCTTTAAATACCCATCTGCAACTTTTTGGTTCCACAGCCTTTCCAGCATTTCTGCAAAAGGTCCAGCAGTGCACTTTTTTTCGTTTGCCAAACATCACTATCTGTTAGAATAGGATTTTAAAGACATATTTCATATTTAGTGTCTGAATATGCTGTAACAGCCCAAAAAATGGCATCTGATCTATTCAGTATGGGTTCTTACCAAACACCAAACACATTATATGTGGTTCAGGATATTTCTTTCTCTCCTCTTTGAGCAACTGAATAAAAGAAGTTGAAGCCTTTGTACTAGATCTTCCGAAGCCATAGCAATCCAAAATATTATTTTCTTTCCAAAAGAAGTGAAATTACCTATTTAAAGATTCTAGGAAAGACTTTTATATATTTTTTTTTCATAAGTGTCTCATCTCTCTCTACTTGAAGAATTAAAGGAGTTAGGTTAAGCAATAAAATTGCCATGAATCAGTAATAAAAAATGTCAGATTTGTCCAAAAAGACCTTTCTCAAGAATTCTTTCATTTCTCTATAGCCACAATGTCATTTTGAAATTTTTGACTGTTTGATAACAAAGTCATTATTTTGACATTATTTACGACTGTACCAACGTATATAAAATCCTATAAATCCCTGAGACTGAAGCTATAAAACCTGAGAGCTCTTTTCCCCACATTTTGCAATATTTTGTTCTCTCTTAAGATTATGCCATAAAATTATCACTCCTGCCAAAGCAAAATGGACAAGTGAAGGATGCACGAAGTGTTGCCTACAGATTTACAGGTTACAACTATTCATATTACAAAGACTCTCGAGCAAAACTGGGCTTAGCTAGAACAGAACTTGGCAGACTTCAAATTTGAAATTAGGCAGACTTCAGAGTAAACAAGCCACATCAGAAGACTGACAAAGGAAATGACATGTACCACAAATGATGGAAACCTCCCCCAGCCTGCCCCTGAGCCAGCCCTAACCTCGTGGTTAAGGTGAGGATTCTACCCTTCCACTCTAATATGTTTCTCATGTAGAGAAACACTGCAGGTCAAGCTCAAACAATGTTCCAAACAGCTCAAGATGACAAAATATTTCAGCCCAAACAGAGAAGAGAGAAAACAGAAAAATAACAGCAATAAATGTTCATTTCCTTGTGCCCTGACAGAAATCCTACCTCTTCAAAGAGTTAAACGACTTCTAACGGTGGTTAGTGAGGGAAACCATCATACTGAATGTTTTGATGAAGGGAGATAGAAAGAGAGGGGAAATAAGATGACAGAAGTGAGAGTGGGCTCAGAGGAGAAATTAGCTGCATATTCACACAAATATGGGATTTACTTCCATGTGCTGGAAACTGTGTTGTGGAATAAATGTGCTGATTAAACTGACAAATAAGTGCTGAGTGCATGATCATTACAACACAACAGGACTATTTCCAAGTGTACATATAAAGGGACTGCCAAAAGGTCTGTTAAAACTGTGTACACTCACCTACTCAGCAAATAGATCAGTGATCACCCCTTGCTCTGGTTTTTAATAAAGGGATTTGAGAATATTCCCCAATCTTATAAAAAACATAGATTTTCATTATTCTTTTGTGAACCAGAATGAGTGCATTATAGTAGTTGGAAAAAAATGAAAAAGGCATCTTAGTTTGCCTTTTTTTCTTCAGCTGCTCCCTCATAATATATAACTTCAAGTTAGAGTAGGAAAAAAGGGAATAAATTGGCACATGTGATATTTTATTACTGATTTTGGAAAAAGCAACAGCAGGTTTTTATGAAACACACAGTGCTTCACATTGTTATATTCTTCAGGGTAATATGGCTTGGTTCTTACTGCTGGCAACGGGATATAGTAATGCAACTGCCAAGATTTTGATTCTTCATTCCTCTGGGCTCCCAGCATCCCAGAACCTTGAAAGCACCAGGATCTGGGACTCCTTGGGAATTCACACTACAACATGATCCTGGAGCTGTGAAGTTAAATGAGCTACACAGAAAGGACCCTGCAAGCTTTAAAAAACCCCAAAACACAGAGATGAGCTAGCAGTAAAATTTGTGCCATTAAATCAGAAGATGACCTACGGTTTGTCAGAAGTTCATGTAGACTGAGACACGTGTCTAAACCAGCAAGAAACAGACATTTTTTCCACAGAAAACCACATCACTGAAAAAATTCCGAGCACACTTCAAAGCTGCAGTCAGTAACTGAGCAGAAATCTAGCTTTAGGCTGGAAAAGGTAAAAAGGACTTTGTTGGTCCTTCAGCTGGACCTTACACAGCTCCAGTTCTGAGGACTGAAGGGATTGCAGATGACTCCCAAGAATCTAATGCTCCCAGTGAGACAGAGGGAAGAAAGAGGCAGCTACGTGCTACCCTTTGCTCTGGGATGAGTTTGAACACACACACAAAAAAATATCTCATGTAGATCAGAAAGACCAGGTAGTTTGGAATTCAGTAGTTGCTACATTTGGCTATGCATACAGATCCAGAATGGGTCAAAGAATTTCTGTTCAACAGGACTAGCGGTCCCACATTAGCATTTTTCCCACGCTCTTAGACAAAAATACAGTATTTCATCCTATATCAAATGTACTGTGCTGCTGGAAAACTATTCAGCTGAATTGCCTTAGGAGGTAGCACTTGGGTTACATAAAATAATGTCACATATTAAATCTCTTTTTAATGCCAGGTAATCTCTTTCCATTACGAGTCTCTCATTGGGAAATACATCTTATTTTATCAGTCTGAACTTTAGCTGGTTTTATTTTTTTTCACCTCTTTTTGCCAAGACCCACTTCTCTTTATGGCAAACTCTCAAAACCCATGTGGCAGAATTTGTGCCCACCAGGACAAGAAGCACCTAGCAAGATGAGCTATGAGGGTGCTTATATCCATAAGAATGAAACAAGGCAAGGGAAAGGCTTTGTTTCCTTCTCTGCTCCTGCTCTGCAAGGGCACCCATTTATTTTCCCCATGTCAAAGTCAGTACATTTGGAAGAAGCTGAACAGAATATTTATGCTGTTATCCTGCACACAGACTCAACACATCTCCTCTTATCATGGAACTTACCAAAAGATCACTTAAACTGATGACACTCCATCTATGGACTTTAACAAGCTTTGGACCAGATGAATCCTGCACAGTATCAACACTGGAGACCCCAGGTAGGAACAAGTTCCAAAATATTTAGCAAGAGCTGTTTACTTAGTATTTAAGAAACTTTTAAACTTAGTAGTTGAGAAACTTTCAAATCAAGGGCTGGAAAAGGAAAGGTGCCAAGAACAACACTTTTCTGACATTACCTGCCTTTCCTTAACACTGCGTATTTTAACAGTAAGTAGAACAGATGTTGAAATATAATCTCTCTTCTGAGAACTAAATGACAGTCCCTAGCTATTGAAGACACTAAAGTAGTAAAGAGGAGAAAGTGAGGGTACATTTTGTCCAATTTAGTTGTGATGATGCATAAAATAATTATTTCTATTTGGAGGAGAGTAACATAATGACATTGGTATTTGCAATCAGAGTGAGCCTGTATTGCATAACCTGGGTTTGCAACTGAGGTAGGATGGTACCATTTATCTGAATTTGAACATAAGAATTGTATCAATTCTACCTTCATCATCATTAACACAGCACAAAACCAATACCATTAGCACAAATGATAACAAGAAGATGTGATTAGTCTCAACCTGGATAGGCAATTAAAGTTTAAGAAAAACAAAGGAATAGAATTATTGTTTGGTTGTATATGAACAAAGAGGTTCTATTAACCTGGCTTTGCAGTGAAGAAAATTGTCAATATTGCTAACACAGGTTTGCAATTAAGTTGGTGTCAATGTGGCTGAGAAAAGGACTTCATAATTAGGACGATACAGTTAGTATTGACCTGAATTTTTAATAAAAATCGTGTCTGCATTGTAATTTGGAACTGTAAAATTCATCCTTGGGCTCTACAAATGACCATATAATTAACTTGCAGTTACTTTAACATTAGATAATTTTTTACATAATACATTTTTTTTTATATAAACGTGTGCCTTTACAAATGGTGAGATGATTGAAGTGTTCCCAGGAGCATCTAACACTTAAACATTTCCTTGTGAAAGTATTCTCAAGGTTTTAAATACTTTACGCCCTTTTAAAAATTACTGCTTCAGAAGAATCTGCATTCTCACTCCAAATATTGGTTTCTTCATTAGAATTACTAGTTTTAGTTACTCTTTAGTTAAATCTCTACCAATGACCTCACAAATAACTATCATACTCATTTATTTTAAGTACTCCAAATGCTTCTAGCAAATGTGATTAGAAGGATACTTACATGGACATAAATTGGTTGTTCAATCAGCATTATGTGCTTAAATGCAAAAAACCAAAACCAAGAAGAATATTTAAATGTCACTTTTGAGCCCCAGTGCTCACTTTTTTGCACTTAGCTTCCCACGCATATCCAAGTCCAATATATCAAAACTACACTCAAAGATAAGACAAAAAAAGTTTTTTCTTGGGGGAAAGAGAGCTCTTTTATGTGCTCTTTCCATGTTTCCTCACAATAGGAAAGGGTAACATGAGTCCTGCCGCGTTCTTTGTCTCCATCTGTTTTATAACAGGCTCACCTCCTTCTTCTTCTTTTCCTTCTTCCTTTTCCTCTGCACCAAGAATCAAAGGTATCTCAGCTTCTGTTGTTTCTTCTTGGTTCAGTGGTGGATCTGAATAAATTTGATGAATAAAAAGATGAAGAGTAAGGCTCTTCAGAATAGACATTAAAGGGTTAACACCCGCTAGAGACCTTGCAATTAAAAACACTGGCAGAGGAAAAGGATCTTTTCCTCCATGAGTACAAATAAAAAAACTGTCCAAGGAAATCCAAGGGGCTCTAGTTCAGAGCAAAGCCTTGAAGATACTCAGCTTTCTGGGATTTAGCACAAAATCCCACGTGCCTACTCCAAACACGGGTCTTCACTGGGACTCACTGCAGTCCCAGAGATACACACAGTGCTTGCCCCACCCCTTGACATTCTGATGATTTGAAGGTTAGATACAGCTTTGAGCAACCTGGCCTAGAAGGTGTACCTGCCCATACCAGGGGGCTTGGAACTAGATGATCTTTTAAGGTCCCTTCAATCCCAGACATTCTATGATTCCATGATTCTATCCATGTTAGTGTTTTTGATTGTTAATCTTGCTTTTTGATTTCAAGACACAAGGAGTACCTTCTATTTCCATGCAGGAGCCTTGGGAATCTGCCCCAGATTTTATCTCCTCATTTGCAGAAACATCCTGTTGTCCTGTTAATGTAACAGAAAATGGTATCAGGATGATGCTGCGAGCAGGCAATGCTAAATTCATTACAACAGAACATGAACCTCACACACAGCATGCTACTTCTAAGCCAAGCACTGCTTTTTTTTCTGTTAAGTGAACAATTTCAGACACATTTTGTATATGAAAATATCACTTAAAAATACTAAGCATTCAGTTAGTTAAATAGCTGGTCAAAACTGACCTTGCAGCACTTAATAGTTTTTCCTCTTTTACAGCTCAGCCTTGACCCTGTTTCTCACAGGAGCTGTTGTAAAGCTCTTGCACTTGGCAGTCAGCAGAAGGAACAGAAACACCCCACAGGCTTTCAGAACCACAAAAGCAACATAGGAGGAGATGGTAACAATGCTGGGCACCCAGGATCAGTATGGCTAAACCTATTTAGAGATGTGGCTTTCCCAGTAGCACCAGGGATTACTGCCCCACAACTGGCTGACACATAACCTCTGCTAGAAAGCAGCATTTCACTAAGGTGGCAGAAGTCAGGCTGAAACCTACTGGGTGCTGACACTGGAAGCACTGAAGTTACACACTGGTTCATTATCTCTGTCTTAAAAAACTTTGATACAAAACTTTACCTTTGGCTTGATCTTGTTCACACATCACAGGATGCACTGAATCATCCTTCTGCGTGCCTTTGGAGTCTTTCAGGGAATCTGAGGAAAAAAGCAAACAAACAAATAAATCCTGAAGCAGTTTTCATGCTGGAAAAGGAGTTACTTGAGTCAGAGGAGCTCTTAGGTGCCAGCTTCATATTTGGCATTTCGATACACTGGCCAATTTTCTATCTGTTTAACTACAGCCTTATAAACTACAGAAGTATATTTGTGGGTTTCAGTTATTCAAATTGATTTCAGAATCCCTACCCTTACTGAGCTTCTTGCTGGCAATACAAACCTCAAACCAGGAGCTGGCGAGGAAGGATGCATAAGAATAATCAGCAGCAATACCAAGAATTTTATTCCTAATGAGTGGAGTGGCACAAATCTACAAGAAATAGCACAAACCACCTACTTGATAAATAAAGTGATTTATTATTTATTTAAAATAACAGTTTTTCATGATTGGATTTCCAGAAACTTTAAATCTTTCCAGAAACATTAAATCCCATAAATCCCTGTGCAAATCCTAGCCTCGTGTCACTTGATGACAAAGCTCCCAAGGTCATTATTGTGGCCAAGAGTGCTTTACTTTTTTGGGGCAGACTATCAAAATGAACTGCCCAAAGCAATACTTGGAACCAGTGGCACAGTGAGACTTAATTACATTTTGGCAGAAAGTCCAATTGCTGTGCTATCTGGGGTCTTCATAAACACAGGCCACTATTTTCTTGTGTCAAACAGCATTTTTCTGAAAACAGTCAGTTTTTGCATGGGAATGGAGAAATACATAATGCATAATTCCACTGCATTCAGGTAATACAGCAACACAGACACTCAATTTACTTTTGCTCATCCTCATCACACACACTGGATAAAGAGCTCTCTTCAAGCCTCATTAAAAACCAGGGCTGATCTAACTGGACATTGTGCAAACCACAGGGTAAGTCCACTCCAGGTCATAACAGCAGCAACAGATAATCATTGTTTGTGTTCCCACGTGAGATGCTTTCCAAAATCCTTTCCCATGGAAAAAGTGACAGTGCCAAAAGATGTATAGCATGTGATAATAAATTACATTATAACAGTCTTTTTACAGCATCAGTTCTGGAAGGTCCCTCTCTACAACACAGACGAGCAAATCTTACAATATACCCAAGGATGGCCCCATAAAACCCTGTTCCTGAAAGTGTCAAAAATAATCTCTGATGGATAAGTAGAAAGCTGGGTTGTTAATATCTGATCCAAATTTAATAATCTGTAGGAAAGGTATGTGCTGAAATTGTGTGGCTTTAATTAACTGCAAATAATTCCCCAAGGCAAATATTTAATTACCTGCACAGTTTCTTACTTCTTTCATGGCATGACAGTAAGTTTAAAAAACCTAAGTTTGAAAGTATAATAACTCACTGATGTACAATTTGCTAAACTTTATACTTGCTGCACTTTTTTTTGCCCTACTGTTAATTTTAATTTCTACTCATTCTTCTCAGGTGGATCACTGCACCAGTCCTTCATACCAAATTGTACAATGAGGTTCAAAGGATTACCCTTATCAGCCTGAATTGGAGCAAAACCAAATTAGAATTTTATCAAATTCCAAGTTTAATTTTAAAAAAAATCCAGTTGAAGGATCTCTTGGTATAAATGGGAATAGCAAAAAATTCTATAGGAAATTTTTCAAGCAAACTTGGAACACGTTGAGGGAAATTCTGGCTTTGCTGAAGTTTTTGACAAAGCCCTCAGGATTTCAGACAAGCCAAGATTTGTACTACCTGTAACTCCATACCCTAAATTAATATAATGCATTTTTTTGTATGATACAGCTGCATGATGTAAAAGGAACTGTACTGGCAAAGCTGGAATCAGAAGTCCTCTGCCTTGAGTACCATGATGCCAGGGCCCAAACATAGCAGGAAGGGATCTACTCCCAGACTGGTGCCCTTAATCCCAGCTCACCGGTGCCACCTTTTTTCCCAGAATGAGGAATGACTCCAATTTAATGTAAAAACCAATCTGCAGCATCACTGGCACAATTATGGGCAGTGGTAAACGACAGCTAATGGATTTTAAGAAGCCTTGTGCCTGGCTAATGTATGTGCCCCATCATGCTGCCGTTGGGGGTGCAGCATCACAGAGGGAGGGGTGTCATTGCTATTCCCACCTATTGGCACAGCTGGCATTCTGTGCCATGGGCTTTATTCTTAAGGAATTGTAATCTTGTGTTAAACTTTCATTTTTATCATAAACAGCTGTCCTATTGCTCCTATTGTTTGAAAAAGCAATTTAACTGCACTGAATTCCAGATTATCCCAGGTAATATACGAAGATAATTTTTCGCAAGTTGTTCTTTGCAAAGCACGTCTCTGAAAATAACAGACAATGGACAGAAGTTACTGCCTGGCTGTAAGAGTGCCCCAGTTTTATTTCAGCAGCAGGAACCTGTTTTGATTGGTTTTTCCATGCAGATTCTGAGTTCCAAAATCCTTGAGGTCAAGACCATATCAAAGGTTCCTTCTTTTCAAATCCAAATATTGCACTAAATATTCAAGCCAAAAAGTCCAAGGACAGATTTACTTTTAGGATTAGCAAGAATAAAATAAAGCAAAGGAATAAACCTAAACTTATGAAGCAAATCTGTGCCAAGCAAAAGTGAAAGTGCAAAACCAAAGGCAGTGATCAGTAAAAATGCTGGTGATACACTACTTTCTGTGTCCAGGTTTTCAGTAGGATAGTGGTATTCCTCAGGCTCAGCTGATCCTCTGTGCTCACTTGGCCCTTTGGAGGCTTGTGCAACCCTGCATAAGCCCAGTATTGCAGTCCTATATGATTCCAGGGTCTACAAGAGCTCTGGCCATCCCTAAGGCTTTCGTTCACCTCTTATTCACCTGATTTTTAAAAATGGCATAAAGCAATGTTGGTCTTCTCCTAACACAGTTAATTATCTGTTAAGTCATACCAGAGAAACCAAGACTAGAATATCCAGAATATCCAAGGATATTCTTTCACAGCACAGTATTGCTTAACTTTTTGGTAACATGCACACTGGGCACTATTTACTTGGGGTAAGCTCAAATTGGGACTGTAAAAGATAACACTCCTACAGTCAGGACTGAAAAAAAAAAAATGTTTCTGATACCACACTGGAGCACAGCTCCTAACATCACACATGAATGAATCAAACAGGACATTTAATTGCATAAATAAGCCAAAGATAGGCCACATTTATCTACTGCACATTGGGATCTTAAGTGCTCATCGAAGTCTGAGCATCCCTTAGTTCTCTCAAAACTCCTCCTTGCTGGCTGGAATGGCAGTGTCCATGTCAGGAGTGCTTGTCTCTGCTACCCTCCATTTTATTGAAACAAGTGTCTTGTGGGACTGCATGCTTGAATCCACCTGGGAATTAGCCCCAGACTTAACAACCTGTTTACAAAATATTTAGGCTTTAAATGAACTGATTGGAATACTCCACGAGTATTCACTGCTCCTATCAACTGTATGTTGAATTAATCTCCAAGAAAAGCTCGTAGCTTGCAGTTAACTATCAATCCTACCCTTCCTGCCAATAGTCAGGCACTGACTAAATTTTGTCTAAATCCTGCATAAATCGCCATGATTTCCATACCATTCATTTTTTCTTTTGACTGTATAAGGCAATGCTGCTCAAACACAATTTTGCAAAGGCTAAGGAAGAGGGGAGATGGTAAGAACTGAATGTTAAGTGGTTTTAATGATCTTTTAAAATTCACTTCCCCAGCTACTCTCTGTATGGCTTATTTACTGAGTAGTTTCTAATGTGCAAAACACCTGGATCCTGTACACAGCACAGATAAATCACCATGTTTTAGGGAGCTGTAAGAAGATCAAAGAGGGAAAATGCTGGTCATTAGGAAAGAAACAGGCTTGGTACATTTTATTTTTTTTTAAGCATGATACTGTGATAAATGACTGGAATGTTTCCAGACTGAAAGAAACTAAGCAGACATCTAAAATTACAGGTAATGGTGTGCACGGAGACTGCCACATGATTAGGGTATTCTTTTGTCTCATAAACCAAGGAAAATACATTAAAATGAAATACTATAAAATTATGATTTATGAGAAGTTAGGAAGAGATTCTTGAACTTTGACTTTAAAATGTTATTTTTATATCCACCAAGATTTCATTTTAATCAATCTTTATAACAGATTAGACTTATTGGAGCCCAAGTTTAAAATGCTTGGTAAACCAGACCTTTTTAGGTGCAACTTATAGGGATATTTAATCAAGTTTTCAGGTAATAGACCAAACAGTTCATCTCTGCAGGTGGGATCCACCAAATACTTCTTCCACCTGTTTGTGCTTCAAGCTGGCAGAAGGGCATCTCACCTTCTGTCCACCTGAGAAATTCCAGGTGCAGCTGGTATAAAAACTGTGGGCATCCTTCTCCTGACATAAGGGGCAGGACCTGTTGTACAGGGCTCTGGGAAATGAAAAAGCTGAGAAAAACCTGATTGCCTTGGTTAGAGCCTGTCCAGGGGAAAGGACTGGAGGGAAGAGATGAAAGAGCGGGATCTCACACTGGACTGATGGAAGTGCAGCTGAATGGCTCCAAGACAGGTAATCTTTGAAAATAAGGAGGATTTAAATAAAGCAGGTAAGTGGATTTGTGTTCACTGTTGCAGATGGCTGCACCAGTAGTGGTGAAGGGTAGAGCAGAAATACCTCTTGAGTAGTTCAGGGGCTGGACCCCATCTGGATGCACGACTCAGGTCACATTAAATGTGAAGAAGTGAATAACCCACGTTACGAACAGCTCCAAGTGAACCTTGTGGAAGTTGTTAAGAGAATAAGTGGCTGGTGGGATGGTGGTGATGACCAAATCCCAGACCCCACAAACTAGCTAGTGTTAGCCAGTTTGCTTTCTAACCAAGGGACACAAAAACGCTATCGCTTGAGTAGGCATGCAAAGCCACAGGTATGGCTGAAGGGATTGAAATTCTTCCATTTAAAAAGGTTCTTTTTCAGTTACCTATAATTGAAATTTTCCAGGCTTAAATTTTAGGTCTAATCATAGCCCAGGGGTGAACTAAAAACATTTCATTGGTAGCTGCTGAGTGCTTGGCACTTCTCAAAATCAGGTCAGTCATTTAGATGTCTTAATATATACCTAAGAGCTGATTTTAAACACTTCTTTCTGAACATACTGGCCTTTCAGTCAATCTTTTTCACATGCTTACCAATGACTAATTTATGTCAATTTGCACAGCTCCCCTGCATTTGAAGTGCTCTTTCAGTTTATCCCTTCTCAATCATTTATGTCTTTAGGACATCAAGACTTTTCCATACTGAGAGCTACAGCTGGCCAAAGAGGAATTTATACCCATCACATTTTACAGGCAGGATACTTACTGGCTACTGGGCTGCCCAAAGAGAATTTTTAGGGCTTAACTCCTAACCAAGTCATATAGTAATTCTTTTTCTGAAAACACAAGTACTCCAGCCAACTGACTCTGACTCAATTTCAGAGAATGCAGAAAAAGAGTGACTTGCTTTCAATGGCACTCCCACAAAAGCCCAGACTTTGGTGAACATCTGGAAATAATTAATCAATCACTACTTTATTTTAAAAATCAATTAGTATATGATTTAATTTAGTTGACCTTCAAATGAAAATTCAGTTCTTATTAAGTGCTAATGAATTATAATCAAGGTATTGTGCACAGAAACTTTGCATAGTAAGGAGTTATGCTTCACCTGTACTAAATCCAGTTCCTTTTTACATTTTCCTGCTAGAAAGTCTAATCATTAAATTGGGTTAAATAGTAACTGGAAGAAGAGGCAACTGAGATGAAGGTGCAGAACACTGTCCCACATACACACACGTGTGCATGTATGCATACTCTCTTTAACAAAACATAAGCACAGGTTCAATCCAATCTCTGCATACTACATGGTCAATTTAAAATAAGTTTAAAGCCCCAGCACAGTCTTGTACAGACAGACTTACCAGACTGAGTGCTGCCTGCCTGATACACCCTTTATCTGCTGCATAAACATTAATGACTTTAATCACTTTGTTCTGCCCTTACACCTCATAGAAAGAAGCATCTCTCACTTAAAATTAGCTGTATATAAAGGATCTACTTCCATATGCACAGCAATGAAGCACTTTCAAAGGTGCTGCCTGGAGATGTCAGCTCTCCCCCAGGAGATCAGTTAAGCATGAAAGTTTTTAAGGGCAAAAGTGCAACAGCTCTTTGTAGACAGTGGAAAGAGAAACTTGGCACAGACTGGAATAAGAGGATACCTCTACAGTATTGCATTGAAAATCCTAGTATTCTTGAAATATGACTGTTCTTTCCCCCTTTTTTTCTTTTCTGTATGAACACTCAAAAATTCATTTTGCTCAGAGTCCATGTGCAAACTGGGTTTGTGTGGACTTCTATTCCTGGACAGTTTCTCTCCTAGGGTAACAGAAGACATATACTTTTAGATTGATGTGAAAATTGCAGTTGCACAGGAGGTTTTCATTTCAACAGAAGCCCCTCAAAATGTAATGTTCCTGCACTGTCCCCCACTCTTATCATGAAAATCCCCTTCATCCTCCCTTTTTTCCTTTAAAAAAATGATAAAGAGGACTCACAACAAAAATACTAGATCTTCATAGTAGCAGTGCTCTGTTTTGAATATCACCACATAGTAGCAGCAATAACTATGTCAATATGTTTGCTATATTCTAATCCCAGAAATAAGAGGAGGAAATTAAAAAAAGCAGAAAAACTGCTAGACAACTCTAACTGGACTCAAAATACTTGTTTTGGTGCACTCACAAGTGAGCTGGCATTTCAAAGACCTAAACTTCCATCACAGGAAACAGTGGTTTAAACTACGCATTTTGGAAATGTGCAGCTAGACTCACTTGCCATAAATCTTTTACAGTAATTAGGTGGAAGGACTGGGAAAACATAATTGCTCTAAATGCTTTATGTCCTGTTCATTTAGTTGAAGATAAACTAGAGAAATGAGTATTTTCCAGAACCTTGAGGTTTTAGCCGTGTTAACTCAGCGGGCAAACAATTTGAAAGCTGGAATTTATTTTGGGAGCATCAGATGTTTTCAGAAATGCCAGGATTCTGTAAAAGTGCCATTTCTCAAGAAGCAGCACTTATAACAGTAGTATTTATTTTTTGAAAAACTCAAAATTTGAAATTATAGAAACATTGAAGAATCATGGAGTGGTTTGGGTTGGAAGGGATCTTGAAGATCATTTCATTCCAACCCCCCAGCAGGGACACCTTCCACTAGACCAGGTTGCTCAAAACCCTGTCCAACCTGGCCTTGAACACTTCCAGGGATGAGGCAACCACAGCTTCTCTGCACAACCTCTTCCAGTGCCTCAGCACCCTCACAGTAAAAATCTGCAAAACTGAAAATCTACCGATGGAAATAACCACCTGGTCCATGGTGGCCTTGCTGTTCAAAATTCCTGTTTCCATTAAAAAATTAGCAAGCAAATATGAAAACATGGTCTTGGCTTTCCTTTTTTTTTTTTTTTTTTTAAGCTTGTACAGTTTTACAAACAAAATCTATGGAGGAGAGTTTGTCTCACTCCTTTTTCCCTACCCAATGCTTCCCATCTTTCTTATGAGGAGAGGCAGGACATCAAAGAGATAATGCACTTTGGATCTCTCAGGGCACTATCTCTTCTGTCAGCTTCTCAGGAGAGGAGAAAACACTATATATACTCTTAATGTATTATATGAAAAGTGAGACTTTTCACACAAAGATGATTTCTTTCCCAAGAAGAGACTTCTAATGCAATGGCATAAAAACCTGGAGGGCTTACACACTGGGAAGCATATCAGAAGACAGTCATCTTCTCAGTTAGGAACAAGCACTCAGAACAATACCACTTTGTTGGGATCATCAGCTGACTGCAGACAGAAAAGGAAAATCCAAACCCAAAGCCTGACTGTGACCCTCACATTGCGAAACACACAAAATGGGGAGTCTTCCAGATACAGAATATATAAACAGGCCAAATGTCATCAAAACAAGAGAAATTAATGACAGGCAATCACCAACCACACTGGGATTGAATCCATCACTATTTCTGCCTTCTACTACCCTTGCCATGACTTCAATTTGTGATGTATCAAAAGCAAAAGCCAGTGTTCCAGCAAAGGTTTGTGGTTCTTTTTTTTCTTTGCAGTATCAATCAATCTTCTAAAAGAGCTCCTAAATCAACCTGCACAGGGCTTTGAACTCATAATCAGGTAAGTATGTGGGCTGTCCAGGATGTGGCTTTGGAACAAAAAGGCAGGATCTCACACCCTGTCACACTTATCTAGAAAAATGAGAAGAGAGTCAAGTAGCGATGCTGAATTAAACATTAAATCTTTTAAAATAAATAAGTTAATGGATGTTAATAATTATGTTATCTCAGTAAAATGCATGAAGATATTCTATTAGTCTTTCTTGAAGGCCACACTGATGGATTTTATTTATTATAGATAGCATAACTCCTGTTTTGGATTACCAGTAGCAAATATTGTGTATCACCCAGACTTTTTCCTGATGTACCCCCACAAAAACGCTAAAAAATGTAGACCAGGACAAGCAACTAATAGCATGATTATCACAGGAATATCAGAAACAATACAGCTGTGCACTGGTTCCTATCTGTTGATAAACCAACTCCACAGGAAAAATCTCAGCTTGAAACATTTAAATTAGATAATCTCTCTTGTTTCCTAAACTCCCTGTCATTTGGCCCTGTGACACTTTTAAATATTTATTACAAACTAAATGATCTGAGTGCCCAGCACAGTCTGCACAAGATAAACATTACTTTCTGCCTCATTCTATTATGACTTCATGTCCTCCTGTCTCCTCCTGATGTGTTTATAGCTATTGTGTTTTTCTTTTCCTGCATCAGGAGAGCACTGAACAGGGAGCTGATATTGCTGAGATGGATGTGCATGCTTAACCATATGCCTGTGAATCACCCCAGTGAGCCCAAGCTTTGGGCTTATTTTGGATATGTCACATATGATATTTTAGTATTAACTCTGTAACAAGAGGACTTAAGAATTTGTGGCATCTCTCCTACCAGCACAACAGTTGGTGCCAAGTACTTCATTACAAAGACTTTTGTAAATGAAAATCCAAGCCTTTACATGTTTCTGTATTGTTTAGCTGTGATTTTGGCTATTTCCAGACAAAGGAAAAAACCAGTTTCATGAAATGTCCTCTTGGGACAGGATATTTCAAAACACAATTTCCAATCTGTACCTTTATTCTCACTCAGCTCAATGTCTTCTGATGATAGGCTGGCTACAGCTGAAGGTTTTGTTTCACCTATAAGAACAAAGGAAATGAAAGAGAAGCTATTCATTACATAGCAAACTGATGAACCACTTTACTGGAAAAAAAAGGTGTTATGCCTTACTGAGAATAGATATTGGACCTGAATTTCATTTCCTGGACTTCCATCCATTCACTGGCTATTACTGGTCCGACCATCCTCCCTAAGCAAGATGTAAACTAACATTCCAATACAGCCAGATCAAATCTGTATTTAAATTTCTCACAATACAGAGAGAGGAACAGCTATTGCTTTCATTGGTGTTCTATTTGCTCTGAGATTTCTTTTTTCATTTAATCCTTATATTTTGAGAAAAAACAATTAGGCCATTCTTAACTTGAATCATGTCCGTGAATCTCACTGGAATCCAAATGACTAGATGCAAATGCTTTCCTGAAAATAGAACCTTTCAGGAATCAGGCCTGAAATTAAAAAGTGCCTAAAAATCTGCAGCTTGGAGTTTTTTAATAGTAGAGCACACAGGTAAAACTATTATAGTTGACAGATACAACTGGTACCTGAACTTAATAAAATGTTTTCACTTTGACTGTTGATTTTTCTTGCTAATCTATATAGTTGTAAAATCTTTATAAGCTTTTGTTTTAATTTCTAGACTTTAATTTCTTTCAAAAGATTTGTCATTGATGATTCTGAGAATTTTTTTGCCTTATATAGCCATCCAGTACTTTTAACTAGATTGAAACAAGAGCTCAGAACCACTTGCTATGTTGTTTTTCTGTGTTAACTGTGAAGCTCATTGATGACAGACTGGAGGCCAGACTTTAAAAAACCCCACACCGTTGAAAATTTTCAGTTTTTTCAGACTATTACTGTTTTTTTCCAGTACTATAGTTTTCTTTATAATATATCATTTTCTCAATAATATAATTATATTTTTCACTATAATGAGAATATACAAATCTTTATGTAAGAGACCAGATAAGAATAGAGCATCAATTTTTTTGTCCTATATTTTCTTTCACAATATCAAAGTATATGATTTGTCACACTCATAGCAATTTTATGCCTTTTGGTTTAGATAATACAAATAAGAACTTTAACTTATTTGATGAGATTGCTCCTAACAGTGGTCACTTGTGTTTAAAAATCTTCTAAGCATACGACTGTGTACCTTGGAAAATCAGGTCATTTTCTACTGCCAAGAAAGGGTGCAAAAGCAGCAACCTCAAAGTTCCTGATGATGCTTTGTCTCTGCAATGCATAGAGCAGAAAGCAGCAGAGACTCACTAAGTGGATGTAACAAACCTGAGGTAATTGTGGCCCTCTCTGTTCCTGTCACTATGTAAACCAGGAGGGAAAATTGTTCAGCCAAATAATTTTTTCCTGCAACACCATCTGCCCGTGGCCAAGGAGGTGACTATTGGGCTATGAGAGGGCATGTACCTAAACTATGTCCCTAAAGTACAACATTTTCTGGATCTGGGACCTCAAATATCTGGATCTTTTCTTTGATACTCTTCACGAGAATAATGAAACATGAGTACCAATACAAGATAGCAAAAGAATGTATATCATGGCTCTGATAAAGCAGCTCTGACAGCTCATATTGCAACAAGTTGTAATAAGCAGTTTTGGGAAAAGTACAGTGTATTTAAAACACCTACAGCAGCAAAGTAGTAGTTCCAAGAGGTAAATATTCCTTAATTCTCTTGGGGAACAAAAAAGGAGTATTTTATTCAATCAAACTGAAATACTCACCCCACCAGAGTGACTATCACTGACAAGCACAGCAGGCTGTATTGGGCATCTGCAGATGCTATAATCAGGTTTAACAGAAACCTCTGCAAGTGGAGCCAGGAGCTCCAGGCAGTACTAGCTCGTAGGTGAGCTAGCAGTCAAGCAGTACTTGGTAAAGTTAAAAGCTCAAAATTGCTTGGAAAAAGATATGCCCCAGTTGTCAGAGAATCAAAACAGAATCTCAATTCACACAGAATAACTCTTTCTTCTCCCTGGTCCCCTTGCCCTGTTTAAAATACAACTAGCATGAAATTGAAAAACCAAAGAAGGATATGTGGTTGCCCTCCAGGACTTATAAAACACCACCATGCACTTATCCTGGGGAGGATGAAGTTTCCTGAGGTCCATGGGAATCTATTTTATCCTGTAATACTGTTGGCTTCTGGCTTCACCTTCCACTGCTTGCCCCGCATTGAGACACACAGAAGAGGTGACAGAAAGGACAGGAAACACAGAAGGACTTCAGGCAACATCAGATGTTAACACTCAGTTGCAGAACAATGACCTGTGGAAGGCCAGGAGAAAAGCTGCCCTTCTACCTACACAGTGGCCAATGCACAGGATGAAAAGAAGACCCTCATTCAATGGACTTCTCATTTCCACAATACAGGAAGCCTATCAGGAATCCAGGCCTAAATTTATCTGTTGTGTTTGCTGACTGGCCACCTTCAAGCTCAAGAAATTCCAAAGAAAACCCTTTTACTCTTTCTGGTTTAAATACCTTTAGGGAGCATTCTGCATTACAATAGGAAAAGAATCCTAACCAAATGAGAAAAGCAGTGTGCTACATGTAATACTACAGTTAGAGAAATACTTAAGGGAGTAACAGACATTTTGATTGCCACTTGAGGTCTTTTGGTAGCCAATTCATTCTAGCTGTCTCTTGCAAGGAACAGAGTTGTGCAGCATGAAAAATACAACCATAAACAGAAAAAAACACTCTTGTGAGCATGGAGTGACACCGTATTCCAACACATTGAACTCACTATAATTTATAAACATGTCACCTGCAAACTCCACCACTTTTGAACTCTGACATTCACTCACAGCATATGCAATATTTATCCCTATGGATTTAAATCTTCATAACCACTGTGACTTGTGTAGACAATTTTTTAAAATTTGAAAATACCCTTTAAAAATATTCAGGAGTTGAGTTTTCATCAGAAGGAGCCTGCTGCTTGCTTCCTCCTTCCCCAGATTTCTTTCCCTCATTCCTATTCTATGCAGAGGGGAAAAAATATTTATTTGTTGTGAGAGGATTAGCTAGATTAGGCACCTTAAAGGGAGAATGTAAAGCTGGTAAACTGGAGAGGGGTCTGCATTCCTGCACTGCAACACATTCATTCATAATGAATGAAGATTGAGGCTGTAATGGGAGAACTGCTCAAGACCTGAGCTAATCCGGTGAAAATGTACAAATATTCCCCTTCAAAAGCACTGACTAAGGTTATTGTTCACCAAAGTGGACAAAACCTAAGACAGGCCTTTAAGGAGCTGGGCACAAACCTGTTTCTTGGCTCTGGGTCTTACTTTCATCGGTGTTTCGCTTATCCACTGCGCCATTACCACCTATTGAGAAAAACACATAAAAATTATTTATGATACATCTTTTTTATTGGTAATTGCAGCAGTACAATATTAATTGTAACCAGTTGAGCACAAACTGCTAATTTACAGCCAAGTGCTGTGATAAAAAAGGAGAGGTGTAAAGGTAAGCTGAAAAAAACTGCCAACAGGATCAGTTCCATTTAAACCAGTCATGTTTTTATATCTCAAAATGAGGATTATAGATTTTATCTCAATAGCTCACTGGAAATAACAATACCAAATAAAGGGATGTTTCCCTAAACACAGTCTACAATAAATGAAATGGTTGCTTGAACTTCTATACATTTTATAAAGAGGTTTTTCCCTAGAATTATTTTCCTCCTGTAATATTTCAACAGGATCCTTGAAGTGGCTGTGTTTCTGACCTGCAGAACTTACTTCAATGCCTATGGAAGGTAAGAATCAACTGTTTTCAATTTTAAAGCAAAAGCCACAATGTCAATTAATGTAAAGTATAAAAATGCATCACAAATGGCTGTAATGAAGAGAGCACATCAAACCAAAGTAACATTGCTAGGACTGAATGAATTTTCCCCCTTTTTACATCCGCATTCATTCCCTGCTTCCTCCACTACTTCACATTCATTAACCATTTTCTACCCTCCAGCTCCCTTTTGGAAGGCAGGCACCCAACAGCATATAACCACTGAGGAACAGGTAATACCCTGAAAAATATCTATGTGTTTCCTAAACTTTGCTTGCCCTGATTAGAAATATATCAGGATTTCTCTATTTTCAGGGATGGAAAAGGCTTTTTCAGCTTCATAATAACACGAGAGGCTGCAGAGCTGCATGCGGGATCGGATGCCATGGCCACGCTCCGTGCTTTGCAGCACCACAAGAACAGCTGAGTACCAGCCTTAACGAGCTATTTGAAAAGTTGACTGCTGAGCACATACATTGTGAGAAGGGAAATTCATACCCAGGCCTGGAAATGTCTTGATAATGATACACATATATTTTTGCTGTGATCTTTGCTGGCTGCTGGGTTTTCTGATTACGGCTTCTCTAAAGCAACACAGCTAAAGTTCCTTGTGTCGGCCACCTTGCTTTTACTTAACACCTGGAGCCTGGTGATGGGAATAGCAGTGGTCCAAATGTGATTAGGTGGATGGAAGGAAAACAGAGCACGTATTTTCCACAGGTAGGTGTACATCTGGTGGCACACTGCACCCAGCTGATATTTAAAGGCTGAGGTATGATGCTTTCCCTATTTCCAGCAGGCAATTCTTCCTGGCATCCAGCAGATGGGACTAGTGGAGAATTATTTCCAAGGCTGGCCCTGCACAGAGCTGCTCTCAGGAGGAGAGGAGATGGATCAGGAACTTGACACCCCTCACCTGAGAGAAGAGAGGTGGGCAGGGTGTGGCTGATAGCCCTCAACAGGGACCTGGGCTTCCTGCCCTCCTGCTAACTCTTTGTATGAATTATAACCTTAATGGATGACTTGCCATAGTGATTTCTTAGCACATCAGTGAGCTCTAACCTGTAAAAAATTGCATTATGTGGATGACCAAAATGGAGCGGAAAAAACCCGCGGGGTTTTTCTTTCCCTGACTTGAAACCAAAAAGTATTGTTTTCAAACTCACCATTCTGCCTGTCCATACACAATAGGAGGATCAGATGCAAACCAGAAAGTTAGCTAAACTTTTCTCTCCCCCACCCCTTTTCTCTTAAAACACAGTCTTTGCACCATCAAGCTATGCAGCAAGAAATTCATAAAGACAATCCTGTAAAACAGCAGTGTGCAGCGGCACTGGAAAAATCTTTACCAATAGGTCAGACCAGAAGAGATCATTGCATCACTGTAAAATGAGCAGTGGCAAAGCTTCAAGGATTTAATTATGGTCAAGTGTAACATGTTTCACTCTATGCAGAAAGAACTTTACAACTAGAGAAAGCAGATCAGGCATAAATGTAACTGCTGATATATAAATGAAATTAAAACCAGCCATTACCTTACTGCATTCACAATTTTAAACTCTCGTTTCCAGATAATACTTGATTCTACATCCATTGTTATGACTATAACCACAACTTATTTGGCTAAAACCAGATATTTCAAGAGTTCATTAATATTTTAAGGAACTATACCTCTTGCTTAAGTCACTCAGAGAAAACTTAAACTACAAGAGAAGGTTTAAATGATCATCTGGTTCAACAAATTATCAGGTAAACCATATTTTCTCAATCCCAAATGTATTATTTCACTGGACATTCACTGTTTAGAACTGGTGTGATAGAACACAAATTATAGGATTCTCGGCGTATTTTCACTTCATTTTGTTCCTTTAGAAAGAAAAATGTAAAATACTTTAAGCAGCAACTTCACCTCTTGCACTCTGACCCAATCCAATAGACTGACTGGATCATGACATGAAAATCCATCTTGGTCAGGGTACTGACAGTAAATGTTGTGCCTGGCAAATGACTTTGGCAGAAACAGAGAAAAGGAAATGTTAAAAATTAAGACTGGAACAGTGATGCTCAAGTAAAGGACTTGCAGAAGGAATGGTTAAGCTCTGCTTGGCCTGGAGTATCTATTTATCTTGTGAGAAAGGGAGGAAGCAGAGCATGAATATACTGACAAGAAAGCAAACTACAAAACAGAGAAGCAACTAATCCCAAAGTCTTTGACAAACAGGTTTTTCCACTTTTAAAAAATCTTTCTAATGAGTCTCTCACTGAGTGTCTTTGACGAAGAATCTTTCTGCAGTTATTGCTCTCCACTGGAACTGGGTGCAGAGCAAATAGAAAGGCTTTAAGGAGCACGTCCTCAAGGCAAAGAGCTGGAAATACACTTTACAAGAGTAGTGAGACAATTTTTCCATCATATTTTTATTCACCCGTGGCTCTCCTTTTCTCCAGGCAGAAACACCAGAGCCAGTACATTTTCCTTGAGTCTTCCCTATGACATTATTTATAATAAAAAAGTCTTTTCCACTGGATGGCTTCTACAGTATCTGCCATCCTTCTCTTCCCACTACTGCAGCAATCAGTGATTGCATTTCCTTTAGGTGAAAGCTGTCCTCACAATATTTGCTTTTCTATTACACTGGTAATTGAACAGCAATCTGTCACTCACTCCAAAGGAGATACAAAAAGTGGCAAATGACATGTTGCGTCATTTTAGGCCAGAAAATGTAAATTATTTCAAGCCACATCACAAGACAAATGGGAACATCTGTTTCTTTCCCCCTGGCATAACAGTCAGTTCTGAAAAATAGAAGTTTGAGGGCCACAGTAGTACTATACAAACAAAATAAGCACATCAGACACTAAAAAACCTTCTTCTGTCCATACATTCTGCTTTCTCTTGCCAAGTTGACTACTGCCTGATAGGTTCTTGCTGTCTTCCCTTAACATTTTCTTTGAGGTCACCAAGAAAATCCATTCCCCTTCCCCAAATGGTGTATTTGGTAGAAGAGAGGCTAAAGAAGCATCAATCAGCATGCTCAGCAAGCTGGCAGAGTAAGTGGCACTTCTAACTCCACAAGAAAAGAGGCTTCTCCAGGAGTCCCTGCCCAGTTTCTGCTATGGAGAGGCATTTAGCATGTACAGTGAGGTGCCAGCTGCAGTGGCAGTCCCCCAATGATGCAGATAATCTGATAAATAATAAGCCAGACATCAGACAGGAGAGGGCTGGGACAAAATCCCAATGAAAGATCAGGGAACAAACTCTCGAAGCAGGTTTTAGTCTTCACATTTTCTCTGGAAGACCCTGGAAACATGTGGCTTCTTACATCTTCTAGTGTTCTTGTGACAAACATGGCAAGTCAAAAATATTAATAGCCTGCTGGCCTCTTGGCTCTAGCCATTTCAGAGCTGAGGAAGTGCTAGGTCTGCTTGCACACCTACTCCTCTTCAGCAGCACCTTTCTTCACAAGCAGCTGGCAACATACTTAGAGATGAAGCTAAAGTCAGTGCACCAAAAACCAGTGCAAAAAGACATTTTTCAGAAGAAAACAGAATTGCAGATACTGTATTTTTTTTTTTAATTTAAAGGAAGAAATTCTACATAACCAGTACAAACCAGTCCATTTCTACCCCTCCAACACAGAATCACAGAATATCCTGATCTGGAAAGGATCCAAAAGGGACATCAAGTTCAACTCATGAACACAGAAGGTATTAATAATAAAATTGTTTTTGCTACCGAGAAAGCTTTATTTATATCATCCACAGGGTGTCAACGTTCAGAATAAGGTTTCTTCAAACCTTCTTGTCCTTCCTGGAGTAGAAATACAAGTGACAAAGGGCCAACACCTGAGGCTTTCATCTTAATTTGTGCAGGTGCCACATCCTGGGACACGAGGTTTGATCCTGTTACATCTCTGAATGGCTCTGCCATGCAAGTCCAGGAGCATCCTCTGCTTTTCTGCATGGACAGTGTCTTTGGCATCTCTCCACTGGTCTGACCTGTGCTTCTTTCTTGTGTAACAAATACAAGTACAATCTAGATCTGTCAGACAAGAGATGCCAGTTTGGAACTATCTTTTTTACAGCACAGAAATACTGCCATGGTAATTGTACTAATGACATGAAGGTCCTCATTGTATAGCAGAGAAACTAATTAATGAGAAAGTGAAAAATATAGGCTTTGATCTGCATTCTGCACACAAGTAGATATGCTGGCTTCACTGAAACCACTGAAACCTAAAATGTGAGAAGAAAGCACATGTACATCCATATAGGCACTTGAGATCATACAGCCTGCAACCATTTTCAAACTATTCCAGTGGTAAAATAATATCAGACATAAACCAAGAAGGACATACACACAAAGGCCATTATTGCAGAACTAAAAACACATTAAAGTGAATCATTAATGTGGTGGCCTGAGGTTGCTGAACATTTTCAGTTTTCATTTTAATTTCTTTTAATTAAATTATGATTTAGGTCAGTTTTAATCATTATTTGTATATAACCCCTTAGGGGCAAATTTTAAGAAGGGTTAGTAACAAGTTATCTGCAGTAATTGTTTAATGGAGTTATGAGACTCTTCCCTCTGTGCTGCTTCAACAAATTACCACGCTGCAGATGCAGCCCTGAACATGCTACAGTGAATGCACCCAGCTGTCAGTCCAATAAACAGGGTTTCATTTCCATGCAGCATTTTGTCCAGGAGTGTGGGAAAAGAAAGAGAAAACTGTATCTTGAGTGGCTTATCTCAGAGGTTAAAAATAAATCTATTGTATTTCACGTATTTAACATCCTGAGAAATACAAGAGTCTTGGCTAAAGCCCGGTGAAGTCACCATGGATGTTCCCCTTGCTTCACTCTTCTGTGGGTCAGAAGACAACGAACTCAGCTTTATCATAACCCCCCTGGTTAGGGAAGAACCACGGGACAACAGGTACAGCACCAAATTAAGTCCTGGGAAGACAGGAGCATGCTGGTTTGTCTCAACTCACTGCTGGGAACATTGTGCTTACCTGGCTTTTCACTGGGTCTAACTCTCCATTGACTCAGACTGTGCAATACAGATGCTGCACAGTATTACCACTGTTCTTGTAGTGTATAAAAAGGGACAGAAATTGCTCCTGTGAGCTGACACAGAGCTCACAGCAGTATAAAGAAGTCCTGACTCCTGGCCCCTACAATTAGTCCTATCCAAGAGAAACAAAATGATGCCATGAGGGCAAGTGCAAAATAAACCCATAAATCTTATCATTACTACATAAATTTACTCTTTGTTCATACTTTTACAGTGTGCCTGAAGTCTGAGTAACTACATACTACAAGGGATGGCTACATGGCTTCTTCTCCAAGCCACAGTAAAAATAAAACTTGAGATCTATTTTGATTTTTCACAAGTAGAAGAAACATATAGAGAAGCCACAGAGAAGACTACACTCATAAAAAACCCCTCACAAAATGCAAACTAAACCAAGGACCAATTAGCATCAGCATTTTGGAATGAAGGGACCAGCCCCATCTCCTGCACTGGACCTGAGCAATCATGATGGTTTACTGTCATTCACACCATGCTTAGAAATGAGCAATGAATGCCTTGACAGATGAGCCCCCTGCAGGTGCCTCGGGGTGTGTCCCTGGGTAGAATTCTCTGACAACACTGCATTGGTCACCCCAGTAACTTAGTGTTTTGCACCTCAGCTCATGTCAGAAGGAAGACAATCTACTCTGCAACATTCAGCACAAAACCAGGAATTGCAAGTGTCTTTCTGGTGCTGTTACACAGATGCACATTCAGTTACTAAAAGAAACCCAAGTGGGTAAATGGCTAACACAACAGGACTGCACATCACCTGTGGAGGCCAAAATGAGCTGTGTTTCCCGAGTTTTGCACAGCCACTGCATGGCAATTTAATGGAACAGCAGAAGCCACTTCACCAGTGAAAAGAATCTTCTAAGGAATGATCGCTCAAAGATAAAATACAACTGATAATACAGATAACATCCTATTTTACCCCTGGCTAAGTGCAAGGTGATCACCTAATATTCTGAAAGCTGTAATCAGTCAGGACAGATGGTGGACTTCAAAACAGAAGCAAAAAGAGAAACTATCAATCACAGTGGATGGAGGTTAATTGCCACTTTTTAAATATAACCCATCTGCATTAAGGTGAAACGTCCAACAGACATGTTTGATACACATCCTTCCCAGGGAATTTCTTCTGCAGTACTTTATCTTAATTTAACATTTTATTAAAGGATTAGGTTTGGTGGCAAAAAAAAAGACAGTCAATTCTAAGCTATCTTAATAAAAAGCAACACTTTTAAGACTGAATAAAGGGCTGTGTTTTTTGAAGTATAATTATGTGCCTCGATGTTCATTTTTAGTAGATTATGATTGGAGCAGAAATTTACTGAAGAATATGACTGCCCCATGGGATGCAAAGTATGAATATAGCTACAATTTATCAAGGGATAAAAGAACCCCTTGCTATAAACTCCAGAACATAATATTAATTCATACCTTAAAGAGAGAGACAATCAAGCCTTCACAGTGTTAGAAGATCTGTAGAAGATATGCTTAGAATATCTCTGTGTAATGGCAAGAAAGAGCAGCTAGTGTGTGCATGCCACCAGCTCCAGAGAGGATTGAGCCCACTTGGAGGGATGTAGCACAAGCCAAGTGCCATGGACTGTGGTGGGTGCACACACTAGATCCCTCTCCATGAAGGCAGAGAGTGAGCAGCACAACAGCAAAATTCATGGCAAATAAAGGAGAAGCAGGAAGAGGAAGCCTTATGTTAATCTCACAATTCGAGGATTAAGCCATAAACAGAGGTTTATTTTCTGGTCCCAAGACTATGCACTTTTTGGCATTTCACAAAACCTTTTTTGGGAGAAGGGATGAGGAGCCAGGGTGTTTCCCTCTTGGTGAGAATCCTACTGAATGGCCATGACCTGCTGGACCAATGACTTGTCGAGATAAGAGGCAGTTTTATTTTGCCTCATTTCTGCTGTGTACTCCAATCACCAGACTGACACCTCTCATGGACAGAGCATCCCCCAAGTCAGGCAGGTGCCAGCTGGTGAGCCTGGATTTCTGACACAACATTCAGACACCTGATGCTACCTTTAAAAGCCAAGAGGCCAAATTGTGATGACCCCATCAGGCAGAGGAGCCAACACTATCAACTCTGTTAAAAGTGATTTGTGTTCATTTTTAACTTTGTGGTTTGGCTTATTCATCAACCTGTTCTCCTTCCCACCAAGTGAATGGAAAGCAGATGAAGTTCGGCCTGGACAAATAACTCCAACAGACCCGCTCCTTCCACAGTGATCCTGGGAGACCAACAGCCTATCCATCTATCAGGAGGAATCTGTCATCCATCTGAGGAACAGCTTATGAGAGAAGCTGGAGTAAGACACTTCCAGAGCTCCAGTTCTCTTTTCACATCCCTTGAAGGAGGGCAAGGAAATGGCTTTTGCTGCATGGATTGATTATTTTTCTGCTGAAGGAAGAGAAAAAGCAGGCATTTGTGCTGCTGTTGCTAGATGTGTTACTCATCTTTGAGACAATATTGGTCCCACACAGACCAAGGAATGGATGGGGAAGCTCTTTGGCAGTCTCTGCTTTATATCTGAGAAATCCCATCAAGAAGGAAAGGGCAAACAGTTTTGCTTCTCCCTATTGCACACACCATGCTGTTCACTACATATGGGAGGACACGTGGGGAGGTAGGTAAGAGAAACAAGGAACATCTAAAATGTTTGTTTTGTTAGGCTTTTGTATAAATGGTTTGCCTTTACTTGATGACAATAAGTAGGATGAGAACAGGTGACTGTGGCATTTGTGCCAACTCATGGCTGCTGTGTTGTCACAAGTACTCCCATTGTGTCTATGTAACCACTTTAAGATTGTGTTATGAAGTTACTGAAGTAAGACATGCATATGTTTTGTTTAGTATGAAACATATTTTGTTCACCTGACACTTTACAATCACTCAATCAATGAATGCACCTGACTGAGGGAAAGGCAAAATTATTCCTGGCTGCTTTTACCCTCCCAGGTTGCAGGGAAGTGGCAGGAGAAAAAAAAAAGAACAAAAAAGAAGAAAATTATTTGGCATGTTTGCACATGTCAAACCTGAAATACTGCAGGGGACCTGTGAGTAAAAGAAGTTTCCTAGTCTATCCATTTTCACAGACAATACCTCTGCAGTGAAAATCTATGAAAACTACTGACCTAAGAATCTGCTGTGCAGTTAACACTTTTCTCTACGAACAGTCTGGAGGCAGAGAACAATATATCTAATAGCATAATAACAGACACCATTAATACTTTAGTGGTTTGGTATAAGATTGCTTTCATTAGCATGTCAAGTGTTTATTTTAGCTTACTGCAAAACAAGCTCCTTACATACAGCCACTTACTCTCCTTTCCTTGATTGCCAAGAGGGTAATAATAAAGGAACTTACTTTCCCCAATATTCTGTGGAGGTTTTAACATGCACTGAAATGATATTGCTCCATTACCTCTAGCCAATGAACCAGCCCTGTGAGCTGGAGAAAAATATTACAGCAGAAATATTGCTGAACTCAGTGGAATAGGTTTCAGAGAGTGCCACGAGGGCAGACGCGAGGCTGCTACCATCACAAATTGTACTCCCATCTTCAATCTAAAAGGACACTCACAACCAACCAGAGGAAAATACATTGAGTTCTTCCCATGTCTCAGTGTATACTTGTTAAATATTTTATAGCTGATCATATTACCAAGGGGAAAATAATAACCTACGTTAAATTTGGGCTTGCTTTTATTGATAAAAGGTAGGGCTTTTGGGGGCTTTCGTTTGTTTTGTAGGGATTTGGTTTTTATATGTTTACTTTTTCCTGTGTGATTTTTGGCTCTCTTTTCTTTTTTCTCTCCTTTCCTTTCCCTTTCCTTTTCCTTTTCCTTTTCCTTTTCCTTTTCCTTTTCCTTTTCCTTTTCCTTTTCCTTTTCCTTTTCCTTTCTTCTTGTGGTACTTAAAGTGAACTATCCCAAATTTTAAACACACCAAACCACAAAGCACTTCAGTTTTACCCTAAGGGAAATTCAACCAAGTTGACCTCAGGCAGCGTTTGCCTTTGTTGTGTTTTATTCAAGACTGTTTATATACATTAGCTACTCAGTTTTTCTTTTAAAAAGAAAAAAAAAGCTAGCTTCTTGGAAGTGAAGACAAACCCCTACCTAAATAAAATTATTCAGACATTTAGTTGTGGTTCATGTCATATATTCAGAACTTTCATAATCTTCAAGTCTCCCCATTAAAATTCTTTTAATTGGTCAAAACCAACAGCTAATAATTAGACCAGGAGAAACTAAATCCTCTTCTCAGACAAATGTGTGCAAATCCCATTTACTTCAATGGAAATGGCTCACAGGTGTGATACTTCAGACTCCAGCCACTCGGCAACTTGGCAGGAATTCAGTGTCTGGATCCCAACTTCTTGTCTCCTCTTCCAGAGGCACAGGTAATGCCAAAGAAATCTGATCCAGGTTTCTCCACAGGCCCCTCAGCAAACACTTTAATCACCTATTCTTTTCTCCATCACAACTCTCAAGGCTAAATCTGAACTTTCAATCCTAAACATTACAGGTTTGCTTCCAGCCTAGCAGATGGGGGCTCTGCCACCAGCTATATTAAATCCACCAGCAACAGTGATTTTGTTTTACAGACTTCAGTCCTATGTCAGCAAAATCTACTGTATGGCATCAAATTCAAGGAATTCAGGCATTTTACAGCTCAGGAGTAATGCAATAATTCTACTGCCAGACTGTTTGCCCTTCCATCACATTTATTTGTGCTTCACAAAGTGAACAGTAGGTCACTGGCAAAAATGGACAGGCACAGAGGAATAGGCAACTGTATCTAGGGAGCCACAGAAAGAGTGAAACAACATCAGTTAATTTTTGAATGGAAGGAAAAGCTTACAGTTTGACAATACTTTCTCTCTTCCTTCAGTTTTGTTTTGGCTTTTTTTCAAGATACTCATACAATAAAAACTTCTGGCCACACTCCATGTAAGAGTGTATCATAAAACAACTATTGCTCTGCCTGTTTAGGAACACTGAAAGCATCACCACGATCCCAACCGTGGGTTAGCCTGCATACAAATAACCATGTGGTTTGTCATCAGTGAATTCTCTAATTCAAACATAAAATTGGTATTTTAATTTAATCTGGGTTCAGTGTAGCATGAAAGGAAAGACACTTAGGTGTGGTGAAATTTCTTGGGTCCTTCCACACCTTGCAGGTGATGACAGCTATTGCTTTAATGGCTTGCCCATAACAACCAGTCACAATGTTAGTGACAGCATGTTACTAGCAGTTACTTAAAATGATAGATGTTACCACTTTTCTGCTCTTTGTGACTCACACTATACCCTAGTCAGAATATTTTGGGAGCTGAATGCACAGTGCTAGGTCAAAATGCTGAAGATTGTGGAGCCACTGGTTGAGGCGCAAAATTAGATGTGTCCTTTGAGGAATATTAGGTCAAAAAGAATCCATGATAAGGAACTGTCATGGATTAAAAATTAAGGTTCATCCTTTTAACTATTTCACAGAAGGGGGATTTTTGGGCTGTTTTGCTTTTTCACATATCTGAACGCAGCGTGAAACTGTGCACTCTGAAAATAAGCCTTTGATGTTAACATCTTATAAACAACTCTTCCAAAGAGATAGAGATTAGGAAAATATACTTTGATCCAGTTTTAGAACAACATAGATCATGTTTACATCCATACATGTGGACAAGCTTCCCCGAGCAGACTCAAGTGGAGGAAAATATCCTCTGAGGAACAACACTATAGGGATAATGTTAATCACCTGTCACTTCTAACTGCAGAGAAATGTACTACACTGTGTGAGGTCTAGAAACATAAACACTGTAAAAAGGAAAACAGCAAAAATTTCTTGTAGAAAACGAAAATGAGGATTATATTGCCCTGTGTTTGGCAGCAGGTACCTGACCAATTTAACCAACCAGAGTATGACCCAAACCCTCTACAACATGGATTACACTTGGGCTTTTTAATTACATAAAGTCAGAACTGGTTAGAGATAAAACAGCAGCAATTTATTGAGATGTATCAGCAATAATCAGTAGCCCATCACATGAAAACAGGATTTGTAATTGTGAATCTACTTTAGGATGAAATATCTTCAGGAGATTTGTAATCCCTTTATCTAGGCCAAAAAGAACTCTCCAAGTGTGACCAAAGAGCATTCTTAACTGAAAGTTTTCCAGTTCTTTCCCAAGAATTCAAAAAAACTTTTCCTCAAAATGTGAATTGATTCATAGCCCCGAGAAGCTGTTAGACCACCTACCTTCAGCATCATCCTGCAGGTCCTCAGGCTGCTCTTCTTTGCTCTTTGTGGGAGATGGAGGCTGGCCTTCTTTAAACATAAAAAATTATAAATTACATATATTATTTGGAAATGGTTTCATTGTATCAGATGTTACCATCTGTAATACTAGAACTGTATGTTTTATCTCAGCACTCAATGTTTATCTTTCTGTTATTTAAATTTATTATTGCATCATCTCTTATGAAATTTATAATATGTGTGTGTCTTTCAGTCTGGACTGGACTTTCTCTGACTTTCACAGGACAGAAGTGAAGAAGGCTCATACTGAAATAAGATACTTCTTCACAAGTACTACAGAAACAATAATCATAACCCTCAAACAAATGATGTTTTAATTTCTAGTTGTAAACATAATATTTATTATACTTTATTATGGAACCGTGGAGAAATAATCTGAACTAAATAATTTTTTTCTCTCAGCTCAATTCTCCATCCACTGTTTTAACATAACAACCAATGAATATAGACTGAAACTAATAATTAAATGAAAGGTAGAGAAACAAATTTGATAGTGAAGTTAAGGAAATTAAAGCTTTACAAGACAGAAATGTTCAGGGTGGAAAAAAAAATCCATTCTAGCCTTTCAGACAGTAGGCAATATCAAGCTGGACTAAAGGGAGTAAAAGAAGTAATTGGAGCCAATTAAATGTGAGATCTCCCTTACTTACAGGGACTAAAGCACACAGTGTTTAGTACCACTTGGTTCAACTTTAAATATGATGAACTTTTTCTACAATATTTTTAAAATATCCTGTCAACATAAATGATGACATTACTGTTTGTTTGCTATGACACACCTCAAGGCACAAACTGGAAACAGAGAAAGCCTGTTAATAAAAAGGGAGGCCAAGCTGGAAATTAGGCATAAAAGGTACTCATAAATTAAGACATTCCATGCTTGCAGGTTCCCTAATTAAAACATCCTTTAGACATTGTTGCTTAACCACGAAAGCAGCGACTGACAGACAATTAAAACTCAATTCATTGTGCCTACTGAATGTATTCAACCGCGATGGGAAAATGACTTTCTGTCATTTGACTTTCTGTCAAACCTCCTGGCTCCTTGTGGCTAACTGAGGGCTTGGGTGCAGGAGAAGCCTAAAGAAAACATTCTTTTGTGTGTGCTGGCCATAAACCTTGACCACTTGCAACCAGGAAATTCAGGAAGACATATGACCTCACATGGTTGACCCTCACTGCTGTTGCCATTAGAAAGTAAGAATCATGGTATTACTTCAAACTGATTAGCTAATTAACAACTGGGAAAAAAACTATCTACACAAGTTTCTAAATTGCTTTAGTGTTTCAAAAACTCCCAGGGTCTCTCCTGCTGTCACATATATGCCACACAATCATCTACTCTTTATGTTGCTGGAGTTTTAAACAGCTCTTGACAATCAGATGTCCAGCTCTCATGAAGGACTTCACTCTGCTAAGAGCCGTAGATTCTCCCCTTTTATCTTCTACCCTTCCACAACTACATATATTTAGAACCAAAATGCTGAAAATTTTGGAACAGGAGGCATGAAAGTAGTCAGGATGTGAAAAAGGAACTTGCAAATTCAAGGGGTATCTGGACAGCTCAAAATGCCAGCAAGAATTCCGAAATGGAGATATGTATGCGAGAAATTAAATTCTGTCTCACTTTCTTAATTTTAATGAAAGAGCATTATATAAAGGAAAAAAAAAAAAGACCAAACTGAACATTGCTCTTATAAATTTCTACTAGAAGGGAATGTACACTTCTTTCTAGAACTACATACAGCTCAGAGCATGAAGAGCCCTTAGTAATCAGTAAATAAAGCCAGTTACTGCAAAGCAGAACAAGACTTGAGGTTTGGCTTGGTACCAGGTGGTAGACTGTTCCTGGAGAGCACTTAATGCAGGACATGTCATGTGTCATGTCATCATGTTTGCTCATCTGAATTTGAAATTCGGACACGGTGTTTTGAGGAAAACAAGAGTTTTCAAGTGCTAAGATGAATTTCTTTCTGGAGTGAAGAAGGCAGGAGTAACCACAAGAAAATCCATGGGGAAAAGTAAAGGCAAAACCTGCCAAATAAAGACATGCTTTGTCAACCCTTTAAGGGGCTCAGGAGCACTGCTGATAGAATTCAGCAAGAACTGTAGTACAAGAGAGAGATCCTGAAAATAACCAGGCTTGTGAAGACTTATTCACTTATGCTCTCACTTTCTTTTAAAAAATAACTTGAATATTTATAGTGGACCTTATCAATATGTGGCTGCTTTGATTCAAGTGCCACTCTACCTGAACTACCTGCTAAATTTTCTTTTTTGTTTGAGAATAATTCACATTAGGGGACTGAATCAATAGGGATGTTTCAATCAACACTTGCACCTCTACTGAGGAATTTTATCATCTAATCAATCTGTGAAGTTTCCTCCAGTCCCACACATCAAATGTCAATCAAGTTAAAGTGCAAATGTCCAGCCAGGTCTTTCAGGACTATTTGAATACATTAGATAATATAACCAACATCTTAACTGACAGCCCAAAGATGGAGAGGGAGGAGGTGCACGTTCACAGAAGTCAGAACTGTTGCTATCTCAGAAGAAACCACCTTTTTGCACTCTATAAAGAGCCTTCAAAATGCTCACAAAAGGATGTAAAGGCAGGGCTCAGGAGAACAAGATTTCAATCACAATTTCACTATTTTTTAGCAGATATCCCTGATTCCAGAGACAAAAAATGATCTGTGTTTACCATGACCAAAATATGACTCTTAACCCTTTCTGCTCTCCAGCAGTGTGTATATCCTTCCAAAGAGTTAGCCAAATATTACAGAAATTTTGTCTGCAAATTTCTTTTTAAAAAGAACACACCTGGACAGGGGCCTGAACTGATCATATTAAAAGCTTTACTAATTGTGATCATTTGTGCAAAAAGGTTTCTGAGCACTGCTACTGGGAGACATATTTCTTCTTTATAGGCTAATTCAGAGGGTCAACAAGTATTTAAATCTCACAGTCTGTCTCCAAGTAACTATTTCCAAAATCTTTCACAACTCCCAAATCCGCCTTTTTGCAAGTGATTGCTATTTTCACCTCAGGAAAACAGATAAAATCTCTCTCCAAAAAAACAATCTCCAAGTGTAAGGGTGTGCATGTAGTGGAACATGCAAAAAAGTTCTGTATTTTTGTATCTTGATTGTAATAGGGTATTATTAGTTATTAAGCCCTGTCAGTGTGAATGAGATTCTTCATCTTCTTGTTTTAACTGGCTGTGGCTTCTAAGTAATGAATAGATGATTAATTAGGACGATCAGGATAGAAAGAGGATAACCAGCAGGGCATTTATTAGGAACAACTACTTGATGGGAAATGACAGTAGTGTGGCAACAGACATAAAGATGAGGTCAAAAGGCTTTGGTACCTGGCAGAGACTGAAGCTGAACAGGTTGAAGGAGAATATAGAGATTCAGACTCAGAATTGAAAGCTTTTCCTGAGTGTTTCTTCTTCTTTTTTTTTTTTTTCCTAATGGCAATGGTAAGAGAATTGACTTATGTCAGCACATAATAATGTTATTATGTGCTGACATAAGTCAATTCTCTTACCATTAGGAAAAAAAAAGGAAATGAAAACACTCAGGAAAGACTAACTAGTGGGTCATCTGGTCGTTGTCTTGGGTTATGTAGGAAATCATTCACAAAGTAAAGCTGAGATGTAGACCTGCACAGGCCTAGACCTGCTATTTCTATATCTGCCCTTTCGACTCAAACCCTTCTAACATCAACTGCATGACACATGATAACCTCAAAGTACTTCAAATTAAGTGGTGCCCTTAAGTCAGGAACTGCTACAAGACTCAGCATTCAGAATAACAGACTGATGGGTTAAAAGCCTATGAGTAAAATGCCATTAGAAGAGTGGGTTTGAGTGTGTATCTTTAACAAGAGTGGATTATTTTTATTTTTAAATGCTTTTTCTTATTCTAGCATGTCCAGTATAAGCAGTGATGTTATGTGATAAACTTGCCAAAATGGTAATTCCTGCTTGTTGATTTTGCAGAATTAATATAGATATTAATGGATATTATCTGGCAGATTGTCTTGGGGATGGTTTTTTATCCCATACCCATTTTTGTTTCTGTTTTTGCTTTGTATCTGGTGTGGTCACTGCCTCTCTCCCCTCTCCTCCCCCAGCTCTGGAGTATTGCAGTGGGTGAGAGCCAGTGATTTCATCTCCACAGCCACATCACACAATCCCTCTGACAAGAAATACTTGTTGCCATGTGGTTTTTGCCTGCTGGTTTTTTGGTTTTTTTTTTTCTTTTCCTTTGGCACTGTGACTGGAACTTCCTGGAGCACCCCATCCCCTGCTGGGGTACACCCCTGTGTGCAGCCCAGCCCCTATCTTCGCCTCAAAGCCCCTTAATTTCAAAGTTATAATCTTTTGGAATGGAGGGGGTAACATTTTCCATTCCAAGGGACGTTCCCGCCTTCCTTGGCACACACCTGTTCTTTAAACCAGGACACAGATGTAATTAAGATATTCTCTTATTTATTTTGAAGATTAATCAAAGAAAGAAAGGTCTTTCTGCATGTAATGAGATGTTTACACTTCAAGGTGGTAGAAATACAAGATAGTCTACTTTCATAATGTATCCATCACTCAGTAATACATCCATTTGTTAATCTGTAATTTCTTACTCCCAGTTAATTTTATATCTGTTCCTAAAGACTAATCTGGTGTACATTGAAGCCAATGGACATATTCCCACTGCCTTCAGCAGACACCAAACCGATCAAAAGGATCAGGGCTTTTTTTTCCTCTAATTTTTGCCACCAGATTTAAATTAGGACAGATTCTGCCACCTCCACCTCACCACCCTACCACATTCTTCAAAGGATGATTGGTAGAGACACAAGGAGCGCACAGTTCATTTGAGTCCTGTGTTTTCTCTTGGTCTGATATTGGCCCTCAGAAACACTCAGCCAAAAGGAAGCTGAGTCACAGGAACTTAGGTAAATTTAGATTTTAATCTTTGCCAACGGTCCTATACATGTCTAGTCTGCAACATGTACTCTCTAGGAATCCAACCTCTCTTTTTCACTTTGAGCAAAAGAATTGGAGGAAATACCCCAAAGCAGACTGGATATGGACAGTTCAAGGAAAAAGGGTCATCAATATTGGTGCCAACTGCTGACTCCATCTGCTGCAGTATTGACCCATGAAGTCAAGTGGAATGAAGAATGGTTGTTCAATTAATATCTTGAAGTGGTGACTAGAAGTTACTTCTCTATTTTCCCCTTTGAAGAGAATAAAGCAGATATCCTCCAAATTGACAAAAACGAAAACTCTCCTCAATGCAAAAATTACGTTTGTATTTATAGTTCCAGTAAACACATCCTACAATCACTAAAAACTCCATACAGAAATAGGTCAAAAGAGAATAACTTTTGTATATCTGCTACACTGCTGGGGTGGTTATACAAGAGATACTTATTTTTAGCCCTGTAGGTATTGATTGTTTACAGCCAATGCACTGATTCCCAAAATATCTCCAACTGATAAAGAAATAACCAAGGATGTGCTGCTGAAGCTCACAGCATCCTAGAGCTGTGAGGGCAGCTCTGCTCAGATCTATCTCATATGCATGAAAGAAAGACATGTAGGGAAACATATTCCTCAAATTACATAATTCAGTGATAATTTCCCAGATAATTTTCCCTTCCTATGTAGCTTTACCTAACGTAATGAAGCTGTGAAGGATACAGGACAAAAAAAGAAGAGATTGGCTATTAAGTAGAATTGCACTTCCTTTTAATTCTAATTTAAAATGCTTTTTAAAAAAAGCCACACCAATTTAATTTGCACAATCTCCATAAAAACAAGACAACAAAAAATGCAAAATAATTTGGCTTCTAAAAATACACATGCCACGATAAATATAAAAAATTAAATTAGAAGTGTTAGATTAACACTGCAAATTTAACTGTAGTATTATCTTTGGCAAATGTTTGCTATATAATGACAGGCTTTCTTTTTTTTTTTTTTTTACTTTTATGTATGTTCATACAACTATATCAATCACACTACCTGTATTAAAATTAGTAAAAGTTCCTATCCAGTAATCTTGACACCAAAATGTAATTACAATGATATGCAATAAAATTAACAGGCCAGAATCAACAGCCATAAAAAAAATGTGCTAATCCATCAGTATAACACATATATATCTGTGTATATCTGTATTTTCACACCTATGTGTATGCATCATTCTTCAAGTATTTTTAATTTCTCAGGTAATTAAGTGGTTGCATAAATGATCATAATCCATTTGTCTTTAGGACAATCTTGACAATTTAAGTAGTCAAGGTACTGCTTCAAAAGCTTTTAGCTCTCTTTTCTGGCTGCTATATCCCCACCTCTCCCCATGTGGCACTCCTTCCTGACCCTGTATGTTCACAAAGAGAGCTGGATGCTCCTGCACAGTCACTGGAGCATGATGGGATCAGGATCACAGAGTATTGGGGTATTGGGGTAGCTGGTCTGGAAGGAGAGGCAGAGGAGCATAGGGAGCTTCTCTGCACATAAAAGGAGATGCACTGCACAGAAATCCATATGGAGCAGGAGATGTTCACTGAGAACTTCCAGGTGAGGCCAGCAGGGAAAGTATCAGAAAGTGCTGTGGTGGAAGTCTTACAAAAAAATCTGATCAAGATTAACTGGATGAAACTTTATTGAAAAAAACTAGCAGAAATTTCCTGAATGGAAACTTTTGTCCTCATGGGAGTTATCTAATCCTCTGTCCTCTCCTTTTCTTGTTCTTCTGGCTTTTCTTCTCCTTATCCCTATTCATCATTTCCATTTCATGTCATCCACAAACCCTAAACAGTGACATTAAACAGCAAACTATAAGGACCAGGAAAAAATCCTCTGAACCATTGTCTCACCAAGCTTAGTGTATTTTAAGAGTTTGTGGGAGAGTTTTGCTACTGTTTTCATTGTGAACATATCATTGCCAATATTCAGAATGGCAAATTACTCAAGAATTGCTCTAGTCACACTTTTTTACAGAGACTGAAGAACTGTTATTATTTCCCCTTCATGTTCAAACTAGCTATTGATAACAAGCAATGAATTATTTCCCAGAGGCTCATAAGATGATGATATTAAAAAAGTAGTCTCAGCTGGTCTTACCACGCACTATTTATTATCAGAGATAGTTCACCCTAATTTTGTGTAAAAACCAGAGATGACTGTTGTAACATCGGCAATAATGATTAGCACTGCTTATCTTGACTAAGGCAATTATTCTCTAGAATTTTTTCAGTTTGGCTTATGCCTCAGAGAAGTGATATATTTTAGTATAAAATATTCTTTACTCACCTCTCTCTTGACTCAGCTGAGCCCCTTCTTCATTAGCATCAACTGTCAAAAAAAAAAATTGAAAGAAAAAGGTTACTGGGAATACCAGCAAACATCTGAAGTGAAATATTCCATGTTTCAAATTGCCCATATCATAGTTTGCTTCCTCCATTTAACATCTTCCAGTGAAATCTGGAGCTGGATGGGGAGGAAGGTTTAGATACTGGTTACTACCAGATATAGGTAATGCAGGGAATAAAGACAGGGAATGAAAGTCTGCATAATTTACAAAATTCTGCAAATAAAGAGCGAGCTAGAGGCTGTGCCGAACCCCTACCCCCAGCCCAAAACCTCACAGTAACTCCAGCCTTCCCAAGAGAAAACCCCCCAGGTAAGGGAGTAGCAGCCAGCTGCACCCTTCTACATCCTTGGTCTCTCTTAAATACCAGTCCTTACTGTTTCTTAGCAATAAATGGGGGGAAATTCCCCAAGCCAAAGAAAACAAAAGGAAAAAATCCAAACCCCCAACATACAACCTTAAGGAGCTTTGACAATGAATTTTTAGGACAAGAAAATTCAAAAATACTGTTAAACCCCATGGGAATTCTGTAATTGACTTCAACAGAGCCAGGATTTTCAACTGGAGTTCTGCTGTTATTCAACAAACTGCTCAGAAAACATTTGGAAACATAGAGATTATTAATTATTCTGTTTCCAATAACATGTTCTTTCCATGGAAGCATTTCTAATGAAACCAGCATGATTAGGTTTCAAATTAATCTATGATATGAGACTAAATCAGCAGAATCTTAACATACATATATCACCTGGTCTTCTGTGAAAGTTCTTAATTATAGTTCCATAAGTGACTTGGAATATGAAATTCCCAAAGCAACAGAATAGTTTCTAAGCTAGTGATAATGGACACAGACAAGAAATCTGATGTTATTAAAAAGTAGGGAAGTCATTATGCAATATAATTATGAAGAGGCAAAGACTGCTTTTGTGAACTAATTGTGAATTAAAGGCTGTTTTGGTTTTTTTCTGGGAAAAAGTACCTAAGGCTTGCTGAAAGGCAATGAAGTCTCTACATCATTTCTGAAAATGGAAGTTGGGCTCCCAATAACTTGGTGACATGATCTCTGAGTCATTATAGTGCCTTTGAGAAATTTACCCCAATCTAGGTACGAATCTGAGTTTCACTTTGGCACACAGCAATCCCCAGCCACTTCACGTGTCTGTAATTATTACTCTCACACTATTAATCCATCTGGTGGAAGCATTTCCCTGTTAAATATAAAACATTCTCTTTCACTGACCTTGGTGTGGCTGGCTGAAGTGATAAACAACATGTTTAGCTCACAGAGCTCTATGCCAAAACCAATTATTTGGAGATAAAAACCAGTGATTTAGAAGTCTATATCCAAAATGTATTCACTTACCCCCTGAAAAAAATGATATTAAGGGCAGTTTCTTGGTTACTGATTCTGAATAAATAAAAATATTTTTTTACTGAAGCTCTACATGCGTAATATAAAGCAAAATCAGTGCCAAGATTACCATAGATTAGATTTGTTATACCTAGCTTTGTTTTTCTTTTGTTTGTTTTGTTTTTAATTTTTTTTTCCCTATACAATTTCTCACCCTATCTAGAGGAAGCCTTCGAAAGGTTTGTTTTGGTTTGAAATATGTACCACAGACAGCCAATCCCAAAGCAAAATCGGGTAAAACCACAGAAGAACCTTAGAGTGAATCTTTGACAGAAACAAACATTTCCTTAAATACATATTGTCAATATTTCTTGTCCAAACTCCCCCACTGGAAAGACCAGAGGTGAGATCCTCTGTACCTCTCACCCTCACTTGAGAGCTGCTGAAAAATAATTGACTAGCACAACTTGACTAGTGTGTGGACACATCTGCCCACACTTGGTTACTCCTCTGGCTGCAGAAGCAGAACAATGACCTTTCACATGGCTTACCCATTAAAGCCCTGGATTTTAGGAAGTTCTACCAAGATGACTTTGCTAGAAAAGGAATGACTGACCTGGCAATCTGGAGTGAGAGGAAAACTAACAGTGACCACCAGAAAGGGTCAGCTCATCCCCAGGAAAAGTCATATCAGTATTTAGAAGGCTTGGGAGACAAGAAAACCTTCTAATCCAAAATTTGTGCAGAATTTTCCAGTTTATAAATTGAGGTATACTGCATAAAATTAAGGTATTAAATGCGTGATGTGTGGGAGAAGTTTCCACTCAAGTGCAAAATCATTTACAGTTGAAAGTCAACCCATGATTGAAAATCTCCCTCTAACTCCCAGGCTATCCAGGGTAACTATATCTCTAAAGATCAGAGAGATTTACATTTGGGAGCAAGGTGCTCAAAGCATGAGCTTTTGTGTAAGCCACAGGCTCCCTGATGGGGTCATGCACTAAGTGATGCCTGTGGCTCTTTCATTGCCCTCTCCCTTGTTATCTGCTGAGCTTTGGGAAATGGAATAATTACACCATATCTGTGCTTACTGACACAGGAGAAGGGGATGCCTTCTGTCAGATCCTTTTGTTTCGCCTTTTGCCTTGCTGGTAAGGTTGTTCCCCTGTCTCCCAAGTTGTGGCATACAAGCAAACACAAGCCAGATGGCTAAAATCATCAATCTGTGTTAAGATTTATGTTAGGAACAGAGAGGTGAAAGGCTCTAAATACTGCCACTAATCCCCAAAGCCATTAAACCATCTCCTCCTTGTTGCTCACGCTTCCATTTGCATTCTCCTTCACGTTAGCATGTGGAAAGCCAGCAGTGTACAAACATTGAGCATTGAGAAGCCCTTACATGAGAGCTGCAGGAGGCTGCTGCTTCATCTGCCTTCGGGTCCTGCATCCTGGGCTGCTGGCACTCCCCAACACCACTGCATGCTGCTGGCTCCTCCCTGCCTCCCTCTAATCCTTCCTCAGCTGCCTAATTGCATCCTTCAGCATTTTTTATTTTTACTCAGCATTTTCTGCAGTTTCCTGATTTCCAGATGTTTCCCTATTTCTAGTCAACCTATGTGTCTCAGTCTGCTTCTCCTTGCAAGGATGGCTCCATGTCCTGACCACAACCAGAACTGGGAAGGCACTGTGGGAATGTATAAAAATCCCCTCTGCAGCTTGTATGAACATTCCCCTCTGCCAAACAGAACAATGAGATGGGCAGAACTGTACAGGAGACTGAAACGACAAATTGCTGATCGTAGTGTTGATGCCTTAAAATAAAAGCTTAAACCAGAATACCGCCCCCCAAAATTTCAGCACTGAAAGCTTCAGCCATCCTCTTGAGCTTATCTGCAGTGCAAAAATAGAGGTCTGGCTCAAAAAGTTTCTACTGTCAAACATTTCCTTAGCATATATTCCATGATCTGCCTGTACTATTTCCACTGGGATTACACAGGAGGAGCAGCTCAGCAGTCTCACTCCTTTGAGGAAAATGGATCCCATTTCGGGTCAGTCTTGAAAAGCCTTTTGTATCCAGTCTCAGAGCAGCCAGCAGTGTTGACAAGGTTACCCACCTGAGGCAAACCATCTAAACCATGATAGTATCAGGATTCCAGCAGCTGAAAAAGCCAAGCAGGTTCTCACTATCCATATTTCTCTTTCCCACACCTTTCTTTCCAAAATTTTATCCCAAGGCTTCAACCACCTGACTGCATGATCACCATCACAGCCTTCAGGAGATTTATAATCGTATTTTGTAAATATTTACAATGCCTAATAACTGAGAAATCACTTCTTTTGATGGCTTACAATCACTGCTTACACCCAAAAGGAGCTTCACAACAGTGCACAGGCTTTATGTCCACCTCAGCATAAGAATCAATGTTGTTGTAGCACAGTGAGCCACACAGGAAGGTTTCTTGAAGCCCAAACACACATATGAGCCTGGCAATAACCCAGGATCTCCCAAGCTCTTTTGGTTGTTTCGATCCCTCCAACTCAGTTCTCCGCTGGGAAAATGTGACAGAAAATAGCACAAAAAAGCGCAATATTTTCTTTGAGGAAAAGCAGGTTTGGAAATCTCTGGCAGATGAGATCAACTAAAACAGGCCTGACACTTCTCTCCTAGTAAAAAGTTATATTTTCTATAAAACTTTTCCTCATCCTCAGTGCTCCTAAGATGAAGGGAAAAAAAAAAAAGAAAAAGATAAAACAAAAAGATCTTTAACAAAAAAAGTGCATTCTTCTGATTTGGAAGTAAAAATAGGACTTCTTTTGGTCCTATTTCTATCCTTTCATCATGCAATACTGCATACAGAGCATACTACACAAACCTCCACCTGGTTTCTGAGCAAGTTTCATTAAATTTTTTTGTCCAATTATAAAGAAACTTCCATGGATACACTCTGTACATCCTGGCCAGGCTGCAGCAGTAGCGCCGGTTTCCTTCCTGTGTTGCTTAGTTACACCAGTCTCACAATACTGGAGCCTCACAGAATGTAGGATGCATTTGTAGCTTTTGAAGCCATATCAAATAGAAATCCTTACTACCAATCTCCCAAGAAGTTAGGGACTGGGGTTTTTTTTGTCATCACATCGGTGACCTCTTTCATGAACGGAATCACCTGATCTGTAAAATACAAACCATACAAACCACATGAACCTCACCTGCACACAAAGACTATGCAGTAGCTGCTATTCCCACAGTGTGGGAACTGGACAACCTTAGTCCAGTGAAGGAAATTATAATCACACCAGGATCAGATTTGGACTTCTATTTTCCAGATGCTTCTACCTTATACGAAAGGAACAAGGCACTCCCTGGGGAAACAGGTACCAGGTTTTAAAAAATAACCTATTCTGTATTTCCTCTCTGCCCTAAAGTACTGAAAATAACGAAGTTTTGTTCACACAAGTGCTAAATTGGTTGTTAATCTAGTAGTCACACACAAAATGGCATGCTTTGCATATGGTCATGCATTTGCAAATACAAGCTTCTAACAACATCTCATCAGTAACCTATGGCAGAGGCAATCAAATGAGACAACCCCAAATTTAACTGCATCCTTGGAAATAAGAAGCAGTTGAGCACATTAAGTCATTTGGAGTCTGTGGCCAGAGAGGACAGGATATTTTTGATGATGACATAAAATGCACTTGGAATGCTTTAATGAGATGCCACAATACCCAGCAGAACAGGAAGAAAAGATCCCTGATCACAGATGTATTCACATAATGTATTAAACAGAAAAAGCTGCTTGTTCATTTTCTGGTGCCAGGCATCCATGTGTGAAGGGCTGAGTTCAGAAGAGAACAGCAACACACTTCTCCATCTCAGTCACTCCCTGAGCCTAAGGTTATACATAGACCATGACCTATAGGCTCTGCAGCACCTTGTATCAAGTACTAACTGTATGTTGGATGAAAAACTACTTCCTTTTGCTTGTTTCATCCAGATTCATCATTTCCTGGAACACCTTACACTCCTTGTGTTACAAGAGATGGTAAATATCTGCTCCTTATTAATCTTTCTAATTACCAGGCCCACAATCTTCCTGTGCTCCCTCATGCTGTTATCATGCACAGCAACCTGATCCTTGCATCTAAATGACCCCTGTGCCTTCAAGGGCATCCTCATCCACCTGCCACTTTGCTATTTCAATGCAGCTCCTATCCAGGTGTCTCCCATTCAGAGTGAGTGGACAAATACATAGAAACAGCTATTTTCCCAGACTTCTGGATTGACTGCAGGCTCTGTTGTTAGTCTCACAAAAGAAGACAAGAAAAATCCCTACAAGATGCAAAGAAGCAAAGGAGATGAGGCTCCATTTAGCAAAGCAGAAGCAAAAGCTTCTGACAGCAGCACTTTTATAGGTTATAGTCCCATTGCTGATCCATGCTCTGCTCCAAGCTGTGACACTGCTGCCATCAGGAATGAGGAGGTAAACTGTTTTCCAGACCATAATGCAAGCAGTATCACAAGCCTCTTTCAAACCATGTTTTTAGGTGATCAATACTTGCAATACACAAAGTCTAGAGCAATTCTCTGTCAGCAGTTGGCCAGAAAATAATTCGGATGAGATCAAACCAGGAAGTTTTATTATGATTCAGAAGGAAGTGGGAAACTACTCATGAACTTTTTTTTAGGTACTGGAAACCCACTGCCATGTTGGAAGGTGCTGGGAACCCTTCCTTGGTCTGCGTATCTCCTAAAATGCTTAAAACAGTATCTGAACCATCAGCTATATACTCTGTCCCCCAAGCACCACTCCTGAGCTGCTGCTTGATCACTGTCCTGCACTACACTGAGACCTTGGCAAAATGGGCAAAACAGAAAACCCCAAAGACTGTGGTAGGACTGGCACAATCTTTACCATGGCAAATGAAGACAGAAAGTCATGGAAAAAAATTGGTTTACAGTTTTATGAACACATTTAGCATTTACCTTGAGATTTTCTGAGGTAAGTTGTTTTCAGACACGTTTCAAAGTGGACAGGTATTTTAAACTTTTGGATTAAGAACAATTTTTACAGCAACCTATTTACACTGGAGGGTAGTTTATCAGGGTCTGAAGGTGCTGTGGGAGAGAACTAGAGCAAAGCCAACATCTTATTTTGGTGCATAGGCTTCTCCAGCTCCCCCAGATGGGCAGTGCTTCCTTGGAAGCCTCCACTGCTGAGGGCCAAGGAACCATCAGGGGAAACAGTGGGGCTGTGCTTCTCCCCAGCTATTTTGAATTAAGTCCTTCAACAAGGTGCCTTGCAGGAGCCATCTGAGTATGAGATCTTCCAATATAAAGACAGTTCAAAGGGATACAGAGAGCATTTTGCACCCTCATGAAAATGTCAGTGTGCCATAACTTCTCTAAACCAACTGCTGCCTTCCACCTTCCACCCACCAAAAAATCCTCACTCATCTCCCTCAACACAAGACTCTCACAAGACTGGAAATCTGAGGGAGTGCTAAATGCTGGCATGGAATCCAGAGCAGGCTGGATGGCTATGACTGCATAAATACTGAGGGGTAGCCTTGTAGGCTCTCAATGGCTTGATGCACATCTCTGGAAAGGAAAGGGATCCATGGTCATGGATCACAGTCACCATCTGAAAAGCCAAGCAGGATCTCCAAGAGACAAGACCAAAGTTTCACAAGGCAGAGAAATCAGAGTCCCCTATGAAACCCAATACAACATCTCCATCAGAACAGTGGGGCTGGGGAAGCAAGACAGCAAACAGCACCTTGCAAGCTTTGTGAGGGAAAGCAGTGAAGAGAGCAATACCATGGTCTGACTGCTTCCAGCTTCACCCTGTGAGATCACAGGTGTCAGTCAGCTGTGAAGACAACAACTTGGAAAACCTGCATGGACGCAGGGAAAGCAGCTCCAACCAAAACCTTCAGGATGGCTCTCACTGATCAGGAGAAGAAAACCAAGGAGATATCAAAACTCCCCCAAATCTTACTCCCTAAGGGACAATTCTGTGGGGCCCCAAGCCTTGGTGCCCTTTTTACTCCAGCCTGAACCAGTCAGAAGACCAGAGCTTTGTGACTTATGAGGCAAATCACTGCCCAGGTGAAGCCTCCCATAAAGGATATCGGGCACTTCCAGTAAACTGCTTGGCACCTCTCCACAGAGTAAAATAAAGCCCATGAAAAATATTTTGTGGAATACATTCAGGTGATGAATTATGGAAACGAACTGGCTCATGAACGCTGCAAATGCAAATAGAGAAGCTAAATTTATCAGATGAATTATCCATTTGATACGGGATTACTTACTAAGGGCTAACTTATGATTGCTTTGCTCATGCAGAGGGCTGCTCCAGCCCCAGTGCAGTCTGCCACAGTAAGCAGAGAGAGCAATGCCTCTCAAAACCAGTACAGAAATTACAGCCCCTGCTTAGGAGTTCGCTCACGTATTAGTGCAGAGATTGGCCTTTTTAATACAAAGGCCTTCATTCAGCCATTTAGACAGTTTCCAATTTGATTCCAAGCCTGGGAGATCTCTTAACAATGAATTTCTTCTGCAATTGTAATATATTCGCACATTTTGTGCACAAGCAGGATGCTGTGCACCCTCCTGAAGTAACAGAATTATTATAAGGCAGTAGCTCTCATTCATATGGTTTGGATAGGGTAAACTGTTTTCATCAACCAGGATGAAAGCAGAAAATGCACTAAATATCATAACCTGTAATAGAGGGAAGAGAAAGTTTTCTCAAGATGCAACAATCTCTCTTTTTCCTAACGCCAACTGATAACAGCTCAAAAAAAAAAGAAAAGAAAAAAAAAAAGCTCTTGGGCTCAGCATCCTTTCAGTAGCTCTAAAAGGACATGAGTCTAAAAGCATGCACCTTCCATCTGTCAACAGGCCTAGTGAAAGTGCAAACATCCTTTCTCCAAAAATTTTTGCAGTGTTTTAGTGAAGTAATTTTATTGCTCTGTTTAAAGTAGCAAGAAGTAAAATAACCTTGGATGTTGCAGCTTCACAGGACACCCCTTTTTTATAGTGTTATTTTTGTCTAAAAACATTTTCAGAAAAAAATGTCTCTTCTCTCCAATCCGCTGGCAACAGGTGGTAGATTTAGAAATACTTTAAGCATTACAATTGAAGATAAACTGTTTATAATATATGACAGCCACCATGAAAAATAAGCATTTGCCAAAGGTCCTCACAAGATTATTTGTCTGACATATTAACTAGCTTTGTGTACACAGAATACAGGAAGAAAAGAAAAAAGGTATCTTTGCTCCAGCCGGCAACTGTTTACAAATGCTCTTAATTTTCCTCCCATGTATAGAATCCTAGAAGTATGTATCACTCCAAGGTAAATGTTGGCAAATCTAGCTTTTCAAGGGGGATTCCATTTTCTGGTAAATCTTATAAATATGTCTAGCTAGCAAGAAAAGTGATGCCTGATGTCTGGACTCCATATAGAGCCCTATTAGAAGAAACAATGCATTCCAAAAGAAAAAATGACCTAAGTAGCAGTTCCTTTCCCAGAAAACTCACCCATACTACTAACAGCAGTGAATCCAGCAATGTAAGAACTACACATATGAGCCAGAACTGCAGGCAAAGATATCTTATTTGCCTGAAAGGCATTCTCTCAGTTTAAGTAGAGAGAATGTTCCAACACAGGTGAAGGGAGAGTAGCTGGGCTATGTCATTGCACAAGGAGATAGGACTCAATTAATAAAAAGAAAAAACCCATCACTGTGGCACTGTCCAATATATTAAAAGAGTGATGCATCTTAAGCAAATAAAGTTGTTCTTTCTACTGCTCTTTTCTTACTAGAATATACAAAATCTTCTCAGCAAATCCCCAGAGGATCAATAGAAAATTCTGCCTTGACTGGGACCCTTTGCTTAACCAAACCAGGACTTTTCTGGACAGGGCAGACATGAGAACCTATGTCTGAATTAAGGATAAGTGGTGCTCTGCTCTGTCTTGGAGCCTGCTGGCTCTGGCTTGGATTCTGTAATCTCTGAGATTGAATCAGAAATGCTGAGACAGTTACAATTGCTCAGTTACTGCACAACTTTGTTACACTGCTAAGACACGACATTACCTCGAAGTCTGTCTCTTCCCCCTATATATTTAAAGTTTGAAAATGACAAGGCTCTTGGCAGTTGTCTTGATATCAATATTATTACTTGGCTAATTTCTATGGCATTCCACTTGCAAAATAGGCCTAATGATATGTTCAACTAATGGAACAATTTCCCTATATCTATATTCCACTTACTCTAATGCACTGAGGTGTAATTCTAGCTTCATTTCATTATCACTTGACTAGCTCAAGCACTTGAATGTCTTTTTGGATTTATTAATGCAGTGGGTTTAAAGTAATAACTATTTATGTATATAACTCCATGAATATATTCTTCTTTCTAAGCATTTTTGTCCACATCTGTTAAAGTAGATATATTTCACAATGTTTCTGAATGCACGATGCACTTTTAAAATGCCTTGTAGTATTTTTTTCTAAGCTTAAAGCAATACCTCAGTGTTATTCTCTCCTGTGAGTGTTTAGATAGTGTCCTATCAATTTAAATTTAGGGCAAGTCTATCCTTAAAGACTTTAATTTCACTAAAGTAATAGATTTCCTTTAAATCAAAACAAAAACACCAGTTTCATAAATTTCTTCCACAGTATAAATATCAGGACTTTACTGCCAAAGGTAGAGGCAGTTGCTAACTCCTTGACACAGAACCACGTTAGCTAAGACTCCTGTGTAGGAAACACTACAGGAGAGTAATTTGGGAAGAAAGTCCTGCCTCTCCCTGTCTCCTCACAAGCTGAAGATCTAGACACTAAAAATAAAACACTGAAATAAAAACTTCCTGAATCCCTGGCTACTGATTCACCCACAGGAAATCCTTCACTGCATCAGGAATAAAGTTCTAGAGCTAAACTGGTTCCTCTGATTAGCTTTGGCTAATCAGACAGCAGATGTCCAGTAACATTAAGGCATATCAAAATCAGAATCATTAGTTATGAGAAAATTGTGACCAGGAGTCTATGAAAATGGGTCCTAAGGTATTTTAATAAGTTATACCTAATCCTATAATAATCTATCTAAATTTCCAATACTGAGAAATAAACTTTCTCTGGACAGTTGTAAATTTTGGATGAACCTTTCTTAATAGCCACATGTGCAAAACACTGGATTTAGAGGGTCCCTACCATGACCACCTGTCTGTGGTATCAGAATCCCAATTTTAGCTCGAGTAAAAAAAAAATAAATCATAAAACCTTTAAGTACCTAAGAATAAACATATTTTTTAAACTATGGTATGGCAGATCATCTACATAATGTGGTGTAAATGCAACTGTATGTTTTTCTATAACACGAGACCCAGCTGCACAGGTTCTTTGTAAACAAGAGTTCAACAATGTCAGGTTTTAAAAAAAAATCCAAATGAAATAAATCTTCCACTTTGCTGTCTTTCTGCCTTTGGGCTTGTCATGATACAGCTCTGAAGCATCTCATTGTCCCTCAAACTTTCAAACCCAAGTGAGTTTTACATTTATAGAAGCAATACCAAGCTTTACACCACAATTTCCAAGGCCTTAGAGATCAAAGTGAGCATCAATACTCTTGATTTGTTGACAAGTTGATGTTATATTCTTCTTTCACTTAATCTGAAGGGCAGTAACACAGCCAGCAACAGTAGGCAGGGTACTGCCACTTTATTCTTTGGGTTGGGAATGCTGACAAAAAACCAAAATCACTCAATGAATGGATTAGACATGAATGCAGCTTCTTGAAATGCATGTTCAGTGTGCTCCAGACAAAAATAATATTAAATGGTTAGACATCATTCAATGCTACCTGAATAATCCAATAGGTCTTTAACTTTCGGCTGCCAGTCACTGCAAACTGGTGATTACAAAGTCATCTACAAAAGCTTTGTTCTAGTGAGATGAGACAAAAATATCACAATTTCCATGCTACCAGACAAAGCAAAAGGAAAAAAACCACTGTGGCGACAGTGACAACACAGTCCTGTGAAATTAATGGGACTCTGAACACACCAAAGCTCTGCTTCCTATTACTCCAGAGCCATTTCCACAAGACAGACAGCAAGGGGAGTATTGGGAGATAAAACAGAACACTAAAGTCTGGATCTTTTCACACATAGTTGGACTGATGTAAGCACAAAGCAAAATGAAATGGGAGGAGTGTTAGGGTTGATAAAATTGCGTACAGCAGATTTCTAATGATGTACGATAAAAATAAATCACAGGTTTATAGGAGGAGGGGGATTAGCAAATTTACTATCCACCAGGTTTCCTTAAATGTAGAAAGCAACCTCCTGTGTGAAATCCAAGATGAATGGCTAACATTTCCCAAGTGCTCCAGTGAGAGCTATCTTTCTCCCATTCATTCTTACACAGGGACAGCTCAAGTTTAAAGTCCTCATTCAGACACAGTTGGGCTCTAACCCCTGCAGTATCTTTTCAGACCCAGAGAAACCTTACCAGCATTGTTAATGAAAGACCAAAGTGTGTACAAAGTGTATGGAAAAGCAATATACACTAGGAGCTCTATACATTAGTGCAAATAATTTCCTTCTCAAGAGTCAAGAGAGCCAGTGCCATGCACCAAGTTTTGGGAAAAGATACACATACAGCATGGAAAGAAGAGATTAGCTGTACTGAGCATACAAAAGCAGTATTAGATGTAGTTAAATGTCTGCATTTGTCCAGGGTCACAGCCTCTGCGTGCAGCTGATCTTTAAAGAAAGTTCACATTTCAGTATTTTGCTTTGGAAAGAAGAAAAGATGCCAACTGTTGCATTTTTTCTGCATGCCTTTTTAAAGTCAAATGGTACTTGATTACTATACCTACCTAGAGGGAAAAACTCGCCCATTTTCTTCTTGAAAATTTTGTAGTCAACATCCAAGAAGACGCAGAAGATGATACGATCCACCTGTAAGGAACAAAATTATTCAGTGAAAGCATCACAATCATCTATATTAGCAACAATTGTCAATAAAGGCAAAGAAACTTTAAAGCCAACATGCTTATATGCTCTAGGCAAACAAGAAAACAGTGCTGCATGTCTTGACTTTATTGTACATCTGTGTTGTAATTTATAACATAACCTTTGCAATCGCAGCTCACAATTGTATTCTTTGTTAACTGCCTCCTGTTTATGCAAACTGCTCTCAAGCACAGTATAAATGACTTTGGCATTCCAGATGAGAACTGGAACGCAATGTTTGATGAAAAAGTCACGTGGGGACTTCTAATAAGCATACAGGAGAGTAAGTAGGTAAGCAAAGAGCTCTTTTTCCAATCCTTGTCCGACAAACCTATTTGCAAACCCATTTAGTATTTTAAAATGGCTTTAAAAGGTTTAATGTGGTTTTAATTTACATGAAACCACTTATTCTCACTATAATGCAAACACAATGCAGCAGAAACACAAAAGCTGATTAGATGACAGGTAGCACACAGGGTAAATAAAACATTTAATATGCCATCTACTTAGTGAGGCTGAGCATATCAATGAAACCACAGCCCATAATGTATGCACCACCCACCAATGAGTTCAAATAAATTCTTTGGGAGATCACTGTATGTGAAAAGCTTTTCTGAAAAAGACCAAAAATAATAAAAAAGCTAAACAAAACAAAAACCAGAAATCTAAAGCCTTTAAGGCTGAAAAACACCCACACTGGACTTCAGCCTTGCAATACCTTTGTGTTAGTTATTTGCATTGCCCAACACAAAATGCCTCTGTGGCCAAAACCCAGCTTGGAGGGGTGCTGTGGAAAACAAAAAGACCCTCTTACTGAGGGGTAAGCTGAGCTGGGAGACCTGCAACCCAGTAATAATTTCTTTCTCTGAAGTGCATAAGAGCTTAACCACAAAGGGATGAAGCCCAAGCAATAGGAAATTTAGCATCTTATGGTGTCTCCACGGGCAATAGGACAATCTGTTACAGCAGAACTCCTCAAGAGTGCCTTTGCATATGCTAGAAAAATCATAAGCCTCCCCCCTGCAGGGAAACAGTGAGAGGAATGCTCTCAGGATGTGAATTCTTTCCCTTATCTTCAGTAGAAAATGCTGTCCTTTTGCTGCAGCTGGTCTTAGAAGTGAAGTCCAAGCCTTGGCTTCAAAGACACCGTGATGCTGAACAGCTCGGGACATCATTCTTGAGCTCACTTTGGTGCAGCCCAGTAGAATACAGAAGGGAATGAGAGCAGGCAAGCACCAGTTATGCTGGAAAATACCAGCAGCTACAAACAAGGACATCTCAGAACAAAAGGTGATGACAAAACCTGAATTATCAGTCTAGGATCATAATATCAGAACTAGCAATAGTACAAGGGGTAATGGCCTCAAGTTGCTCCAGGGGAGGGTCAGGTTCAATATTTGGAAAAATTTCTTCATTGAAAGAGTGGTTAAGCACTAGAACAGGTTCCTCAGGGTTATAATAGAGTTCCCATCCCTAGAAATGATCAAAAAAATAGTATATGTGGCACTTTGCAATATGGGTTAGTGGAAAAAGTAGAATTCACTCAAAGGTTGAATGTGAAGACCTTGGAGATCTCCAACCTTACCGATTCTATGACACTCTGTGAGACTGAAGGTACAAGATATGTCAGTGTTAAGGAAAAAGGAGGCTTGTGAGCAGGAGAGAAGGCAGCAGAGCAGAACAGGGAAGCCTATCAGCAGATTTTTCAGCAAGAAAACTGCCTGCTGATGCCTGCTCATATGATGCTTGCAGAGCCAAGCTGTTCTGTGCATCCCTCATAAACAAACCAGGCTGGATCTCAAAAATATTCTGGACCATGGCATTAGCTTCTCCTCAGAAGGGATATAATTAAAAACTCAAATACTAGCTATGTGCTCAAGCCAAAAAACCATACTCATCTCCATACTCCCAAATTCATAACGTAAAGCATCATTGCCAAGAAGTGTTAAATTTTACCTGCATGAGGTTTGACATGATCTTTAAGGTCCCTACCAATCCAAACTATTCTATGATTCTATGGTTCTGCCTAAGTTGGGTGCTTTCAGGAGGGAGGCTTTAATCAGCAAGTGCTTAAATTACATTTCTTGTGAAAATTGGATTAAGATATTGCTGGGGTGTTGCTAGATTGTCATCTTGCCTCTCTGCCTTGCAGACTTTCAAGCATTAAAAGTGATAGGTCCAATGAACCAGAACAGACAAAAGAGCAAGGACGGAAATGTATAAAGCAGAGGAGGAAGGATATTCCCACACAGAGAAGTTTCTGAATCTCTAAATACTCTCATATTCTCTGCTGAAAATCTTACAGAAATTTGCCTCGTTCTGTATACTCCAACTTTTCAAGATGTTCCCTTTACTTTTATTTATTCAGTGCAGCTGGCAATGATAAAAACTTCTCCATGAGAGTTTCTACTACTTCTAATATAATTCCTTAATTTAAAAATAGGGAATCTCTCTAGAATTGGCAGGCTATTTCAAAATTTCTAGCCTCCTGACTATACACATCCTATATATAAACCTGTTCCATTTCTTCTTGATGTGAGAAAAACTGCTCTATTTTTAAGTATGCATAAGATATTGTGATGACAGCTGAAATCCCGTGTTTATCTGATTGAATGGTATGTGTTGGCAGATAGTAAATCTGAAATTAACCCCTATTCTATCATTCTGCCAGTCACTGACTATTTTATCTAATATCCCCAGCTAAAATAACTTGAGATTAGGTAGGGAAAGTAGCCTTTGTTCTCACTATGCTCATTCCAGCTACAATAAGGGAAGGTGTATTTTCCTTAAGTGACTATCAACCTACTTTACCTGCTGGCCCACAGAAGCTCAGCACGATTTTGTGGGATGTGCAGTTAGGAAAGCCACTCCTTATTCAACAAGGAAATCCCTCCTCTCATGTGGCCTGGAAATTCCAGTTTCATTACACTCCCTCTTTAGAGAGGGTGAGGAATAGCCCCTGTGGACTCCCCTGATAGTGCCCAGATAACCCCCAGTGCCTTTTGCAGATTCCCAGCTCCTCCACCGCTGACCAAGCACCACTCAACTGCAGCAGAACTGTAAAGGAGTTCCAGGTTGAAGATATTAAAGCTCATCCCTGACTGACAGCTCTTTTTTGAAGACTGGTATTAAAATCAACCATGCCCTGTCAGAGCCTGATTAAATTCTGCTCACTTTGCAGCTATGAATAGGTAGATCAAAGAACCCCAAAATCAAGAGCACTGCAGCACAGGAAGAAGGGAGTTAAAATGCATGAGCTGTTCACTTAGGCACCTTCACAGCTCAAGGCTGTGAGTACATTTGATTGTTTCTTTCTTACCTTTTTTTATTTTTTTTTCCTACCTGCTTTCCTTGCCAGGCTTTATTTAATTTTGATGGAGATAGCTTCCAGGTGGTTTTGTTAGCAGCACCTGATAAGAATTAGTAAACTTTTGCAGGGCTTACAAGACTCAGGCTATTTTTTTAGAATCACAGAATGGTTTGGGTAGGAAGGGACCTCAAAGATAATCCAGTTCCAATTCCCCCATCATGGGCAAGACCACCTTCCAGTAGAACTGATTCCTCCAAGCCCCATTCAGACTGGCCTTAGACATGTTTTTTGCAGTAGAATGGACCCTAACACCAGAGTTTTAGAAGGATACAGCCATATCTCATGAACTGAAAACATCTCTACTGGTGTTTTCAGTTCATGAGATATGGGTATAAAAGCACAGTTGGTCTAATAGCAGCAGCACTGATCTTAGAAAGTGCAAAAAAAGTGGCAAAATATTTCTTCTTTGTTTTTGATCTTTGGGGTTTTGTTAGTCGGTGGCTTTGAGAGTGCTTTACATGTTGTGAGTTTTTAATTTATTGGCGAGTTGCTGCACCTTGGGTGAGTTCACTCACAGACCACAGATGGTCTATGAGAGCTCCATGGAAGGCTGGGCAGGTGGGTGCTCAGGGACACCCACAGGAATGATGGAAAGCTGCTGAGGGTCCCTTAAACTCGTCCTAAAGGACCCTGTCCTCTACTGCAGTGTGTGGGAGGACACTGCATGTTTACATGCACATCTCTGCATGCAGCTGCTGCTATTGTAGGAATTTACAGCTACATCAATATAAAAAAGAGAGTGATTTCTTACACGGACATATAGAGATAGGAGGGGGGAGGGGGGGGAATGGTTTTAAACTAAAACAGAAGAGATTAAGATTAGGTGCTAGGAAGAAGTTCCTTACAATGAGGGTGGGGAAGCCCTGACACAGGTTGCCCAGAGAAGTTGGGGATGTCCTATCCCTGGAAGTTTTTAAGGCCAGGCTGGATGGGGCTCTGAGTAACCTGGTCTAGTGGAAGGTGCTCCTGGCCATGGCAGGGGGGTTGGAGTGAGGTGAACTTTAAGGTCTCTTCCAACCCAAGCCTGTCTGTGATTCTCTATATATTTTAGCATCAAAAATATCTATGTTTTTATCTCAGCTCTTTTGCTGTGGTCTCAGGCAGGTTTTGTGGTTCCCCTGGCTTCATTTCCCTATTTAGGAATAGGAATTCTAGAAACAGGAATAGGAAATTCCTATTTCCCTGCCTAGGAGACAGGAACACCTGGCTGTGCACCTATGCATTGCTTCAAAGAGTTTTTGCCAAGCACAATCCACAGGACATGCCAAATGCTTTCATAGGTAGAGCTGTATATATACCCAAGTGCCAAGCTGGATATATCCAACACAGATCTGAAGCAGAACACTCACCAAAAGACTCTCTAGACTACTTCATATAATGAGTGTTTCCAGGTCATTGCCACCCCGTGTCCTGACAAAATAACAGCTTGCAATGAAAACAAACCCAAGTGCATTTCAGCACTCCCAAGTACTTCATGCATGTCTCCAGCACCAAGGCATTTACCTAGCAGGAAGTGACTCCTTTTTATATGCAACAAAAAGTTTCATCATCACGTAAATCTTACCAGAAAATACACGACAGAAAAACAGTGAGAACTTGCAAAAAATGTTTCCCAATACCAAATCAAATGAATGATAATACAGCACAAAGAGAAGGAAGCAGCTTTTTGCTCTCTTTAAGTGTAGCAAATCCCTTTCATGAAACACTTCTGCCTGATCCCATTAGGACCCACTGTCAGAAGGCAACAGTGAGCACCAGAAGCTTGCGGAAACATTTTTAGTTTATCAAAATTCCATGGATTTAATTCAAAACTCAGTGAAGCAAAACAGAGGTTTTTTTCTTTTTTAATTTACTTCAACATTCTTGGATTGGTACCTATACTCTGCAGCGCCAGACAGAACATTTGCCTCCTCAAGAATTCAAGTTTTTCTGATAGAGGCATTTCATTACCCTAAATGTTATACACTTTCTCAAAGATATCCTTCACAGTCACAGCTCAGAGCTGCCTGAACCCATCAATATGCCTTGACTACGTTGCGTAAGAAAGGAGCTCTGAACCTTCAAAGTTGTATGGGACTTTGAGCAACCTGGCCTAGTAAAAGATCCCCAAGGCAGGGGGTTTGGAATGAGACGGTCAGTAAGGCCCCTCCCAATCCAAACATTCTTAGGATTCAACAATGCTGAATATTTTCCTTTGTTTGGACCATGATTACACGGGCAGCCCTGTTAGCTTTCATTGCCTGGCAAAACTTCCCTTGCAGAGACCAGCGAGAACAAAGCAACCTAAGTCAGGTTTCCAAAGCATGCTCTCACAGAATCCAAATCTCAGCTGTGAGAAGCTCAGAATAAGGAGCAAGAGATTTTTAATGCACTCTAGGACCAGGCTGTCAGTGCTCTAGCTGGTCCCTGCACATGATGTAAAATCTCTTCTATTTCTGTGACAAGGGCTCAGTTTTCTGAAGTCTATATCTCTTTCTTGCTTATCTTCAGGGACCCTATTTGCTATCTTTCTTTTCTGTTTTTCTGACAGAGTTCCTCTCTGCCTGTAACTGAGCTGATGCACTGAACTGACTACATATAGAAGTACAGAGACCAGCACCTCGTTCTGCTCTGCTGAAGAACTGGTAGATGATTCTCTCTCTTGATGCTGACAGTCTCCCCTTCAGCCTACCCTCTGCCTGATCTGATCCTCTGGTAATCCTATTGCAACCAACAGATGGAAATACCAGCTTTGTAGAATAACACAGCCGTCTGCCATATACCTCCCAGCAGCTGTGATCCACTTTGCCAGAGATGCTGCCTTCCTCGAGCTCCATGAACATCTGGCCAGCTGTCCAGATAGCAGCCTGTCTGACCAAACAGAGCAGAGGAGAGAGGACTGCGTCTCCCCCTGGAGAGCAGCAGGGTTGATGCCAGAAGTTTTCACACACTTTCTCAAGTTGAATGCTTCAGGCCCTATAAATACTAATTTCATAGCACTGTAAATTAAAATTCAGCCTCCTGGTATTATTACTAATTTCACAGAAACCATTACAGCATAAAGACTAGCTGACTGTCTGCTCCTTCTGGCATGACATCATGGTCTGTAACTGCAGAATTACTCTCAAGAAGAACTTCAGTCATGTATTTATGGCAAATAGAAAGCTTTGGTGCTGCCTTCATGCTCGGAACAAGATTTAAACAGGGCAGAGGTGTCAGACTGGTGATACGGTGAATTTGACAATCAACGAACTGTGTGATGATGTTCACAAAGCTATTCACCTGGCCTTAAGAGCTTTTCTCTTGGCACAGCTTCAAATCCACTGCAGACCTGAGCCAAAACACTCTGTGTTTACTTGACCTTGCAACCACACAAATGAGCCCAGCTTCAGGCAAACAGGACATCTCTGGGTTACCCTTCAATCCAGGGAGAAATGTACTCTCTGAGGACAGTGCTCTCTGGTTTTCATGGATTCGAATTTTGAGATTCTTTGGAATGCAAAGCAAAAGCCAAAATAAAAATTTACATTACTGTGAACTTCTTGCAAGTAATGGTATTAATGGAGAGTTACGATATCGCATCAAGAGCAAATACCTGTGGAGGACTAGCTGTGAAGAAGCAACTCTTACTTAAATCATCATATTCCTTGGTTATCCATTGAAGAAAAAAAAAAATAGAAACCATATGAATTATAAAATTATTTATTCTTATCACAGAGTGGAATGGTTTCTATGGTGGTCCTACTGTAGTTAAAAAACAGAATTAGAAAGTTAATATTAGTGCTTCAATATCCTACTTCATAATGGCACACATACTTAGCTCGGAGTGAAAGATAATTAAAAGTCCAAGGGCAATTTAAAAAAACAAACCAAAACCAAAAAAACCCCACCACAAATTTATTACCAGCTGAAAATAATAATACAAACAACATCCTAGTACATAAGGCTTTGCAGCAATCTCTGCCTCTAAACCAAAATGAAGTAGCAACACATTTAACATTGAAATTCAATAAAAATTCAAAATATGGCCAGAACGTCTCTCCTTGTCCTTTGTGCCTGATCCTACAGGTCTGCTCGTATTCAACAGCTGAGGGCTGTTGATGCTCCCAGTATCACCCAGGTACCAGACACACCAGTGCAGTTATCATTATGGCCCAAGCCTAACTCCACAGAACTGAAACATATTAAAACCCATAAAACTTTCCAGTGCAGAACCACTTTTACCCACAGTTCTCAAGCACAGGTCAGCATTCCAGTTTTGTGATAGATCTGATAGATCCCTGCTGCCAGGTGAACGTTTGATGTGCCCAAGGTCACAGAGAAAAAGGAACAGCAAAAGTAGACTAGAACCCTGGGTTTTTCCCTCCTGTTCTCTTTTGACCAAAGATGCTACAGATGAAAAAAAAAAAACAAAACCAAAAAACCCATCATGTGACTTTGCATGGTCACATGCAAAGTTCACAAGCTTCACTCTACACCATTGCTTTTCCTCTGGTGGAAATATCTTTTCAATGCATCCATATATTGCGTGAATCAATACCAGTAACTCTTTTTCCCTTATACATTGCTGGTTTTACAAAAGTTACCTATTCTTTGTGAGAGAATTCACTCTGTGAATACCTTCAATACTTTTTAAACGCAGTGTATTATTCAAGGGCAGGTAGAACTTTCCCTTTTGGCCTTCTTTGTGCTGAGCTGTTACTTTTCCGTGTGTGAACAAAGCATCTGCCTGACAAGCAGAATGGCTGTCCTAAAGAACCAACCTGGATCTCAAATAAGAAATTATAACAGCATTTTCACAGGAATTCACTATTTTGTTTGCCATTTGTGTATGTCCCAGTTAGTTACCGCACGATTATATGACAAATAAGATGTGACAGTCCAGTAGTGGTAACATAAACACAGGCTATAAAATAACCAGTCCTTAATAGTCCACATGTGGTTTTGTTCTCAACTACAAAAAGTTTTCATTTTCCTAAAGGTGAAAAAACTTGTAAAACCAGCCTAGGATTTAAGGAAACGTCTCAGTATATTTCTTTTGATGGTCACTAAAACTTGTCAGGGAAGGGCCAGGAGAGTAGTTTAAGAATGCATTTGTTTTTACCAAGATATCCATCAATCTGCACGATTCACTCCTGTGCCACACAAACACGATGACATAAAGCCCATTAATCTTTTCCAGCTTAATACCTACTGTCCTTTGAAGATACACGTTTGGAATATCTGCAGGCGACCTCCATTTTTCACAGCTCCCAGTCATAGGGCAGCTGACACAGCCAAGATAATCCTGTATTCAGCGAAACCGGTGGGATGAATGGCTTCTGATGAATGTAATTTGCTATCTCAGTGACAAAATGGCAAATGGGAAGAGAGGGTGTGCATGCAAATATAACTGCATTAAATAAGGGCTTGTGAAGGATAGTACTCTGAAAATATCTGATAGGCAGTTTTACAACAACCATGCCTTATGGAGGAGATAAATCATCAGCTTACTTAGAGTTATCATTATATCCTCATTGTGGAGCTTCGCTGAATAAGATGGAATTGTGGCATACAATCAAGCAGGGTGTTGAGATCCCATAAGCCAAGTTTTTGCATCACATTTTACCTTACAACATCAATTTTTCACTATCTTGTTAGTATAAGTTGGACTTAAATATCCCAAAGTTCCCTATGATTATGAGCATCCAAAAACCTGTCTGGGCACTGAACCTGTGGTAGACTAATTCCCAAGACTCTTGTGCTCCAGCTCTTTGCTGGATTGAGGTGCCATTTTGGAAAATTCTCATGGTTTTGATGTTTTTTGCCAGCTTTGCTGCAGTACTACATAATATCTACTAATAAAATTCCCACTCCTTCCCAGGGCCAGCAGGAGAATCAGCACTACTTGCTCAGACTCCACCACTTCAAAAAGCAAAATATGCTTGAATACAGAAATTTGATCACTTCCTTGCCATTATCCTAGTGGCTGCTGCAAGATTCTGAATACAAAACAGCCTCAGAATTTAAAACCACGCAGAGAGACCAAGTAATGGTACCTCCTACACTTCAGACAGGTGTGAGAATCAAAAAATCACAGGTTTGGGTTGGAAGGGACCTTAAAGATCATCTAGTTCCAATCCCCTGCCACAGACAGGGATGTCTCCCACCAGATCAGATTGCTGAGAACCCAATCCAGCCTTTACTTGAATAGTTTCAGGAATGGGACATCCACAATTTCTCTGGGCAAACTGCTCCAGTGGCTAAATTATGAGTAATTTAAGTTTGGATGGTGGAGCCAGTGCCAGGAGGAGGCAGCACTGCACGATGCTGGGAACCAGCAGGAAGAGCAATGGGGATCCATTGTCCTCGAAAGCAAAGCTCCCTGCTGCTGGTGCTGAGGCTCCTGAAGGGTGCACAATAGTTGAACTGCAGAAAAAGAGCAGCAGAAACAATTCCTGGAAGATGATGATGCTTTAAACAACTTTTGAAGTGCACCGTTACAGGCAGGGTAAAGTGGCAGTCATGCTAAACTCAGCAACAATTTTCTCACTGAGGCTGAGCAAAGGTTTCACCCCACCTCAGGGGCTGGGATGCTTTCCAGATGTTTTCATGTTATTTTCTAAATTATTGACAAAGGAAAAAAAATCTATCTGGATCTTACAAAGTTGGCTTAAAATTCAACTTTTTTAAGTATTTTCATCAAAAGAGGACAGATGACTCCTACGTACAAAATTATATAAGCATCTAAAACCCAGGAAGTTTCACCTCAGAAAGCTTTTCAAAATACATGATTTGATGAAGTCTCTCAAACCTAATGTAAAAGAGACCAGTCCAGAAGAAAACTCCCACTGAGTATTTCCCTTGTTTGCTATCACTTCTTTTATCATTCTCACCTTCATCCTCCGTTAATGTTCACATTTGTCACTCTTTGTACAAAGGGTGATGATTTCACAGGGGTTTTGGGTCAGTGCAACCAAATGTTTCCCACCCTGCTGGGAAGATGACAGCAGCACTTGGACACCAATTTTGTCTGACTACATCTAGGTTTCCAAAAATTCAACAGATGTCATAAAAGCTGCACTTTTAGGGGGTGAAAAGTGCTCACTTAACCTGCAGCAATGTACTGCAAATTCTCCTCCCAGCGCCTCAATATAGCCTCTGTTTGAGAAGAGCATGGGTAGACATAACACTAGTATAGAAAGTTATTAATTTCTACCCAATGAGGTGATTAAAACTCCTGTTGTGGAAGCAAACTGAAGGGCTAACAGACCTGCTTTCCCAAGAATAAAGGCCACATGGCATAACTCGAAACAGCTCTGAAACCATTGCTCTTACTAAAACCTGTACTGAAACTCATTTATGTAAATAGTACCTAATCTCTCTCTTTTAAGAAAATGTTATATGATTAAGTTATTTGTCATTTAGAGATCAAATTAATCTCATTAATGCAAGCTATTAAAGACCATTTTCCAAGGACAAAGGCTCATTTTCTTAAATGCTGTATGTGTCTCATTCTAATGCTGGAGATAATCTTTTTGCCACCAGAAAAAAACAGAACCAGTCAAAAGAGGGTGGTGTTATATTTACAGTACTGCTGGAAAAAACACTACCACTCCCAGGATTCTCACTCCAGTGGGTCTTTCAAAAATGAGATCGACTCAGGATCATTTGCTTACTGAATGTCTAGAGGTACACCCTATTTGTGCCTGAAACACTCAGGTGGGTTCAACAAAATAATGCCATTTTTGTTAAACACTGACTGTAGAATGATGGGCTATTTTTGTAAGATCTTGCAATGCTTGATTCCCAGCATGCTGAAAGAATCCATGCCAGGAGTCTGCACGACCTAAATGCAACCTCTGCGTGTTTCTTGCTGATCAGAAGGGAGGTCAGGAGGAACAATGAGCAGCAAGTCAGGCAAATTGGATGTAAAATACTTATTCCCAAACACTCGAGAACTTGAGCTGGTGACTGGGTCAACTTGTGGAATGGCTGCACCACAGAGCCTGCTTTTGGGATGTCTGTAGCTGTGAGAGGCTGGGACCAATAAGGAAGATCTGTGCTTGAGAGCAGATACGATTATAGATTTGGCATTGTGAGCTGGGGACAGCAATCCAGCCAAAACATCCTCATGTAAAAGGTCATGAAGGCAGCTTGATATGATAGACAGATGCTTTCCACAGAGGATATTGCAACTCTAATATAGGTTGTTTAGAAAGAAAGAAAACAAACCAATGGGATATAAATGTCGGCAGTATGCCAACACTTTTCATAAGGACTGATAGGGGAAAAATGAGATTCATCTCTAAGGGATCAGTCTTAAATTAATTTTAATAGATGGTAATAGACTGACAGTCCTCTGAAAACAGCCAGCAGATGTTCCAGCACTTTACCAAGTCCCTATGCCTAATATTGGGTATACCAATTCCACAAAATCCATCTCCTGGATGGAGCTCTGTTTCTGCAGTTAGAATACTAATGATGGCTCTTAGTGGATTTTGACTTCCACCACTGGGTCTAGCTCTGCTGTGGATTGCAGAACACGAGCAAATGAGCAGATTTATGATTTACTAGAAAGGACAAGAAGTTGCCTTTTTTATGGTACATTGCTATCAACAGATAACCTTCGTTCTGTCTGTCTGCTCATTGTAAGGTAAAATGCATCTAAATTACTAAGATGCTGCTCAAATACAATTGAGAACATCAGAACAATTTATACAAGCTGCTCAAATGCACTGATGCATATAAAGTCTCCAAAACCATTTATTGTCAAAATGTCAATGCTAAATGCATAAAAGTGTAAGTTACTTTATTCCATTAATTAAGTAATGTGTGCACAGCACTTTGAAAATGTAAAAGCACTTTGAGCATTGAGAGCTAAGCAGTATTATTTTCACTCAGGTGGACGCACTGTATGAATCATACATAACAATCACTTCTTGTGGAAAGTATTTTTGATTCACTGCCAAACCCTAACCTAGAGATTTGGCACTTCTGTTCAGTAAAACATCTTTAAATGGTCCTATTTGGACTCCAGCTGCGAATTTTCTGCAACACATTCATTACTGAGTCCTTCACAATATATACCAGGTATACAGTGGCCTTCAAAACTCTGTAATTAACATTGTATAGAGAGATTGTAAACACTTTACTGCATTCTCCTCATTTCCACAAAATACTTGAGAAGAGTGGCTCACTAGTGTTAGCTGTCATTTAACTCATTCTCTTTGACCTGTACAAGATGCAACAGGTGTAATGGATGTAGCACAGGATTGGTATTCCTTTTCATCTCTGTGAGAGCTGTAGATCACAGATTAATTTCTGATCTCCTGGTGGAAAGGAGATCATGTGAAAAGGTGATTATGTAAGAACTTGATGGTATCATCATTATCTATCCCTATCACCGCTGTGATTTGCTTCTCTCTAATCCCCCTCTGACTGGATTTTGGTTTTCCCCCCCTCTATCCTTTGTGACTGAGGAGATGCTATGACCATGAGTTTTCCTTCACAAATGAGAACTCAGAGAGCTTTCACAAGGGTCATGTTTTGTACATCTATTGCATCTGTCTTGAAAAAAAAAAATAAGCCTGGCTATCTCTGCCTCGCCCAAAATTGCTTCTCCATGATCACATTCACAGGGGAAAGTCTAAAATAACCAGAAACCAATAAAACTACATCATTCTCCTGATTAGTTAAGAGGAACAGTGATGACTTACAGCTGGCCTGAGTACCATCTGTGAACAGGTCAGCCCCATGTTTCCAGCTTCCTGGCTGACCTGGTGGTAATACACTCTATCCTTGTTACAGCTTTCAAATCAGGAGATATTTTATGCATGCGTTGTATTTGTTTAAACACATGCCTATCCATAATATAAATTGGTCTGTGTGGGATAAACCTAGCCAAGAATTTCTCTGGTAAAAGTCTTTCCGGATGTTCAGTTTTAAAGAGTTTTCAAGTGTAACACACTGCACCCATCTCTATTAACAACTCCCCTACTACACCCTTGATAACTGATAGGTGTATTTATTCAGCATCATTTTTTATTCTCCAGTTAGTGGAGAAAGGAAAACAAGAGTGGGAAATATCTGATGTGGTCAACATTGCTCTGTAAAGTTTGGACTAATTTGCTCCACTTGAAACAGAGAAATTAATTCGGTGATTTTTAAAAAGAAAGAAAAGAAAGGAAGGATATTTGAACTGTCTGGCTTTGAGCAGATGAAACCTTTTACAGGGTTTACTGTGCCAGCTTACAAACCTTTCCAGGGGGGCAGCTACCCTGCATATCTTATCCATAAGGTAAACACAGCGAGATCCCACACCAGCTCCCAGCATCATGTGGCTGTGCAGGACTTGCACGGCCAAGCTGAGCTTCGGGGGGCCCCACGCTCAAAATGAAAGCTGCTCCAAGCCTGTCAAAACATTGCTCAGCTCCTGCTCTAATTCTTCCTGGCTCTGTGGCGAGCTGTCAGTCTTTCCCACACAGAAAGCAACAGCTTTACCTCATTTTAGCTGGACAGAAACAGGGAAGGAGCAGGGAACGCAGAGGAGAGTCAGCTGCTGTGACACAATGGGCTGGGCTGGTGCAAGTCAGTGTGGCTCCTGGAGGGCTACAGCAATTTCCCACAGCAAAGCCTCTTGCCTGGCACTTTGCTTTCATGCAATTGCTCCAAAGGTTCAGTAATGCTTGGTGTTAAAAAAAATCCATATGGCACTGTCAGGATTCCAGATATATACATTATTCAGTAATAATAAGTTACAGACGTATGTAACACTCTACATGAGCTGTATATCTGCTGTAGGTGGAGTGGGAACAAAAGAAAGAATAAAAGCATATCTCATGCCAATGCAGTAGATAAACCATTTCAATTCCAGTAACCAACTCCCAGGAGACATGTGAGTCTATCTGGCATCTGTTTTTAATAACTCCAACCTATTCCCTGCAACCTTGGTTCTCTGGGACCTTGAGCAACGACAGGACAGGAGTTCTTGATCTCACAGAAAGGAAGATTTGTGGCCCTCTTCCACATCACACAGCAAGGACATGACTGTAACACCTGTGGAGTCATGCAGCTCCTTCCAGATTCATTACTTCTGATTTCACCTGCAAGGATGTCTGGAGCATCCTGGAGACAACTCCACCTGATTTAGCTCCTGACTCCAACATCCAGTAGTCCCATGGTAAAACTCACACAGCATGCCCCTGCATTATTATTCATCACCATCAAAACCAAATTATTACTTGCTGTGGATCACGTCATACCCACCCAAAGTTCCACATTCTTGTGTCTGGTAACACACTCAAATTTCACTTCTGTGAGACTAATGTGCTGAGAGATTAGTTGATCATGTCTAAATCTCTGAAAAGTCAAATAAATTTTCTCAAATATCTTCTCTTACAAAAATATCTGCTCCAGGGCTGTGATTTTTATCCCAAGTGTCAAAGCACAGTGACTGTAAATGGTTAAATTACAACTCCCTAAAATGTGGCTTTGTATTACAGATAATGGAAGCCCTCCTTTAACTGTAACATTTCAAATCTGCCATCTCTAAAAATGCCAGTTTTCAAGGGATGTTTGAGCTGCCTTTTGATCAATGACAAGATGATGCTATCTTGGGGAAGGAAGACTTTTATTATTTTTCAGTTACTGTGCAGGATGAAGATGGCATCCTCCTCCTCAGAAGGCAACTCTGCCTACTAAGAAATTCTGTTGGAGTGATTGAACTTCTGTGGGACTAACACAGCATTCTGTTCATACTGCCTCATGCTCTCTGCAGAACTAAAAACATACTGTGGCTGTAAACACCATATTTACAGCCTTAATCATGATGACAGCTTAAGAAATCACAGCATTTCACAAACTAATAAATGTGGGCATCTCTTCTGCCTTGTCATTTCTGAGCTTTTAGGAACTCAGGTCATGCTCTCACGTGTGTTTTCCAACAACCAAAGACTAGAACATATTAAAAGCACACATGAAATAGCTTAAAAAAACATCTTTGTCTTGTAAGCCCTCAAAGCTCAGGCTTTCAGAGAAACATCAAATATCACAAGAGCTGGCAACAATAAGACTGCATTATCCATTCTTCAGAAGTTGAGGAACACCAGAAAATCACCAAAGCAGAGGCAGGGGACTTGGTTGAAACTCCCCAGTATGATTTGCAAGGTTGTTCTGGTTGTGACCTGTTCACACCAAACTCAGTTGGGCTTCTTTAATTGTGAGGGGACTTGGGCCAGGCTCAACCTGTGATGAGCATTGCACACTTGTGCCTCCATGGAAGACATGTCACTTCCCTCCTTCCATCACCTGTATATAAATCTCTCTAAATGGGTATTTTCTCTTTATTGCACTGAAAAGGGAGGCACCATCTTTTTTTTGTAGAATGGGTGATTTTCTCCTGGAACATTGAAGAAGCAGCAGCAGAAGGAACAGCTCTGGAAACAAGTTTTTTTTCTGTTCCACTTTTCTTGCCACATGCTGCAGGACGTACTGCCGCTTGGATCTGTGTTTCTAGGCTTCACTTCTCTGCAGAGCTCTTTCACAGGAGCCTGGATTGCTGCTCTGGGGAATAATCCCAGTGAAATGAAGAACCTGCTGCTGCAATGCTGCCAGGCATGGAGCAAGCCAAAGAGCTGCAGTCAGCTGGAGCTCCCAATCACAAAGCTATCACTATCCCAACCTTCCCTTCAGTAAGAAAAAAGGCTCAAGAAAACTCAAAAATAATCTTGAGAGGATCTTGCCTGTAGCCTTGGAAGCCTTTGTGGGACTTCCTATATATAAGGTTTCGACCTGACCTATTATCAGCATTTATCTGGAAAGGTAATTACTTCAATCCTATTGCCTGTTGCCAACTCCTGTGAGTGTGAATTGGTTGATCTGAGGGTCCATGATGTGTCAGGAGGTGGTGCAGACAGGATTCCTTCAGTGAACATCAGTACAACTTGAAAAGAAAATGTTTTTTTCAATAAATAGTACAGCCACAGACAAGTTTTGAAGCCTGAATGCTACAGAAAGTAGCCATTACAAGTATTTCCAATCAGAAGAACCAAAACATGATTTTTGTTGAAATAAGACATACATACAAATTACAGTTTTAAGGAGTTTTTATGGGTTTTTTACCCCATCATAATTTTCAGAGCAGTATACTTCCTTTATGTTCGGGTTGTGTTTATTTTACAAGTTCAATCCGCCTTAATTCGGTGCTATTTTGACTGAATTTTTTATTATTTTTTTCTTTTCTTTTTTTTTCTTTTATTTTCTCTTCTTTTCTTTTTTCTTTTAATTTTCTGTTCTTTTCTTTTTTCTTTTTCTCTCCTGTGAAGCCAGGCTATAGCAGCTCATCAAAACAAAGCAAGGTGGCCTGAATTTTCTCCTACTTGTTATTGTGATGTATCTACAGTGGCAATCTGATTTCATCATGAAACAACTGCAGTAAAGATATCTAAGTGGATGCCACAGGAACATAATAAAGTGAAATGAACCAAAAAAAAAAAAAGAAAAAAAATCTTTCTAATACAAATTACATAGTTAAGTTGTAGTGAGTTGCAAACATAATATGAGTACTGGAGAAGGGAGATAAAGCCAGAAATGCCTGAATAACACTTTTATATTATTTTTAACATATTTGGGGCGTGCATAATTAAGGGATTTACAGCATTGAAATCCAGAGTTGTTGTGCAGTACTGCACTAAATGAAACGATCAGTAACAAGGGAAAAGGTGAATTACAGCACTTTCCACTGAAGTTTGAGCTACTGCCTTGTAAGATAAACACTATTGATTGCTTTTAAGCCTCCTCTCTATTAGAAAGAGACTTCTAATTTTGGGAAATCAATAATAAAAGGTAGCAGAACACACACCTCACATTCCTACTTCTCCCCACCTCCCTGGCCCCTGGCCCAATTCTCTTCAGAATTAGGAAAGGGCAGAACCACACCTTAAATTGGAAGATCATTGCTGTTGTGCAGGGTGGAGGATTTGGGCCACATTCTTCTTCAGCGCTGAATCTGCATCAGAATCAGCATCCAGAGACTACTGCTTTAATTTCCTGACACAAAAACAATGTCTTGCAATGCTTGTTTTAACGTGGTTTTTCCTTTTTTTTTTTTTTTAAATCTTAGCTGCCTTCAGTGCCTGAAAATTAACTCCTTAAGTAGTTTAACAAATATCTTTTCTTTTTCAAAGCAAAGGCTTTTGTTAGAGGCCAAAATACCTTCAGTTTTCAAGTTGTGGGGTCCTTTCTACTTCTTTTGTCTGGCTCAGGATTTTAGGGGCCAAAAGGCATCAATTTAACAGCAAAGGAATGGGTGATGGTATTGAATTACCAAAGCTGGTGTGTTGGGAGGCTGTTTGGATCTCTGCTTTCTGGTGGGGTTTTTTTTGTAGGATGTCTGTTTTTCAAGGCCTATTCTATCAAAAGCCCAACAGACAATGCCAAATCTCTAAGAACAGATATACACAAAACACTTCATCAAGCATATTTAGGCAGATATTGTGCATTATATACCATGTAAGATGCCCAGGGAGCCTTCCAAGAAAAACAGCAACACTGACTGAACCCAGGCCAAGGGTTTTCTCATTAGCATGAGCAGAGGTTAGGCAGGCATGCAGCATTTCCCCCGTCTGTTTCCATTTACAGAGGCAACCATTCCTAGGAATGTCAGACCTAATACACAGCTGGATAGTCTACAAAGAAATAGTTGTGGTTTTTTTCCTGCCTTCTGCTGCTAAACTCCTGTCTGCTTGGTATTTATGTGATTCCCTCTGAAAGTGCTGAGGTTTACCCTAATACGACACTGCTTTTCTTACAGTCTGACAGGGAATGGTCATCCCAGGCTGGTATTAAAACAGCAATTTCTCTGGTGACTCTCTTGTTAAAGCAACTACCTGTGGCCATTGTCTGAATGCATCACTTAAGTCTTTAATGGCAAAATGTTTAAATACATAAGAGGGAACAAAAATAGCTAGCAAATATCAGGAGATATTTATGTGGTTAAAACTATAGTCAGAGCTATTTCAAATAAAAATCACAAACAGATTAATAGCTCGGAAAGCAACAGGGCATTTTTCTCTTCCAAAGCAATGGGATTTCCAGCAGACTCTAACCAGTCCTCGTGGAAGTGGAAATGTGCTTATCTATATCCATCTCCTCTGATCACCTCACACCTCAACATAAAGGGAAATCAATAAGAGGACTTGTTAGTGAGAGAGGTCTCAAGACTCAGGCACTGTGATCCCACCTATAATCCTGCAGGAATCTATTTCCAACAACTACATCATCTCGAATGCAACTGGCAAATTGTTTAGAGCTGCTCTGTAAAGCCTATGATATAGGGAAGGACACAAAACCAGACATGGGTACCCACGCTGACCTCCTGCCGCTGGGTCTGACTCAGTACCAAAGGTTGCTGCACTAAAATAATGCTTTTGATTGCTTGTATTTCTGGGATGGAGACCTCCTTTATCAGAGAAAACTCTCTGCTTCTCTGCCCAGTGCCTACGGATGGATTTCTCTCACGCTCATTTGGATGGCCAATTAAGTAAACGAGGGCAGTGGAAGGGTTAAGCATTGATCTCTGGGTTCCCCTGACATGCCAGGGATCTGCTGCTAACAACACGGTGGCAGTTCCCTGAGCTGTAACTCCCAGTGGGATAACAACTTCTGATCTGATGAAAATTCTTCCCTTGCTGCAGCAAAACACCCCATCGTTTAGAAGTTTTGAATGTGCTAACAGCCAATTTATTAAAAGACTCCTGCCGTGCCCATGTTTACAGGGCTCAGGCTGCATACAAAGGAAAAGGCTATTCCAGACACATAAGGGGAGCAGAAGAGAGCTATATTTTTGGAAAGGCAGCACAGTGTGCCAGAAGAAGGGCTGGACTGATGAAAAGAACAGCTATGATTTTGTGCTGGGACTTCTTTCAGCCCTGACTAAAATGAGCACAATTACAGATTGGAAAAGACGAATAAATGAGAATAAGATGTATTTTACAAATGGTGAAATAAAATGAAACAAGTTCAGGCTGCAAGTCTTGAAAAATGTCAAAGTTTCCTAGTTTCCTAGCTTACATATGGTAATGAAGGCAAATGTCCATTCTGGGCAGACAGATATTTAACCAGTGTCTTCTTGTCTCTTTTTAGAAAAGTTCATCCTATAAATCACTATAAAACTCAAGGTAAAATTTCTCAGCCCAAAAACTAGTCTCTGCCCCCAAACCAAGGGCATAAAAGGACTGAGGAGAAATGGAGGCCGCATCTTCCAAAGACTTCTGCTTTTAACTAAGAAAATAAGATACCTTCCATGAATTTTGAACAAATCGCCCATCTTCTGTGCAAAAAAATGCTGTAACAGACATTTTCAGCCATCTCCAATAACAATCACATTCCAGATGTCAGCTCTGACAAGCTGTTAGAATGCTGGAGCTTGAAAATAGAAGAAGTCTAGAAGTCTAGAAAGAAGTAGGTGTCCTCCACATCTAACAGCATTACTTGCAGGTAAAAATTAGGCACATCCTGAGTTTAGAAAATAAAGTTAAGTGCAAGGAGCACCTGGTTAACAAGCTAATAGGCTAAATAATTCTGTATAGTTTCCAGACACGAACACCTATCTGTTAAGATTTCCACCTCTTAGCTGTGTTCTCCTTTCACTGAGAAGTATTCATAAAATAATCTTAACAACTTTGGCGTATTCACTTAGTTTAACGATTCACACTTTAGCTTCCTTTTAAAATCCCATTGTTGTAAGCAAACCACTTGATGTGTTGTCAAGTGATACTCTAATGAGGACAGTTTCTAGTGGCTTTAAGTAGCTGAGGGGAAAGAAATAAAAGTATGGGTTGAACACCATGCTGAAAGTATGTTTATCTTTTTAAGGTACTGCCTTCTCCCTGGGCCTCTGATGCATGCTTTATGAAAATACATGTTTCTGTAACGAGTCCCCATAAATATGATGACATCACCTCTTCCTTACTTCATTCTGCCTGTATTTGAAGTATCAACTTCAAATATATTCACAACATTTTTGGCTCTGTGAATAAATTTACATGTTAAGTAGCATTAATTATAAGCAGCAATGTTCTGCTCCTTGCTATGCACAAGCTATGACCTACAGATGTCTGGATTAACAACTCCTTGCCTTGGTGGAAGCCCAAAGCAAATGGCATCTGGTCCTTCCAGCACAGCACAGTTGTGTGTGATGGGGCTGCCCTGTGCACAAGGTTTTCCTCATTCAACTTTACTTTTTACCTATCCCTTACTCTTTCTAGGCTGCCAAATCTCCTTGGAAAAATACTCGTCCCAAATCCTTGACTGTGTACTAGGAGTAATCCTTTATCTTTCAAGGAAGCTGCTCACAGCACTACTCCACCCCCTGAAGTTTTGTTCCGTCCCCATTTGTCCAAGCTGTAATCCTGCCACTGCCTTGTGACTCCCCTGACTTTTAAAGCAGTCAGACCTCAGTGTATTGGTTGCTTTCATCATCTGAAGTACTCTTAATATATCAATTTACCTCAAAATGCTTAACAGTCATCTTCCATTTGTAATTTTCCTCCAGACATGCCTTATAAACAGGTTTATATCCAACTTCTCCACCAACGACTCCTGAAATTCTCCAGTCTCCTGATATTGGCCATCTGTCTTTCAAGTGCTTTAGCTCCCTGCACCAGAGAGATGCCTAAACATGTTCCACCACCATTCTTCTCCAGGAGGCACAATGGTAGAGTTTTAAGATGACCTTAATGTCCCTACCAGGAAAGCCAAGTGGTGGTGTCCACAGTGGGACATTAAAAAAAAAAAAAAAAAAAAAAAAAAAAAAATCAAGTACAAGAAAAAGAGACAAGAAAAAAAATTAGTGTGGAGGAACACACGGAAGAAGATTCAACCTTGGGGTTTAATCAGTAGGACAATGGTACAACTCCTTACAGCAGTTCCAGGGCTGTGAAGTCACTTGAGGGGTTATTTTGATGCTCAGCCTATGGATTAGTTGTGCTTCTGCAGCTTTGGATGTATGTATCTCTCTCTCCTTGCCTGCAGCTCATTCACTCTGATATTGGCTGGTAACATTACTGGGCTCATCATCTCTTTAGCCATTACATTATTGTCTCTCTTAAAGAGAATCCTACAACACTCTTCTGAGTTTTCTTAGATTGCTCTATTTCACTTTTAGAAAGTCTGTGACATTTGATGCGAAGTCAACCATAACTGGTACTGAGAATAAGTACCAGTACCAAAAAAGGTACTGAAAATACATAAAAAATAACCCAACATATTTTTTTTGTGTCTATACACTTGCAATGATGGTAACATGGATGCACTGGCCGGAGAGGCCAAAATATTTTAATATTCATTTACAAGGGCCCAGAAAACATACCTTCTGAAGATTAGGTATAAAATAAATGAAGACAAATTCCTTGTTTATGGATGATACTCTGCTAAAAGTCACCACAAGATCAAAGAAAGAGGGAACAAATATTTATACATCACCCTTCTAGAGCGTAACAAGGGAAGAAGTCATGATGTGTCACGGAAAAAAAAAATTCTGCTGTCTCTTCTTTCTGCAGCTCCTCTAAGGACTATGGCGATTTCATCTGATATTCAAAAGATTCTGAATTATTTTGAAGCACCTTTCTAATGTGCTTTCAGAAATTCTACCTCTAATAAGCTGCTTTCTTTGGTGCTTTTGAGTATTTTTCTTAAGCTGCTGGAGGTTTGGATGACAATCATGAACCAGTTTCCACAAGCAATTTCAGTCCAAAAAAGCAAATTAGGCAGAGAAGAATTCTCATTACTTCTTGGTACTGCATCTCCCTGTTTGTCCAACATATTCCAGGAAATTCTGGTCATCCTCATATGGATCATAAAGGCTAAGATTGTCACCATGTGAGGATGTAGACATCCACCTCCAGCATTGATAAGGAGCCATAATACCAAATCCAAACTGGTTAAAGGATGTTGGTGGGATTTGTGTTTAGTTTTTTTTGTTGTTTTTTTTTTTTAATTTAAGTTCTAGCTTTTGTTAACCAAATAATAAAAAAGAGGAAATATCCAGTACTGATCAGTTATCTCCAAAAGTATATTCAAGTTCAATAGTCAAAGCACTGATTTTTGACAGTCTCAAAAAAATGATACAGAAATAGAAATGGCAGAAGCAATATCCAGGGCAGCATCACAGAAGAAACACGTCACATTTGTTCACTAGCTAAGTCCAGAAAATTCTACCATCTTTTGGTACCACAGAAATATATGTTGCCTTTTCCCAACAGTTAAAGAATGTTTAAAGATCCATTGCTGATGCTCTCTCTAACAGCCTGCTCTGAGCCTGTGGCTAGGGACTAATTACAGTAGCTACTAAAAAACTCAAAACATACACTATGCTGTGTATTTTACTGACAATATACTATAATGAATTTCAATGGGCAAAGAAAAATTGGTTATTTAAATTTCCTGGCAGAAATGTGGATTTAGGAAAATAAGCCCTTAGGATGGGAAGAAAATGCTGGTACCTATATGCTAACAAGATTTTTGACATTTGTGCCTCTCTGGGTCAAATAACTGACCCCAAACTCCTCGGTCTTGGGACTAGACTTGCCTTTTAACATTCAACTAATTGTAGACTAGTTCCAACCTGACAAGTGGTGTTCAAGGCCAGGCTGGATGGTGCTCTGAGCAATCTGATCTGGTGGAAAGTGTCCCTGCCCAGGGCAGGATGGTTGGAACTACATGAGCTTTAAGGTCCCTTCCAACCCAAATCATTCTCTGAATTCTATAAGTACAAGCTGGATGGAACAATTATTCACAGAGGATAAACAGTAACTATGAAGTTTCACACTGATTTAAAGGATGCATGTGAGGATGGACAGGTTTTTTTAACATTTTCTCTAATTCTTTTTCACTCCATCTTCCCTCTTAAAAAAAAGCAGGATGTATTCCTCCAGTTCCCCTAGTCTTAAGCAGCGATAGCGTTCTCTTCAACGTGATGGGAAGAAGAGAACTTGTAATTCATAACATATTGATGTCGAAATCTTCATATCATACCTGGCAGATGGCTCGGTAAATAAACTAAGAACATCAATAAACACAGAAAAGAGCTGTTCTTTAAAGAGAGAAGTCTGGTCCCACTCTTTGCTGGCACACACAGTGCAGCTCTGGCATATGCTGAGGACACCCATGAGATGTTCTTGCTTGCTCCAGAGAGGAGCTTGGCTTGCTCAGGGCTTCCTTCCCTTAGACCAGCTAAGGAGTTCCCTGCCTAGGCAAGAAGAAAACTGCCATGAGACTGGGAGTCCTGAGGCACTTTGAACCCCTCTCTTTCCACACAGGGATGTGTTCATGAAGGACTGGGTTGCATGTGGTCCCTGAAAGAGCTGGGAGCTGGGGACTCGCTGACGTGACTCGCACTGCCCTGGTTTCTCTATTTCATAGGGCACCTTCTTTGCATAACCGTGGTTTCTGTGCTTCTCTTCGAGCACCAAAATGGCCCCAGCTTGTAAGGAACTTTTACCATGTACACTGGGGAAAACCTCTTCCTCAGCCTCTAATGCCAAGCTGCACAGAAAGGAAGGAAAATCTGCAACAGTGTCAGCCAGATGCGAAAGTGAAAAGACCAGGCAATTCTGAAGGCTGGATTTACAATCAGAAATTTCCCTCCTTTTACCTCACACATTAGAGAAAAAAAGAAAATCTGTGAATAAAGAAGGGATCATTTCTGCTTTCCTGCACAGAAGGACAAAAAGCAGCTTCAGCTACCAACCTCATTATTTTTGCATCCTTCCAAATTACGGCTCAAACAAACTGCTCTCAGTTCTAACATTTATTTCTGGTTTCAGACTAGTAGAAATCTAATTTCCTTCTCCCCAAGAGCAAATGTCAGCGCAAGTGGGATCTGAAATTTGTTGCTTGACACCTGCAGCAAAGAGCTAAATTGAGAGTAGTATTTCAAAGAGGTACTTGGGAGGTATACACTTAAATTTACCTAAAAGGCAGGCTTGGGTATGGTCCTACTGCACACTGCCTCTAAAACACATCCCCTGGACTGATCCAAGGCAAAGGAAAAGGAACTGCTAGAACCACTATGATTGCAGCCATGTGGGCCAAATGTAGTGTTTTAGGAAACTTTCTAATTCTGGCTCAGAAATAAGTATCGTGATTTTACACTTCTAAACACATAGGCCAAAAAAGCCTGCCTAGCTTTTACACAGAATCAAATGGTTTGGGTTGGAAGGGATGTTAAAGAACATCTTGTTCCAGCTCCCCTGCCATAGGCAGGGACACCTTCCACTAGACTAGGTTGACCAGAATCTCATCCAACAGAAAAAACAGTTGACAATTAAAACAAATTTTTGATTCAGGATCATTCCAAAATGAATTCCTGACAATGAGACACAAACAGCATCCTCAGTCTTCCTAGCTTTGCTTTGGTGTCCAGATTCCTAAGCCACCGCAGGCAATCTGACTTTTCCAAGAAGAAATCAGCATCCAGGCTGTGAGCTACTAAATGCAGCCCAGGAAATTTTATGGCATCCTGTAAATTAGCATTCAGAAATTCAGTATTTAAATGTAGAAAATCAGAACGTTTCTGTAATGATACTTACTGACATTTACTCTAGTCCATCTGTAAAATGCACTATTTTAACCCAACAGTTGGGCAGTGGAACACATGAGCTACCTGTAGTTTTGTACTCCACACTGAGTAAACAGGCTAAATCCTAGCCAGTTCTGACTCCATGTAACAAAGAGCACAAATTAAATCCATTTTATCACTTAACCGATGTGGCTTGTGTAATCCTAGTGGTACAATTGCTTGGCACGATTCTGAAATTTGCAGTGCAGTTTTCTCATTTTGAGAACAGGTCCCTGAGCTCTAAACCACACTGGGAACTTCTGTTTTAAGATGTCCAAGTGCATTTTCAAGTCTTGCATTAACCTAAACAGACATGTATCTTATTAATACACAAACAAATACACAGTCAGGACGACTGACTTACAGAAATGTAAGCAGAGAACCAGGTAAGATTAAAAGTCAAATAAAAATCAGATTGTCTTCCTTTTTGTCCCCTGCTATAAACACAGGGGTATAAGAATGTATACGACATTTCAACTTACTAGAGCAGAAAATACACAAATTAGCATTGCTTCCACAATACAAAATGACAAAGCAAAACTAAAACGGTGCTACGGATTTTGAATGGATCTAAATTGGCACAGTTCCATTAAAGTCACAGGCACGAAGGTCGGAATCCAGCCATCCTCCATACAAAAACAGCAATGTTTTAATAGGCTAATAGTTATTAGAAATTCCGCTGGCATGGAGTTACTTTAATCTTCAAATCAAGCCATGTCTCAGAGATGCTAGCTGGAAGACTGCCATTACTTTCAGCACCCTCTTCCGAAGCCACTACAGAACCAGTAATTAATGCAGAGGGCAGATTATCCACATGCAGTAGCACAAACATATTAAAAGTTCTGACTTCAGTAAGAAAAAAAACGATTGCCTGTAGCTTGCCACCCACAGGGGCCATTCTACTATTTTTAAGTCAATTAGTTTCACTTCTCTCAAAAGTCAGCCCTCTCTATCCTTGTTAGTGGCGGCAAACAGTTTACTGTGCTTATTATTCTTTTAACAGCTCATTAGAACTGGAATTAATCAGTGCCAAAGAATCTAAAGGTCATTTATCATCAATATCTTGAAACACAAAACAGAAGACAAAAGCCATCTAAAATATCCAGAAGGATTGCAATTACTGTAAATAGGATATATTAGAAAACTGAAACAGAAATCCAGCAGCACCTGTATTTGATATAGGAGAAAAATTATTATTATTAGAGAGAAAATGGGAATCACTGTTTCCTGGCTCCTACAGGAGAAAACCCAAATTATATTTTCTAACCTTTTAAAAGTGGAAACACATTCAAAATCCATTCGGATGATGCTCAGACACTTTATTGATGAGGAACACTGATGTGCCAGGAGCAGGAAGCACCTGACCCACAGATAGTTTGTGATGCAGTATCCTCTTACAAAAGCAGCATTTAAAAAGTGCCATATTCACCATTAAATGTGGTTGTTTTCCAGGACAATGACTGCACAGATCTAGTAAATATCCACAAAAACCACATATTTCATTATCACTCACTTGTATTGGTATTTCCAGAAATGCTGAATTATGATAAAAATTATCAGATGCATTTTAGGAAAAAAAAGTTAAGCATTCTGCATGAAAAATTATTAATTATATATAATTAAAACATAGAAATTACCAGATAAACGCATCAATTCCTATAAGGAAGATGTCTTTAAATGCCTTTAGCTGAAACTAATTGAGTTGAATAGGAAAATAGTCTGAAAATATGAAGAATTTATCAGAGAATGACAAGCTTTTTATACAGTTTTGAACAATATTATAGTTTCTATGCCATGGGCATAACACTTTTTCCTTCATTTTTTAAAAACACCTCTGCAGAAATATTACCATTACTTATATTTTACAGTCATTTTTCACAAGGGAAATAGTTTCACATTTGGGGATATATTTAGTACATAAAAAATACTTAAATGCATATGCATTAGTCTGGGAAAAATAAATGAAATGGGTATTTAAAAAACGCGAAAATCAAAACTAATGGAAGTTCTTAAAGACATGGTGCAACAAAAATCCTGACAAAATAGATCAAGGAACATTGTCCATAGCCCACACATGAGATGCTGTTAAAAATGCAGCTAATAAGACTGGATAAAGACCCTTCTAGGCATACGTGCAGACTAGCTCTGGCCTGCTTTTCGCATCATGGATCCTGCCAAGGTCAGAAGGGAGAGCCAAGGCAAGAATTCCAAATGCCCAGCCCTAAGAACATGGAGTGCTCTCTCCCCTCAGTCAGCAGGAGCAGTGATAGCTCAAGGTCCACAGCCACCACGTGAAAAGCTGGCAGGGGGCTGAAGTGAAGCAGGAATTGTCCTCTGAGAATCTGGAGACCTTGGAGGACGTCCCCATGTCCTGCTGAGGGCATCCTCTGCAGGTGATGAGAGGTGATTTACCAGCGAGTTCCTGTCAGTCGTAAAGCACGATGCTTTTTGCTGAGGCTGGGGTTTTACATTTTAAAATTTAGATTAGAAGCTAAGAAAGGTGATCAAGTTAATTCAAGTTAACAATTTCCAGATTCTCACCTGAGCACAGTAACTCATCCCTCCCAGCACCAGGCACGTGTAAATGAAACAGTAACTGGCAGCACAAGGATCCTATAACTTTTATTCAGGCCCACTTATTACACAGCACCATAAGCCACTTAAAGTGGAGCATTATAGAAACACATGCATTTTTTTTCTATATGGACAAGTCAGAATCAGTGACAGAAGCTTCTAATCATACCTGAACCTAGGCAGGTCAAAAAAACCAGTTTCATAAAAGCATTAATGCTTTAATACTCTGAATTAGCGTGGAGAAGTCTCAATTAGTCAACTTTTTTCCTTAGGGAAATCTCTTCTCTTCGTGTTTATTTTAATTAAACACCAAACAATGTCACTAAAACACATCCCTGGCACAGTGCAGGAAGCAAGGTAGTTAAAACAATTTTTTTTCTCTTTGAGGATATAGAGACTAATGCACAGAGAAGGAGATAGCTCTTTTAAAATGCAGCACTGATATTCCCTTCCTACCATAATAAATTGGAAAACACAAACACATCTAATACATATTTATGAAAGGCAGCATTTAACTGCTCTGTATTATTGTGAATAAAACACCAAGGAAGGTCTGTGCAGCTCATTCTGCAGGTAATTCTGCATGTACACAAGTGCAAAGTTGCAGACACCTTTGGTCAGGTGTTGGGTGTGAACCAACAAACCTCTTTGCTTGTTATGGAGTAATAATGAATGATGGCAAAGATCCCTGTGTCACCACCTGCCCCTGCACTCACATGCACCCAACTCTCCATGCTCAGCACCACACACAGATGAGACCATAAGTTTATACACCAACAGGTATCTTATGTTTTACTGTCCTTTAGTATTCCCTTTAACTTCATTTTTAAAAAGGAGCTTTTTGTTCTCAAAAACGGTTTGAAAAATCCACTTTTCAAGACAAGTAGCCTGAGACATTTCACAGGGCTCAAGTGTTCAGCATTATTAATGTTCTATAAGCTTTTTCATCATGTCATTACTAAATAAAACATCAGCTGAACCCTTCTAGAGCTCTGCAGATATATGAGGCAGTTGTTATAACTATATTTATATAGGACATTTCTGCCTTGCTGCTATAAACTCTTCTGACCATAGTAGATTCTGATTCAACACTTTCAGGTGTAAAACTCATGGAAAAAGGAGAAAAAAAATATTTTTTTACTATCTTCCTATGGAAACAGTAAGGAAAGTCATCCTTAATTAATCTGGGTGCAAACACATTAATTTGGAAAGAGCACATATCCATACCTGAGAAATAGCTGTGCAGTGGTGCCAGCCAATATAATGAAAAAAAGTCAAACCCCTCTTTCCATAAGGAGTATAATTAGTAATAGGGATCCCCTATTGTTAAACCAAAATTACTGCAAGAGTTGCAAAGACAGCTACTATTCCCCACATATAAGTAGCTATACATGAATATGTTTATTTTAAATATAAAAATATCATGTATCTATATTTACTATATTATATAAAATGTATTGTATCTTATACCATTTATATTTTACATAATAGAAAGGTATTGATATTTTTTATATGTATAAGATTGCTCTCTGTCTTCCCAACTGCATATGCTTGAGGAAATGAAGATGATGATCCTGAATAATCTCCAATGGAGCTTTGGCTGGAGGAGGAGGATGTACAGGGACTTAACAGACAGAGCTGGTGGCTGGAGATGGGGTGGACTTCCAGCCTGGCCTGGCCTGTCCTTCTATGCAAGGGCATCTGGGAAGGATTTCCTTCCCTTCTGCTTCTCTTCTCCAGGGCTTTGAGCAACCTGGTCTATGGGAAGGTGTCCCTGTCCATGGCAGCACGGGTTGGAACAAGGTGATCTTTAAAATCCCCTCCAACTCAAAACATCCTGTGACTCTAAGAAATCCCAAACTCCAAATTATTTTCCCTGGGTTTAGTTCAAACCAGTTTTTGAACAAAGGCAGCTCTGCCTTGAGCAGCAATCTCACTAATAGACGGCCACTGACCGTGGGCTCACATCCAAAGTATGTGAATTCCAGCTCTGAAACATAGGAGCTGTTTTTTGCTACATCAAAACAGACTGGGGCTCCAGCATCCTTGTCAGTGCCAGATGCTTCAAAATCAGTTAGATTCATTTTTGCTGCTAGCAAGATTAATTCACATACTAAACAACTCAGCTGAAACCATGACACCGGTGAGCCTGGCCAGATTTTGACTCTTACTGTACAATTTCCAGCATGAGAAATAAGAAAGATTTCTTCTGACCACAACAGATGATGCCCCAGAGCAAAGGTGATTTGAGAGAAGATTGGCATGCAGTGGTAATTCCATTTAAGCTGGTGTAACCAATTTGGGGTTTTGATCTTTGAGAATAATGTTAGAGGATATTTTCAGAAGTGCCCAAGCAACCTCTGCCCTTTGGGTCTGCTGGCTTTCAGCAGGTTAATACACTGAATCACTCAGGGATGTTTGAAAACTTTGCCAATACACTTGAATCTTTAGATGTAAACCAAGAGAGGCAGCCTGGCTTTGCCTGTGAGCTCCATGAGGACTTGTTTTGAGGGAGCAGAAACAGCTTTTTGTTCCACCCATGTCCCACACCAATTTTTCACAGCCAGCAGAGTAGCAGTTGCTACACCTCCATAGCTTCATCCCACTGCATCAGGAAAAACATGGGAAATAGGAGTCTGCTGGAGGAAGTACGGACAAGTCCCCAGTTTGGGATTATCTGCCCAGCTAAAGCAAACACACTCCCCCTTCCCAAATGTCCATGGAACTTTCCCTGGGGCAGTCTGGGTTTTTGTTTTCCCAGCTCCTCTCCTGGCATAAAGAGCTTTCACCAGGCACAATTCAGAGGCAGAATGTCTTACTGTGAAGGTAAAAAATGCATCAGAAATGAAAGGCAACTGATTTTGAATACTGTTTTTAATTACTGATACTTCATTATTTATTTTTCACTCTGAATAGCTTATCAGGATGATCAATTCCTTGAACCATTAATTAAATTCTGTTGGTGTGATGTAACATTTCAGACTTTCTGCTCATTCTGGAGCCTCATCTCTTTGAGTCCTCATATCCTTGGAATTACAGGAATTTTTCTTTTATTCTCCCAGATTCTGTCCTCTGAGTTTTCATTTTACACGGAATGTTGAAATGACATACCCAGAACACCACCATGTATCACTCCTAGTTTGGAAAGTGTATTCCCAGGTTTGATGGATGGGATAAAGGTCTCTTCCAGGTGGGAATGTACTGCTAAGTCTATGCAGATGGACTATTTTTTCCTGTGGTAGAGCAATATGAATATGGATATCCAGCTGTATTGCTTAGGTGTAATCAGGGAGGGAGATGCAAAAACACAGTGACAAGAAGGTCAATATGTTTTGCCTAATAACAAATTCTACTGTTGGTGCAGCTGAAGGGAAAGGCAAACATTGAGAGAAATATATTTCAATAATTAGTTCATTTTGAAAAATGTGATAATTGCACACACACAGAGTAGCCACCGGAGACCAATGGCAGAAGATATGCTGGTTGGAAATGCATTTAAAAAACAGATAAATACACAGCAAATAGTGAAAAGATGTATCCAATGATGCACCAATTAAAAGAAATATGTAATTTATGTGCATCTAAATATTCCTAAAATTGGGAAAAGCCTGGCATGTTCACACCCCTGGCTACAAGTATACTCAAGAGCCAGCCTGTGTATGCTGACATGTTAAATATTAAATGAGAAGCCAAAGCAAGCTCAGCACAGCCAAGTGTTGGGATTGTGTGGCAAATGCCATGGTGGACTGGCATGATTTGACACTGGCCCAGTGCCAGGCACCCATGAGAGTCTCTCACTCACCCTCCCCTGCCACAGCTGGGCAAAGGAAGGAAAAAAAAAAAATTGCCAAAGGCTTCATGAGTGAGATAAGGACCAGGAGAAATATTTCAAGGGCAAGACAGGCTCAACTTTAGTTGCAAAGTGAAATTAATTACTAACAGAATCAGAGGAGGATAATGAGAAGTAAAATAAGCCTTTAAAACACCTTCTTCCCCCCAGCCCCTCCCTCCTTCCCACCAACAGCTCAGGAAGACAGGGCCTGGGGATTTGGTCAGTTCATCACCTGAGGTTTCCTTCTGCTGCTCCAGGAGAGGAATCCTTACCCTGTGAGACTGTAGGGTCCCTTCCCATGGGAGACAGTTCTCCATGAATTTCCCTGCCATGGTTCCAATCTCATGAGCAGCAGTCTTCCCAAAACTGCTGCAAACATGACTCCCTCCCACAGGCACATAGCCCCCCCAAAACTGCTGTGACGTGGGTGTCTCTTTCCATGGGGTACAGTCCTCCAAGGACAGGCTGCTCCAGCCTGGAAGCAGGGACCCTCTCCCTCCTCCAGGTCTCCCACTGGATCACAGCCTCCTCCAGGCATCCAACTGCTCCAGCATGGGCACCTCCCCCACGGGCTGTGCATGGATCTCTGCATCCCCCATGGATCCCCATGGACTGGGGGTGGATCTCTGCATCCCCCATGGATCCCCATGGACTGGGGGTGGATCTCTGCATCCCCCATGGATCCCCATGGACTGGGGGTGGATCTCTGCATCCCCCATGGATCCCCATGGACTGGGGGTGGATCTCTGCATCCCCCATGGATCCCCATGGACTGGGGGTGGATCTCTGCATCCCCCATGGATCCCCATGGACTGGGGGTGGATCTCTGCATCCCCCATGGATCCCCATGGACTGGGGGTGGATCTCTGCATCCCCCATGGATCCCCATGGACTGGGGGTGGATCTCTGCATCCCCCATGGATCCCCATGGACTGGGGGTGGATCTCTGCATCCCCCATGGATCCCCATGGACTGGGGGTGGATCTCTGCATCCCCCATGGATCCCCATGGACTGGGGGTGGATCTCTGCATCCCCCATGGATCCCCATGGACTGGGGGTGGATCTCTGCATCCCCCATGGATCCCCATGGACTGGGGGTGGATCTCTGCATCCCCCATGGATCCCCATGGACTGGGGGTGGATCTCTGCATCCCCCATGGATCCCCATGGGCTGTGGGTGGATCTCTGCATCCCCTGTGGATCCCCAGCTGCTTCACCATGGTCTCACCACAGTCTGCAGAGGAATCTCAGCTCTGGCACCTGGAGCAGCTCCCCCTGCTCCTTCTCCACCGACCTCGGTGTCTCCATGTTGTTTCCCTCACATGTTCTCACCTATTCCTCTTCTCTGACTAGAAGCCATACACACCATGACTTTGTTTTGATTTTCTTCTTAAATATATTATCACAGAGGCATTACCAACATATGTAACTGGCCCAGCCTTGGCCAGCAGCGTGTCCATCTCCAAAGCCATCAGCCTTTGGCTCTGCTGGACATGGTGGAAGCCTCCAGCATCTTCTCACAGGAGCCACCTCTGTGGCCCCCCTGCTACTCAAAACCAGGCTGTACCAAACCAATGCATGAACCCATTGATGTGACCAGCAGTGCTCCTGGAATCAGCCCCATATCCCCTCTGATATCCTCAAGATGCTTCCAGACAGCTCCAAGGCCTGTGGTGGGCACTGGGAGCTCAGTCCTACATCCTTGTCACTGGAGCATCACACCCAGCTGGGCAGGTTTCTACACAACAGAACTGGGTGGATGGGGCAGGAATTCCATTCCTGAGTGCCCATCACACACAGAGGGATAGGGAGACTGTGCCACAGCCTTTGCATCAGGGCTGAACAGCACTGTGGCCACAGGGGAGGAGTGGGAGGCTTAAAAGCAAGGAAACAGTTTATTTGCCTTTCCCTATGACTATTGCCACAACAACAGTAAAAACTGAGGCACTCCAAAGTACAAAAGAGCCACATAAAGTCTCTTCTCCAAGCCTATAGAGCTAATGAGAATGCCACCACAGGAGCATAAGACACCACATTCCACATGTTACCAATTTCTATGCTGTATCTGAAACCTGATAGCCAAAAAATATGAAAAGACCCCATCAAAAGCTCAATCTCTTCCAAAACACTGAAAGAATTAGCAGCATGACTGGCCTGTGTAAATCTTCATGCACCTTCATGCCCCAGTACACACAAAGTCTGCCTGCTAACCGCAGCAAAAGGTAAAATTTCTGACAGTGGTTTACAATAAATCAATTCATTGATCTTTCCACTTTTTAACCAATATATATCCACATACAACTTCAATTAGCCCTGTGAACAAAGTGACACCTGGCAAACAGAACCATAAATGACTCTTTGATGTTGTCACATCCTAAGCCAAAGAACACAGGGGGTGTTTATTTTACTAGCTGGTCCACATTCCTAGGTATACTTTACAAGGAAAAAAGGCACTATTAACACCTTTGTCTAAGGGCTAATTCTATAGCTGTTAGAAACTCCCTAGTCCTTTCTTCCATAGAAAGAAAAAGACCCATAAGGAGGCTTATGTGGCTGAAATGCTTGCCACTGGAAGAGGTGTGGCAAATATTCTAGCATCATAAAATAACAGAAAATGAGACAATGCTGAGATGTTTTAGTCAGCAAATACATAATGAAATGCAAAATTAAAATCCCAAAAAGAAACAAACAAACAAAAGAACAAAAAAAACAACAAACAAAAAACAACCAACCAAAACCCCCCCCAAAAATCACAACCCAACCAAACAAATTGCTGAATGAGGAGCATTTGAATTGATGAAAGGCAATGAAGCATGATAGCCAAGAGAGTCCTGGATTCCATCACTACATTGTTCCTGGGAAAACAGTACTTAAGCATCCATCTCTTTTTTTCTGCAAACACTCATAATAGCAATTTCATTGAGTTTGAAGTAAATCACTTAATATTCAAGAGATATAAACTTCCCTAATAGTGTGAAGTAATCCTATAAAATATCACAGTTGTACAAACAAATCAATTACTTGAGTGAGGCAGAACAGCCAAGGACTGAACTGGGGAGATGAGAGATGGCAGTCCAACAAATGAAATAAAATGTTCTATTGCTATTTCTAAAGTTCTTATGTTCTGGCAAACAATGGCCCAGAAGGTCTAAAAGTTGGGAGTTGACATTGGAGGCTCTCACACTAAACTCTCAGCAAGCAAAGAAGTGATAAAGCCATGACCCAGCTTTTACAATGTTTTATCTATGTTGAGCACTCTCAAACTTGCTTCCTAAATCATGAATGGTGATTGCTCCCTAGCCAACATTTCACAACATAAAGTCATTTGGAGCAATTTTTAAAAAAGCACTTAACTGTTAGAAATTCTTGACCTATATCCAGACTTTTGTCCTTTTTCTGCTTTGCTTGGTCAAGTTCACTCCCAAGGACCGTGAGACATCAAGGATCCCCATCAGAATCTGAGATGTCCTGGCTAGATTTTGAATTTTTCCCTCTCAATCAAAATGTACTCTGGCATAGTTTAGCATTTGATTAAGTGTATCTTGCAAGATAATCATAATGCACTCAATAATTGATAGGATGTCATGCTAAATTTGTTAAAAGAAAAACAAGCAACTAAGGCATTAAACCCCACAATATACATTGAAAATGAATAAACAAAGAGAATAATTACCAGCATACTCTGCTAGTTATATTCCAAGTTTAATCAACCCAGGGGACAAAGTAACAGACACAGTATTTCACCCACACTTCAGAACCAGAATTTCTCCTCTAGTGCAGCATATTCTGCAAAACTCAGTGCTGGTGAAAAGTATAACCTTTCTGGCTTTAAAGACTTGAACTTCTTTTTTTCAAAGCCCAACTCTCTTTTGGCTTCCAGCTGAAATGGAGCAGACCAGTCCCTTAGCTGCAGTTAATCAGTGGGGCTCCACCAAAATCAACAAATCTGTGCTATTTAACACTAGTCTAAGAACTGACCCTATGTTATTTCCCAGCATACTGTCCTCAGTTGAGACTGCAGATATAATTATTTTGGTTCTGGCATCTGAAATATTTCATCAACAGTGAGTTAATTAGGTTACTGCTGTAGAGTGTTGTAAACTAATTTTTGATGTTTGCTAAAACAATACATATTCTGCAGCTGAGTAAATATTTCTTTGAGGAGGATAATGTAGGAATTGGTTCTCAGTCCAGATGTAGATTGCATTTATAGAAATTTGCACTGTGGCTTTGATTTGAATTCTCTCATCCTCTGGTCTGTGACAACAGAATGCCTGTAGACTCACAGCTGTATCAGTAGTGATATTCCAAACTTCTACAGTGCCTTTCTCTATTCAGTCCTTTACTCCCATTAATGAGCTAAGCCACAAGGATCCCCCTGGAATAAGAATTATTCTATTCATTTTATATATGGGAAATTTATGATGAGACAGCTGAAGCCACTTGCCAAGGTAGAGTGAGAAACCTGGAGTAAAGCTAGAGAGAAGTGCAATCAATACATAGAAAAAGTTCCAGTCATATTGTATAGGAATAAATGTTTGCAGAATTCTTTAAAAGTATTGTTAGGTAGACAAGCATAATCCAATAAAGTAGGAAAAAAAAAAAAGAAAAAAATACCATGTAATTTTGCTGAATTATAATGAAATGCTGTGCATATTTATTTGAGAAGTTTTGGAGTTTTTTTTTCTCTCCAGGAAATAATTTTCCTAAAAGTTTTCAGCTTATATATACATTGGAATTTCCCTCACGGGGGAAAAAGTATCCCTTGCTGAATTCAGCAATAAAATAGCACAAAAAATAATGATTGTGGGTGGAACATGCTGGCATTCATTAATGATATTGGCTCTGATGTGTGACACTTCTGGATTGCTGGAAAAAACAAAAGAGTGTTTCAACTGACTTCCCTGACAGCAAAGGTAGACAAGTTTTGAGCTATTTTCATAATTCTGTTATCTGTTTTGACATGTTGAAGAACAACAAAAGCATGCTTCACCAATTGCCCTGTAAGAAATAATATTTTGATGCTCAGATTGCATTTTTAAGTTAAATAGTGCAAAAGAATTGCATACAGATCTTTAAGAGAATACTACAGGTCACACAGCTCAAGTCAGACAATGTTTTCAAATAACAATGATTAAGTTGACAGTAAGACAAATAACTGCCCATGGCATCAATGGCTGCAGCAGCAGAATGAAATACTGGGGGACCAAACAAGCCTTGACTCTGGCATGGCCCTGACTTCAGAGATGAATATTAGAGTTTGAGAATTGCTTCAGAAAGGACTACCCTATCATTAGCCATACAGGTTTAGGCTCAGCCATTATAAGGATGGCAGTGAAGATGCCAGTCAGGAAAATTTTCTCCTTCAGGAGAGGGGAAAAAAACATGTCAAAACCTGTTTAGAACAATGGACTTCATCTTGTACCTTTAAGGAACTTTTGGTGGGGATGCACTATGTCCATGTTCTAACAGAACAGAAGAAAATGACCATATCATTTATTTAAGGAGCAATGAGATAAAACAAAATAGAATTTCTAACAACTATCTTGCTCTGCTATACATAAAAAAAACCCCACTCTGTAGATCAGGCTGAAGTAAAAAATTCATTGAACATTTTAATTACTAGATAATATTCTGTCTTTAGTATGGAACTGTCTCTTTTCCTAGCTGATGTTCTCTATTTCCAGTGGAAATACAAAAATTTATTGAAAATGGGATTCTGGTCTTGTACATTTTCATATTTCAGAGGTCAATTTGCATACTAATCATGCTCCTCTTTCATACTCCACAAGTACATTCACAAAATATGGCACGAATTGACAAGGTATTAACAGCTTCTATTGAAAACACAAATATATGAGCACTGTCAAGTTACAGCTTAAAGCAGAACCTTTTTTCTGGCAATGCCAATTTGCAAATATGGTAGTCACAGGACTTCTAAAATTCATGGAGCAGACAGAATTCGAAAGAGGAAAAATTTGTAAAGTGGAGAAATAAAATGCTAGACAACACTAGAAAAGAGAATGGCACAGTGAGAAAAAGATGGAGAGAAACAAGGTGGGGAAGGATGTGTGTTCTATGGAGAGGTGAAATGAAGGGGAATGGGATCACAAACAAGGCTGATGCAAAGCACAGAAGAAAGTATCTCAGAAATAAAAGCTATTTTTTGGCTGCTAAACTTTGCTGTTAGGCAGATCCAAACAATTTGCCAACACTGTCTGCTCCATAAATAACTACTTGCAAATATGGCCTTTCATTTTTTGTATTTATTTTTACTAGCTCTTCCACTGGTGATAAACACTGACTTTGCTAATGCTATCTTCTGACCAAAGAAAAAAAAAAATAAAAATTGCTCCTTCTTCAGGGATGAACAAAAAGACTAACTGCTCATAAAACACAAAAAAGAAAGCATAGCAGGAGAATTCCTGCATGGCTGAAAATAAAACCTAAAATCACATCAAAATTGTTGGCCCAGAGTAATTTTCAGTGAACCACAACTGTTATTTCTCATGCCAGCTGGGAACATAAAGAGACTTTATTAATGCATGATTTCTGCATTTACCTCGTATTTCTAACTTGGAATAAATTAGAAACAGACTTAAAGGCCCCATTCTGCAGGATGAAGTAAACAAATGTGTTTTACCATATATGCTTTTCAGAATGAATTAAAGTCATGCAGCATTTGCACAACTTGCTCACAGCAGACAGCTTTCACTCTGTACAACAGGCTGTAAGAACAGACAATACAGGGAAGGCTGCACTTAACCTTCAAACAACAGGAGTCCCATCCACTTCTGCCTTCTCCCCACCACTGCTGTGTCACTGCACTGAACAGCAAAGGAGCTAAATAGATTTTTGAACAGTAAATCCACGTGTCTGTGACTGCCACCTGAAAATAGAACTTCTATTTGACATTTTGTTGCCAGGCAAGAACACTGATATCCCAAAATTTAACAACAGTTTGAAGCAGGAAAAAAAATGGTAACTTAAACTTCATTCTCATTGCTACCAAAAGTGATGCTGTAAACAGCAGCAGCATGTGCCTTGGGATGCAGAGGCTCTGGAAGGCTGCTGGCTGCACACAGCTGGTTCCACCTCATCCTGAAGTTTCCTCTCATGGCTTGGTCTCAGAAGGGCCAACCCAGGGATCAACAGACCATATATGATATATTAACAACACCTAACCAGAAGAGCTTCCACTTCCACTTGACCTTTTTTTTCTTTTTTAAATCTTTTCTAAGTTTAAGAGAAAGACTTTAAAAGAACTCTGCTATTCCCAAATTCTGCTCCAAATTCAACCCCATGGTTCTGAGGTTGAACAGGCAAGAACGAAAGTTGGGTCAAGATCAGGTTGAAGCCTTTGCTTTGAAGAGAGCCCAAAGTATCCCTGCACATGATCCATAGCCTATAGACCCACTATGAGACAAGTGCTGCATGAAAGCATAGCTCAGAAATGGAAAACTACTTTAAAGTAACATCTGAATTGTTTCTGTGAATGAAAACAGCAGGTTATGCTACATCAACTACATTTGTCCCAACTCAGACTTTCAAAACGTATTTCTGTCAGAGACTAAAGGAAGATGCCAACCTCCCACTGCAATCAAAAGCAAACACTGCAGTTCATATGCACAGAAGATCTAGTTATCAATCAGGTAAATAACTTGAAAAAAATGTCACCATCAGAATGGAGTTTGGACTAAATCTTTAGAAGTGAACTAGCAAATCGTTACGATACACACCATTTCGGTATTTTTGCTGAACAGAACTTCACCATTCCAAAAGACCCCAAAAAGTCAATAAAGTTGAACTGTACAATTTTAAAAAATAAACCCATAATCTTATAGCTGGGCCAGCAATACTAAGGCTGAACATTGTCTCTGGAATACTGTTTATTTGAAAAGAGAGGCTAAAAGCACCATTGATGCTCAATTCTTTTCCCATTTGGTGTGGTGGATGCCTAAAATATCTTGCTCTCTAACAACTGTAAATAAAAGAGCATTCTTACTTCAGCTAAGCTTAAGAATTAGTTTAAACTCAAAATTTCCCCACTAATTTATAGTTTACCTAGGTACCTTAAGAATACACACAGTGAACAATATCTTGCTTATGTGGCAGTTACTATTATGGGAAAAATGTATAGAAGAATTAATAATTCTGAGAAACAGTGGTGTTTGAAGTTAAATGCATAAGCAGTCCTTACAAAATATATTTTCCAAGCTGTTTTCATGGAAATTTTTACAGTCATACGGGTGTTTTAGTGGCACAAGCGCAGATTTCCATAAAGGATTTTCTAATAATCAGATTTACTACGTATTAATTTCTGTGTCATATCAGCTTTTAATACCAATTAAATAATCTGGCTGTACTGGTAAAAGACTGGGTTCATACTCTGGGGTGTCTCAATGAGAATTATTAATTTATTGACAGCAATTTACGTTCCAAAGGAGAAACACAACACACAATCAAGGTAAGAAAATGAAATAAAATAAGATAAAACATTAAATCTTGGGTTAGTTCCTCTGTGATAAATATATTCATCATTCTGAATGATAAATGAATTGGATCATACATATAAATCTCTCATTTCTTAAGTGGACTGTCTGTTTAGGTACCAGGTATGCTGCATTTATGGAAAAGGGGAAGGGTTGTACATCTTGTCCCCCACGCTGTGTCCAGCCTGTTTTTTTCATGGACAGGGTTTCTAGCCATAATGAAAATAAGACACATCCCAAACACAAAAGCAAACAGAGAATAAAACTCCATCTATAAGCACAAATTGAAAGGAAAAACAATCACCTATTTACCAGGCATATCTCAAAGTTACTGAGTTCATGTGGTAAGCAAATATTTTGAACAATCTTCCATTATCTGGTTGCATGTATCCCTCCTAGACATCACTGACACTGGCAGGATCTTAAGAGGGTTTAGCTCATCTGCCCATCAATATCTGAAGTATTGTGAAATTCTAATGCCAGTCATTCTACAGTTCATTCCAATCAATACCATCTCCTTTACATTTCACAGGCAGCACCATTAGTCATGGAGGAAAGGAGATGGCATCCTGCAGGTGTACATAACCTTTTGACAGCTATGTACATTAAAACAACCTGCTCAGCAATGCAATTACCTTAGTGAAGTGCTGTCAATCAGAGAACATTTCTATATACAACCTGGGGGCAAGAGGAACAAGGAGTTTTGGGTACAAATTCTGGCTCCCGTTCAGGGCAGCACTTTAGCAAACCCCTGAGCTAAGCACTGAGGGTCTTTAAAGCCAGCGGACCATAAGCAAATGCTTAATTACAGAATTAACTATGTTCAGAATTGAGTCCAAACAGCTTAATCTTGCAGTAGATAAACACCATCAGCTGCCATCACATTGAGAGTTGCTAATGGTTGGTGCTGAGGTAACTGGAAAGTTTGGATGGGCACATACCAGCTAGAACCATGTCTCCAGCAATAAGGGAGAGAGGCAGACCTGTGCTAAGGCTGAAGATCAGTTGTCCTTCCTTTAAAACAAATTCAGCACTTTGTAATATGGTACATCCCTCTTTTAAAACACAAAGAAAGAGAAATGAATAACCTCGAGGTTATATTTATTTTTGTGTATGTAGAATATATATTATTTCTTTAAACCTACAGAAGGATGGAAAACTCAGAAATTAAAAAAAAAGGAAAAAAGGTTCAGGATGGCAAAGTACATTTGAAAACATTATTCTCTATGGCCAGGCTATTTTCTCTAGGGTGATTCTGCAAGCAAAGTGGATTTTAAGTGTTTTAAATGAATTCTAATGAAACACTCCTTTTCAGCCCTACTTTGCTTTTAGCAGCACTATTTCTTCCCTATTAGCATTCAAGTTTATTAATTACCCATTGCATGCCTAAACGTATTTTTGGGAAGTGATAATAGCAGCACACTCTGTGATGGAGAGAAGACTTTGTTGGCACTTAGGCACTTGAAATGTGTGAAGTGGTTTGAGGGTGAAGGAACTTGAGCCCTGGGTGAAAGTGTAAGTAGATTTCAGAATATCTGACAAGTGGGATTTAGAGCCACAAGTGTTAACAAGTGCACACTAATGCAGCTGAATGTCAAAACAGAAAGAAGATATGTCACTCTCAAAATGGCATATTATTTTTTTTAACTGCTTGAGACTTTAAGAATGCACACTTGATTGCTCATTAAAGCACTTATTATCGTAGTTTCTTAAGCACATTACACTGCATCTTTGTGAGATTTTCTACCCAAGCCATTCAATTCTCTTTGTTTCCTGCTGAAAAATAACATTTAAATTACTTAAGAGACAATTGGTGCTGTCTGGTGACCAGAAGTTAAAAAAACCAAGCAGAACTTCTAATGAATAAACTGTGAAAGCCATTTGAAAATTGCAGGGCTTAAAGAACATCACAAGTCTCATCTGAGGAAAAGAACATCTCAAAGAATAATATTTATCATTTCAAACACATTTCCTGAGGAGGGAGNATATCTTTACAGCTGAGCAAGTGGATAAGATTATGTTATAAGAATAAATTGCACAATCACAGGAGCCCCAGCCTCAACCTTCAAAGCTCAAATGTTTCTTGTTGGCAATTTTTGTACATTAGAGAGGCCAAAAATTTAGTGCACAAGAAATAGGCCCAGAAATCCACTTTTTTATGAGTATGTAAACATCTTTCTCTCCTTCTTCATACATACTGATTATGCTATAAGAGCATTAAACCTGTGAGAAGTATCTACCCTAGTTTTAAAAAATAATCAAGGATTTTACCTATAAAAATAATGACACTAATGAATTACATACCCAGTTCTTCATGCCTGACACATAGACAAGTCAAAGAAAAGGTAAGGAACAAGTGAAAGGAATCTGAGGATACTAATTTACAGAAGATGGTTTATATCTGTTTTCTCTCATGGGCTTCTTGTTAATGATTTACCAATACCAACGAGGCCAGTAAGGGTCCTTCATTTTACGTGCAAAAGTTAGCTCTCAAAATACTGGGGAGTTTCAAATTACAAGAAACTTTTGCAATATGTTTATGTTTTCTTCCTAATAATGCAGAATTACTTTTCCACAGAATTGTACTATCTTGAGTACTCCTCTAAAATTCAACCACGGTGCTGAAATAGCTTTCCTAGTCAATGAAAGGTTACAATTTCTCAGAAAACAGCATTCACACAGATGGCAAGAAATACAACATTTGCTTTTAGACTCCTAGTTTTTTCAGCAATCTTAAGTACTGCCAACTTGGATTCACAAGGAGTAAGACACTCAGCTTTTCCTAATATTTCCCAAGGATATATAAAACAGGCAGTAGTACCATTAGGCCACCTGTCAAATCCTTTGCAATGAAAAAGTTTAGTTGTTTCCTCTGTTGTACAAACTAAGATTACACCAAAAATGTTTTTTCACATTTATCTTCTTCACGAATATGCATTTTTTACTTTTTGTGATCTTACAGATTTTTAAGTTACACAGAAATTAGAGGAAATCAAGTGCTAACTCCAGTCCTGTAAGCTGACATAAAGCCACATGCTGAGTATGAATCCAGGGGTCTATAATATCTTCCTTAGCCCTTATTCTCAACAAGCCTGTATGGATACAGCTCTGTATGGATAGTAGCTAAGGATTACTTGCTTACAAATTAATATTTACATTGCTTCTTCAGTTTTTACCACATTATCACTTTTATGTTGGAAAACAAATCACCAGCTAATTAAATTTAGAGACTGTGGTCACCCATTCTAGCACTGTCACTACTTCACTCAGAATGACATCATCACATTATTAGTAAATTGGTATTATTATGTGAACTCCTCAATGTAATTATTTGAAACTATTAATGTGAATAAAGTGAACAGTCAGGCGTGCAAAGCATCTGTCACAAGAGGCTGTGCTGGCCAAATGGGCTTTTCCTTTGGTTGTAAAGGTGAGCTTTCTGTCAAAAGCAGAGACTTTCTGTGAGGTATTCCCTGAAGAGTGCTGGCTCCAACCCCAGCTGCAAACAGCAGGGCATCTACACTCAGCCAGCTCTTTTGCTTGGTAGTACCTAAATCTGGGCAGCTAGCTTTGAAGGAGTAAAGAAAACTTGCCCAGCTGCCATCTGGCCTTTTCTTTCTTTCTTTCTTTATGCCATGCACTGTACAACAATAGCAGTTTTCACGATCAGCTGCCCTCAGGCCTTAAACCTTTTCAGATATCAGCAAACCTTCCATTTCACTTCCACAGGAATTGCAGCAGCCAGTAAAGCTACGGAAGCTTTTTACACCTTTCCTGACATTAACTTATGACCACCACCAGAAAGTGCATGTGTGCATTTAAAGGATGCTGCATCCCACTGCACGCTCCCCATCCCACTGCCCACAGCACAGCCAGTTCCCACACAGAGCTCTGATACCAACCAGACACACAACGGGCAGTGGGTCAGAAATAGCCCCAGTTTGTTGTCTCCTTTGCCTCTGTGCACTCATTTCCTTTTAACAGCTTTTAAATTCAAGCAAGGAATTGAAACTTCAGGTGATTCTGTCAAACAAACCATTTAAGAACTTGTTACTGCACGTCATGATATTGATTCAGTGGTGTTTCTCCAGTTCCTGCTTTGGGTAAATGAGACAGACTCCCACAGCTTCCCAACACTAACCCCAAACTCTTTCAAAGCATAGTCTTGCAATGACTGTAAAACACACCATGATGTAGGGGCTGTTCATCCATGGGAAAGCCCTCCAACCCTGCTTTCCTGGAGGAACTTGTATTGTAGAACCAGAGAATAATCAAAAGGGGGTTTTGCTGGTACCTGGCTTTGCCTTCTGTATGATAGTATCAGCTGTAGAGAAATTCACAGCACTTACAGGCATCTTGACCCTCCCTGGACAGGAATACACACTAATAGCTTAAAAACTCTCATATCCTAGATAAACCTGAGCCCTTGGAGCATCCTTCTGTGCTCTTATCTATGGTCTATAATGTGGCTGAAATCTGCCTCAAAGCAGGCACAACACCTCTCCATAACTACACATTCATGCCGCTTTTAAAAGTGGATTATGTGAATTTGGGAACAGGCTGGTGATGATGGGATGGTGGGCATGGCAGCTAAGCTCCTTCCCAGGGACTGGAGCTGACTCAGGCTGTGCTTCTAGGGAAGTTAGCTCTGCTACAACTGCACATCAAGAAATGGAAAGTAACAAAAGCATATTAAAAAAAATGAGGAAAAGCTGGCTTCTGCACCAATTAAAGTTCTCCATAATGGTGGCTTCAGTTAATAGTCCTAGGATGGCCACAAGTCCTAGGACTTGTTAGCCCAGAATGCAGGTTTAAAATGCCCGGGGATGCCCAAAATCACACATTTAAACCCCAAGGCTGCCTTATGCCTTCGTCTCTCTAGGAAAAGCAAATTGCAGAGGATGTGCTTTAGGGCATGGGGTCTCATCTCATTCCTTTGGCCCTGCATGCTCTAACTGAGAGCAACGCTGATTCCTTTTCTCCTGGGTAATTCAAATGAAGATGTAGAAATTGTTAAAAGATGAGAGGGATGGAGGGAATACATATGTGTTATTACCAAACTCTATTTAGCAGCAAAGAGATGAGTAAATCTGAAGGTTTTATGCATCTTTAAAGCCAGCCCTGGTGTCCTCCATAAGCCAACAGTGGTCTTTTAAACACAGTTTCAGTATACCTACACATCACCCGTCTGTTGATTCATCTGAATCGTTAATGTCACAATGAAGAAAACAGTCTTACTTCCTAGGTAATTACTGTATATCTATTAAAATGAATTAAGTCTCTATTGAAAAGGCTTGTTTGTTCCATATCCATCCTGCTAATGTGTATCTTTTCCTTCATTATATCTGGTAAACTGTCAAGCCCGCTATGTTGGGGAAATCAATAATTAAAGAGATTTACAGTAATTACTCCAATAACACACATTCTTGCCACTTAAAATACAAATTAATTCCGCTAAATTAAAATTTACTCTATCAACAGACAAAGATGGGTATGTCAAGCACTAGCCCTCAAAGAGTTTCAACACTGCTCAGAAAGTCATTACATTGAGCAACAAGTCTCCTGCAGAATATTTTACAGAGTATTTTATTTGCTCACTGGTGTTTATCGTCAGCGTGTTTCAAGAGATGAGATGTGAGTCAATAACAGAACCACAGCAAGCAAGGAAAAGACCTTGTTGAGAGAAGCTTTTCTCATACAGCACAAACAAATTAGTGATGTTTGCAAGCAATATCAGTGTAACTGACCTCCACGCATCTGATCTGGTATTTATAGCAAATGCCTGCCTGGACACATATACAATATGAATACAATTTTAAATATATACATACAAATAAATACTTTCATGTATTTATTTGAAAGTGCATACTCACTGTTTTGATAACATGTATCTTCAGATGCATAAGATAACAGGCTTTTTTCTTATTTCAGGAGGGTTCTTTTAAGGTGAACTGAATACAGGTAATTTCATTATTTCGTAATCCAAAAATTAATATTTTTGTGTATTCTAATAAAAAACCCCCAACGTGTACAAACACGTGTAGACGGGGACATGCAGGCATGCTCTTCCCAAATTAATAAGTTACAATTATTGCCTAAATTGCAATAGCTAACTTCACATTATTAATCTCCTAGTTATAGGGGAGACTGATGACAAATCTTTAGTAACATGGGTTCAAGGATAGGAGAGTTGCACAGCTAAAATAAGAGAGCCTGTCCTCTCACACCAATCCCAACTGCTTCCCTAACCCTGAGACACTTTCACCCTGACACAACCTCATGGTAAAATTGATTTGGGATCAGAAGGGCTAATTTTCCTCTTTATCATTGCCATTCACCATTTCCCCAGGGCTGGAGTAAGGATGGAATCACCATCCCTGGAACTGATCAGAAGGCATGTGCATATGGAATTTGGGGATATGGTTTAGTGGTGAGCACTGTGGTGCTGGATTAATAACTGCACTCTGATTTCAGAGGCCTTTTCTACCCTTAAGGATTCTATGAGGGTGAGGCAGGAGCCAGGAATAAGTGTCAAACTACTGCTTTGCTGGATGGCAGAGAAAGAAATCATGACCTGACAATCCTAAAACTGAAATATCTGGAAGTCTTGCTGAAGGACTGGCTCCAGCATTGTGTTTTCCTTTAGGCCAAATTCTCTACCAAGGCAGTAATTTTAATGGCTTAAGATTTTCCTCTTACCTACCTCAGGCAAAACAGGTTGGCTTTTTTTCTTGAAAGGGAAAAAATAAGCAGTCCTAAACCCCATCTGAAGCTGTAGCATAGGCAAAAATCCTGAAATTACTTTAAAAAAAAGAAATAATCTGACATGAATGTGCTAGATTCAAACCTAGTCTCATTTTAAGTATCACTTCTTCATTGTTTATAGTAGGTGTCTGTGCCCCAGAGGTGGAATTAACCAGCAAATCCCAATTTTCCAATTGTGCTGCAGTATATATTAACATAATGTTGATTTTCCTATTATCGTATGCATAGAACAATTTTCTTTATTGGACATCACTAGTCAGGCTTGAGTGATGTAGAGTGACTTCCAGGTCTCTGTTTCAAGCCATGTTCCTCTCTGGAAAGTTTTGTGATGTGCTCCTAAAATGAACTGGAGATTGTGGCCCACAGAGTTATTAAGGCTTTTCTCTCATTTATATAAAAGATGAGATTCTCTCTTATTTTTTTGTTCAGCGTCGCCACTGATATTCAATCTTTGCTGAGATAATCACTTGACATTTCACAAAATATCACAGTATTCTTCCTTACAAAATAAGCCTTGCTCATGCCTTAGGTAAAGGAAATGGATGTACTAGACCAGTGTCACTGGAAGATGAAAACCTTCAGCCCATGAACCTTTTTGGGAGGCAACCCCAACTCCTTCTAATCTTATTGACATGACTCCTGATCTTATTGACTGAACTTTCACCACTGATGACTGAATTAATTTCAAGGCCACTGGTTTACACAGGCACATATAGGAATATTTTAGATGTTGACATGAAAAAGCTTTAGGTGAGGTCGAGTGGGACACAAAGGGAGCAGGCAGAGAGAGCTCCTGTCTTATCAAAGAACCAGTCTGGGTTGAAATGGATCTTCAAGACCACCTCATTCCAATCCCCTTGCCATGGTCTAGGACACATTCCATTAGACCAGGTTGCTCAGAGCACCATCCATCCTGACCTTGAACATTTCCAGGGATAGGGGAACCCACGACTTCTCTCAGCAACTCATGCCTGTGCCTCACCCCTGCACAATAAGGGATTCCTTTCTAATACCCAAACCAAAACTACTCTCTTTCAGTTTGGAGCCATCTTGTCTCTACCCCTACCTTGGCTGTCCTGTGTGTTTCGATTTTCACTCTGTGTTGGGCTGCTGCTCACACTTAAGAAGTAAGTGTGTTTTGACACTGGGGAGACAATTCCATAGAAGAGCCTGAGCGTGATTTCTGCTGTCACTGAACCTGAAGGCAGTGCTCTGCATGAGGGTGAGTGAACTTGGGATGAGGGCATTCCACATGCTCAATGCACTTTCAATATCACACAGGTCAGGAAAGGCTAAGAGGTGTGGAAGAGACCAGAGAGGGAGTGAAGTGTAATCACAGGGAGAAAGAGGGGAAAGAAACAGCAGCAAAAAGATCAGCAGTGAAAAAAGCTGCATCCACTGATGCCTAACATTGCTATGACACAGAGCACTGCTCCTGTATTTTGTATAATGCATACCTTTTTTTGCTTTGTATGCTTCTATTTGTATTTCACAAGGCCTTTCATTCACCCTCTCTGCACCCAAATAATAAAAATAAAGAATCAGAAGGCAAGCCCCACTGGGACTCCAAGCTTAGACACTTCTGATGGCAGCATAAAGAGACCAGCATCATCGTGGTCTCTTGACCTGCATGGGAAGCACTGCCACTGCGCTGAGGCAGCATAGAAAAAGAGATTAAATGCTTTCCCTTGAAACAGCTGTGAAATAATGCAGACTCTGCTGTGTGCTAAGTGTACAGCTACTGCTGCTCTGGCAAACACTTGGAGTGCTTTTCCCCCACACATTGCTTCAAGAAATAAAAAATCCGAGAAAACACTTGAAATAGAGCTGAAGTCGATTTTTTTCTGCCTTTTCAGTTTTGATGCTAGATATGTGTTTGACATCTCCCTTGACTACATCTGTGTTCCTCTAATTCATTATTTTCACCCAGATTTTAAACTAGGTGAATATTATTAATTAAGTGGATATGGCAGCAGCTTCTGAACTGATGCCCTGCTTGTATTACATCTGGGAAATGGGATTGTATCAGCCTTCAAAAAATATAAATAGTGTGTGAGATTTGTAAATTATGAATTATCCTTGCCTACTAAATTAACAACAGATAAATGAAGTACCCTTTTCAGCATATTCATCCAAAACTCAAAAAAACCCCCAACCAAACAAACAACAAAACTATTAATCATGCCATTAGCTGCAGGATTTTTGAAACAAAGCTGCACTTTCTGGATGTTTGATATTTCTGTACATCATGCTACTTGTAAGCTGTCTGTCATTTTGGGTCATGCTCTCCCCAGACTGGAATCTCCCCTGCCCTCTCTGCTTATTCTCCACAGAATGGTCATTACTTTAGGAGGGTGAGATATCAATTTAAAAAAATTTTAAGTTAATATTTCCAGCAGAAACAGGTAAAGACAATAATTGTATCTCATTAGCTCATTAGATAATTACCACAGAACTGGGAATAAACATGTTTGTCACCCATTTCCCCACTTTATACTGAAATCTCAACCACTATCATTGAATGCTAGAGACTACAGTGTACCTCCTCTCTTTGGCTGAACTTTTCCTAGCAGTTTCTAAAAATACTATGAAAGCTACACCAAAAATGGATATGCCTTGAAATATGGAGCATAGTAGCAAATGTGAAGTTTCTTATTAAAAAATATTTCCAGACTTTTTGTGAACTTATTTAGGGTATGGACTTTCAGGTGCCAAATCAAACACTAAATATAAATATTTATTAAACATTGTGATGATTCTGTAAGGTTTAACAAATACCAATACCTGACATAAACAATCATTTTTTAATTACATCATGTTGCTTATTTCAGTTCCAAAAAAAGAAAAGAATAATGGGTTCTCACAGAGGCACACGAAATTTATGCATTTTCAGATCCTGAGCTGCTGGTTAGGGCAGGTTCCCAATAAAGGGGATTTGTGGGGTGACAGCATCCCCAGCCACAACGTACAGTGGTAAAGACCGATGAAAGAAATTCTTTGTTCAAGCCAGTTCTTAAAAGTAATGGTTATAAAAAATGCAATCTTACTTCTTTACATTATTAAGTGGTCCCTCCAAGCAGTGAGATGAAGCTGTAATTTTTGCTAATTAAGATATCATTATTACCCTATGTATACTGCTCAAAGGAGCTTGAGAATGTTAAGGTCTCTGAAGAGAATCCCCTACTGCTTCTGCCTACTCACTTTTTATATCTGCCTACACACCTTTTATATCACCAGTAAACACCCAGGATTCATTCAGTCCTAGTGAGCAGCAGGCTTACACTGACTGTCCAATTTTTATAGTTAGGTGAATATTTGGGTAATAGAGTTTGTCTGAAGCCAAATTAGAAATCAAATAAATGATAATATGACATGAAGTAATTTTCAGTGTCTGATAGCTTAATAGTAAGGACCCACTTTAATGCTATGCCAACTCCATAATCCCGAAAATTGAATACATTGAAATGCATACCTCTTCTATTATATTTAGTTACTAACTTGCTAGTATTATTCATCTGTTCAGTATTTTCCTAAAATCCTCTGCTTGGAACATGATACTATTTTATGATTGAAAAAGCAGCAAAAATAAAATGAGCAGCTGTTAACCTCAGCAATCACAGACCACATGCAACTATAAATGCATAAAGCACTCATTTTTCAAAAACTGCATTTTTTTTCCCTCTCCATTTGTTGAAATCCAAGTTTGGATACACCAACATGTTGCCAATTAATCTAACACACACAGCAGAATGATCACTTAGCTCTAAGCAAATTGTTCATATTGCACATTACATCCCTGTTCATGTTTATTTTACAGCTTTACATTTGGACATAGCCAATAACCTCCTTGTTAGTGTTAACTGCTCTGGTATTTATAAATCCAGATCAAGCAGGATGGACTGCAGTCAGGATCCACAGAATCATTGACACACCACCAGGCTTCACACTTCTACTATCAAATCCCTGCCAAAAATGTTACTTCCAAATGTCGATTATTGAAGGATTATCCATTGTCAGAGTCACTCCCATGTAAGTAATTCTGAAATAACTACTTGCCTCTCATTTTAAAGACTGATTAAAAAAAAATTGCTGATGAGAAACTGAAATATAGTGTGGAATATCTGTCCACAAAAGAGAAGGGGGAGGCAGATCTGTCAGGATAGCAGCTGGAAGAAAGGGGCTGGCCTTGCTCTGCATAAGAGGGTAAATGTAAACTGGGAGAGGAGAAAACCAGCTTAGACAGGCTGGTGTCATTAAAACTGGATGAAAAACATGAGGCTGGAGGACAAGACTAGGATTCCATCTGGGCATGAAGACCATGAAGAGAGTCGGGAGCCTCACTAGCAAAGACTTGGCTTCATTAGGCACCAGTAAAAACAACAGGACAGGAATCATCAGGGGACATCAAGCATGATCAGGTTAGGGAACTGGGCAGTTTCTCCTACAGGGTGCCTGGAGGAGGAGTCATGGTGGCATCTTGCCATGCTGTCTTCCAAAAAACATCCCGGGGAGGCTCTGTGGTGCCTCTCAGGGACAGCAACTTCTGCCACCAGCTCCTCTCTCAGCCAAGGACAGAGGGCCCTGATAAGTAACAAAAGACATGAAGTGGATGCCTCATCTCAGTTTCTTTAAAATCATAGGCAGCTGCAATTCAAGAGCCACACAAAAGTTCAGAAAAGCTGTCACCGCTAAGAAGTTAAGAAATAAATGAAATAAATGGCTCGTAAAACCTCCCTCCTTCATATACAAATGCTGTGGCAACACAGAACACCATCCACACAAGGCAACAGGACTCATATTGAATATGCTTTTCATATTGGAAAAACACTTTCAAAATTACCATTTCTTAATTTTTGACTGTTTTGCAACCAGAAAAAAATTGCTTCTTTAAACACTTAGTGCCATTTTTATGTTCTTTACTAGAGGTCTTCTGAATGCCATAAATACAGTGGGGCACATGCAATATCACATTCTTTGTACCTACTCTCAGAGGATCAGTATTGAAATTGAATCTCCTCAAGATCATCAACCTTTTAGTTCAATGTATGTAATCTTTTCTAATATGAACTTACATGTAGGCTTTGTAACACAAAATTCCTTCAGGCACACACTAATGCTTTTTCCTCCTGGGTTAAATGGTTGGAATGAGCTGCTTTGAAAGCTGTCACCACGACATAAAACACTCTGCCTCTTCCTTCACTGTCAGTGGGCAATATTATTTCATAAGCAATCCAGTTCTGGGCTGATGTTGCCCACAGTTCAAGAAAAAAAAAAAGCTACAAAGCTAAAAGGCAATCTTTTCAAAACATACATTTTAAGCACCCTAAAAGGTCTAATCATATGTACAATGTCACATAAAAATAAATGGGAATATTTCCCCACTACAAATTAAGTAGCTGGTGGAAGCAGAGGAGAAACAGTGGCAGAACAGTTATGACATCTTGGTAGAGATGCAGAGGGTTTTTCCAGACTCTTAGCAAAAATTCCCCCTATTGGCACAGCTGTAATGGGCACACATGTCCATGGCCTCACAGAAGTTGTAGCTTAACCCTGTCAGATTATCTAATGGCACCCCAGGGGCTTTGACCTTAATCATCAATGCATTCAGGGACCATTTATATTTCAGGTGGCACTCATCCTCAAATAAGAAAAATAATTTTATGCCAATTCAGTGCTTCTCTGAAAGTAATTGCTTTGTAGGTTTGCCCCACATTTTGTGAAAAAGATTCTCCTGAGAGAGGAGTCAACCCAAACCAGCCATGGACCACTCCATCACCTTTGGGGAGGAACTGCTCACCACCTCCTGGTATCATTCTTTGTTTTCTGGACTCCCAAACCAGATAAGAGCAGCCCTGGTACTTTAGAGCATTACCTTTTTCCCAGTACACTATTAAAATGATGAGGCTATGGCATACAGAGGCATCTGAAGGAAAGTTATGATCAGTGAATTTTCAGTTATCGTCAGCGAATTTTCGAAAATAAAGTCTTTTTCCCCAGAGAAAAGGAAAAAAGGAAGAATATAAACACAACCAAATAATACATATTACCATTCATTTTCCAGCCTTAACAATTCTATGATTCTATACTTTCTCAGTGACTTCTACAGATGGATCTTTAACCAGAGCATCTGAAATGGCAAATCACAACTGGACTTTGAGAGTTCTCTCCCTTAATCACAATATACCTATCTTTGACCCCTTGCTTATCAATATAAAATCTTCCTCCTTGCAACTGCATAGAAATAACTTCAAAAGCCAGTAATATCCTGATCCTGCCTTACTCAAATGTCTGTTGCAATTGAAAGGAGAGTCAGGAGTAGATGAAAACCTATTTTCACTAATGCAATAACAATAATTCCATAAACATATTAACAATTTCCTGCCTCACTCTTAATTTTATTTTCTCTCCATTAGATTCATTTAGGAAGATAATGATACCATTTTTTATTCTGTCTAATCTTTGTTAAGCATCCAGGCCAGGAGCAAGACAAATGAGATTGTTGGCATTTAGACAAAAAGGCAGATACTGTGGGATATAATTTAGTTATAACAAATTATTAGGCAGGTATGTACCTATAATTGGTACTTAGTTCTGCAGGTTTATTACAAATATGGTACACATTTAATGGGTCCCACAATGTGCTTCCTTCAAGCTATTAATTAAAAGAGTAAATACTACTAAGGCAGCTTCAACAGGATTCAGTGAATATTCTCAATGATGAAAACTTGCAGAAGCCAGTGCTGCATGAGAGATGGACCAATATGCTCAGTGTAATTTATGGGTTTTTTTGGTTTGTTTATTTCTTTTTGATTGGTATTTGTTTTGTTGGGTTTTGTTTGTTTGTTTGTTTTAACTTTATGACTTCAAATTAAATTTATCTCTAATTTAATTTGTAGAAAGTGGAGGCAAACCATTAATCCAGCAGGATTTCAAATAAACCCTAATTACGTACAAGTGCAAATGAATCAACAGGGCTTGGACATGCAATTAGATAGCTAATTATTAATAAAAAAAAGATGACTCCAGATTGCTATACACACTGTCAGGTCCTGCATTCACAAAATATAGTATCATCTTTAGTGGCCAGGGTAGAAGCTTCTTCTATTTTTCTTGAGATACAAGTGATGGATGGAGTCACTAAGGGGATTGATAAGAGCCTGCCACAGTGGGAGGTGTTGATCTCATGCTTTCCTGGCAGGAGCTTACGAGAGAAATGGCAGGACTGGGAGGTTGGTTAGAAACATCCTTAAGTTGTGGCTTTCTCCTGGGTGCTGAGAGCTGAACCTGGGCTCCCATGGGAGCAACAAAGAGATCATAAGAACTGGGCAAGAAGAACATTTACCTATTCCACCATTTCAGTATTCTCTTAGCTGAGGGATTTTGAATGAGGGGTTCCACTAAAATGAATGTATTTTTATACTTCTGCTTGTCTGCAAAGAAACTTCTCCATGCAATCTTTCCTGTATAAGTCATATTCAAGACTTTCCATAATCCTTTGAAAGCCTGATGTCTCTTACAAAACACATAGCCCAACACAGACGCACCACTCCAACAACCACCCAACAGGAGCAGAGCTGGGAGAAAGGGAAACCAGAGTGCTCCAGTAAAAATTTCCATCCCTAGGCTGCTAAAGGAGCATAGAACTCACACAAAGAAAATAAAGAAGAAACCTTCTCTGCACAAGCCACCAATCAGTAGAATCTGATTACACTAAGATCATGATAAAAACAGATTTGCCCAAGAAAAGACCTGGAAGAAGCAGGAATTTGCTAATGATATACCTCACTCGCTTCTCACTCGCTGATGTAAAGGAGATCTTAATCCTCCAAGAAAAATCACCAGAGTTTAATAAAAAGCTGTGTTTGTATGTTTTTAAAGCATTTTCCTGTTGATAATGTCTCCATGTTTCCAGATACTTTGGAGACTTTATATATCATGGCTCTGGTAGCAATTAAGAGAATGCAACACGAATCCATCTGACATAAGTAATCTTTATGTACCAGGATTTTACCATGTACTATTTCCAGCTGCGTTCTTTTTGAAAGGCTATTACTGCTTACAGAAATGCAAAACAAATCTGTCATTTACCTTTTTTTCCCACGGTAACAAACACACAAAAATAATAAAAAGACTGAAAGTATTTTACAGCACTCCGAATTCCCTTTGCCTAAAAGGAGCTAAAACAGTTTTCCAGAACAGCCCATGAATCAAACATCATATGAAATGCAGATGGCAGCACTGCTCAGCATGCATTCATCTGTGCCAGCCAAGCTCCCTGCTGGACCACTCCATTCAATGGTGTGAGATTGACTCAGCTGGAGGATCCAGCTCATTCCTAGAGCTGCACATTAAAAATGGCAATAACAGTAAAAAGCACGAGCAGAGATGGGGTAGGAGAAGACAGGAGCCTTGGTTTAAGAGTAAACTTAGCCTAGCAATCTCAGGCAGCCATGGCATGATTGGATTTGTCCTAAGTACTTTTAGATCCCATATGACCAGTGTGAGTGCACTCAGCAGAGAGAAAGGCTAATGCTCTTACATGGCCTAGGTGGCACTCCATGTGCCTGACTCTCCTTCTGCCCTCTGGGATGTTTTTAAAAAGCACTCTCTGGATTTTCATTGCCATATATAACCCCTCATAACTCACCTGCCTTTTAAAGGTTGTGCTTTGAAGCAGCTAGCTACTCAAAACAAATAATATCCTACTATGTGAGCAGCCCTGATGCAAGCAACCACATCTAAGGTGAAGTGACCCCAGGGATGAAAGGATGGAAGCACTTCCTCTTTAAGCAGCACTTCCTTTTTTTTTTTTTTCCAGGTATGCAGCACCATGGTTACCCTAACTACCACCTGAGATACTTTTCCTCTCAACAGCTCCTTCTGTTTCCCCTTTTTTTCTCACTCATATACTGCCACATTATTTCTGTTTTCGCAAAGCTTAACGTGGCTGTAAGACTAACTTCTGTTCTTTTTCCAATATTCTGGGGACTCATGATTTTTCATTTTTCAACAAAGGAACAAAGTCAAGCCATACCAATTGCAGACATCAAAAATATTGACTAGGAAAATTCTTATAGTCAGGAGCCAACAGGAAAAATTCCTGAAGTTGCTTAAATGTTATACAGACTAGATATACACACTGTATACCCAGTGTCCTATTCCTGCTGATATCTTTGATTATTTAGGCAACAGTCTGTGTCAAAATCCATTTCAATAATACCCTAACTGGCACAGCAGCCTCCTCTCATTTAGTAGATTCAATCACTACTTGCTGATGGAAGGCAGAAATCACAGCTAAAAGATGCCATTTACAGTACATTTCTCCCATGACTGTAATATTTTTATCACTTACAATCTTTTGGACAAGATTCCATATCTTGCTCAATGAAAAGGGAAAACAAACATGAGGCAGCACCAACAGCTTTGTCACATCTTTACTGAACTCATTAATCAATATTTGTACTGTTAGTGAACCAAAAACTAGGCTGGACAGCAAAAACTCCAGAACAATGCCTGCAGCCTTGGGCCTTTTTTTCTCTCCAACACAAATAATATGCTTGTATTTCATATTGCTAGAAGTCACATCCATTATTCAATTATTCAAAATACTTCAGCATAATTCATATTTTAAGAGCTCAGAGTAAAACCAGGTTAATTGGTTTGTGTCAGATTATAAATCTAATCTGGGTACTCAAAGCACTCAGGTCAGATTAGCAGTACTTCATTATTTTCTCAGAAAAAATCCATTACATTGAAAAGTCCTGATTGTGTACAGTTGAAAAGTGTGGGAAAACTGTCATTAAATGAATGAAAACACTTTCAAATAGTAAGACCCATCCAATCTTTGTTGAATGAGGAAAGAAATACATATAATCAAAAGTAATATAATTGTTTTACACATCTCTTTTCCCACCAAACAAAAAAAAACAAACAACCTAAAAATATCTGGGAAACACTCGTTTATAACAGAAAACATCCATTTTCAGAGTTCTTTGGGGTTATATAAATTTCTGGCTGGGTAAGTAGATTATCTGAACTAATTTTCTTTCCCTGCACATTCTGTATGCTGAATCGAGGAGGAAGGAGAGGTGGTAGGTTTTTGCAGCAAGAAACATTTGATGGAGGAATTCTCTCTGGTGTGTTTATCTGATGTGTTATTGACAACATTAGCTAATGACTATTCATTATATCAAGTGAACACCTTTACAGCTTGCTCCCCAGTCTGCTGAAAACAGCAACAACAGAGCTCTGCATGCAGGATACCCCGTGGCAGGATGTCCCTGCCCCCCAGTCCCCCAGACAGCTGGTGCATATGGGTGAGATAACCCAGGGAAAAATGCCCAACAATGGGGTTACCTCTGGCACCAAGAGAGCGAGACCCCAGCTAAGAATAAATAAATATCTTTGAATAAATATCTTTGTCTGGAGAGTGAGATGTAGAGAGAGATAAAAATGAGATTTCGGTGACTGAAATACACTGCTTTGCACTATAAAAGAAGTTACATGCATTTTCACAGAGACAGAAGCCTTCTACATGCTCCCTGGAAATATGCAGGACTTCTCCCACGAAGTTTGGCCACATCTCTGTGGATACTCTTCTGGAAATTCAGAGAAAGGACCATATGTATGCCCCACCAGAAACTGGATGGTAAAATACATTGAACCCTAATCTATACCATTTCTTCACCAGCTGTCAAAATATACGTACCTCACTCTGCACTGAATTGTTTATCTATTAGTTGTGTTTCCTTTGTTTACACTGTGTACTGAGTAATCTGTTAAAGTCTTATGTCTGTTTTCCTTGGTCTATTCAATAAATAATTCATGTTGTAATAGACCTAATTGGCCATTACTAAGAACCTGAAAAGCGACAGTGGATTTTGAGCCTCAAAAAAGTTACTGTCCACTGCCAGAGGCCTGGGCAGAGACAGGGACCTGCCCAAACACTCCCCTCTCCATTCATAATGTACCCTTTCTGGAAAACCCCAAATAATCTTGTTTTCCCAGACAGTCTCCTCCTTTCACATGGGGAAAGGCCCTGCTGTTAAAAGGTGTTAAACACTTTATCAGCCAATAAAATTTCATCTGTAAGCTCAAACCTGAGAACTTGTTTTGCAAAACTATTAAAACTCCATAATATTCAATCTGCAAAGATTGCTCCTCTTGTTACCATATTATACCTTAAATTTCCATGGCAAAAATGCAAACAATACATAAAGGGCATGGATTTAACAATATTTAATAAATATTTTATTAAAATTTAATAATTTAATAAATAAATACAATGGTCATACCTTCCAAGGATGCTACCTGGCAGTAAAATGCAGAGCTGGATGCTGCTTTTCATTGAGCGTGCACACTGCCTGGAGTTTGTTTCCTTCAACCTCCCCTTCCCAACTTCATCTCAGCTCTGCTTTGCCCTTTTTGCAGCTGATTTCTTGCTCACCTATTACACTGCCTATGTCCTCTGCACTAAGGTTGTAGAAGCCACAAAAGAGATGTTTTAAAGAAATTGTCTTCAACTTTTTCTTGCAAGGATGAGAACTGCCTATTCACTCTGCATAAAGACTGAGTCTGTCTTTGAGGAACTGGAAAGACTGAAATTTCACAAGAAAATATCAGATTCTCATTATTGCTACAAACCTTATTCAAACTCAGATTTAGATAAGCAATTAAACTACAAATAGCAATTATTGTCATCAGCTTTTCTACTCATACCTAAGGCAAAACTTGTTGCATCGCTGATGATCCTCAGTATCCTCATCTCTTAACCTGACTTTCAATGACTAAACTTATTTGTTCACATCATCAGAAGTCTCAGGGAATATAATTTATTACACTTTCATCAACTGTACCTGACTTTCTATCATCTTCATAGACCAGGTAAAACAATTAATAAGTTCACATCAAAGGCTGATGGTCATGAAGGAACAGCCATTTCCAAACAGAATTCCCCATCATCACTTACATTGTTGATTTCCATAAATGAAAACAAGACCAAATGCTTGAGGTACAGCCACTCTTGCAGAAAGGAAACAAAAGGAGGATCTTGTCACCCTTGCATTTTGGTAGTACCTGATGGAAGCAGACAAGCACCCAGGAACAGCCAACTCTACACCCTGTGTTTGCTGTAAGTAAATAATTGGCCAAAATCAATAAGTGCATCTGTAGGGATTCTGTAATTTACCCTGCTGCAAGACTGAGAGTACAGGGCAACTGGTTATCTACAAAGGGTATGATTACCCAGCATGGAAAGGAATTTCATGACCTTGCAATACCACCTATTTGATAACCACTTGCTCTGTGTGTTCAACAAACAGTACAGGGCTGCATACCACACCATGGAGTTAATAAGCAGTTTCTCCAGGAAATCTCCTCCAAAGCAGCAAGTGACTACACATTTCTATGCATACAGTTGACCTCTACATAACAGGAAATTCTCAGGTGGCATCCAAAAATGATGGACCCATCTGTAAAATCATTCTTTCATCAATTTAAATGTTTGACAGCATCCAGCAGATATAACTTCCACCTAAGCAGAGATATAGTAACTTGCCCCCTTTTCAGCAATCTGAAATTTGAAGGTGAACACAGATTAATTATCTCTTCTCTTAAGCCATTGCCATTTTTAAGCTAGAGCTTCAGCTATCTAGCAGAGAACGTGCCTATAAAGTAAGGATTAAACAAACTCAGAATTGAGTAGATGCTTTATTTGAGATCAAAAGATAGGCAGGTGTCAAAATTCATCTTTGATAACACACCATCCATCAGCTTTGATTCCCCTCCTAAAGTACACATTTTTCTTTTCTGTGCTACAGTAATGACTTTTCACACAACATACAAGGCCACACTTTATATTCTCCTATAAAGGTGATTTTCATTCTTGTTTCTAAACTTGTAATCCAAGCTTAACTCAAGCTTTGCATTTTTGATAAAGTAAATAATATAAAAATATAACTGGCAAAAATGCATTATTTCCTATTTAGACTCCCCAGTGATTACTAGCAAAAGTCTCTGTATACCCCATTAAGAAGCATTATGCTTCCATATACAAACTTTCTTCCTAATGGCTTGTTCTTTCAGAATAAGATTACCTCATTAGCATGGTGGAATGAGTTTGGGTAGATGAATGGTACCTATACTGTCAGTAAAGATGAAATGCTATTACATACATACTTCTCTAGGGAGATTCAAGTAAGATTTAAATCAATTCATGGCATAGTTTTTATTATATAAGAAGGGAAAGAAAACTGGTACATCTGGTGTGAGCTGACCTTCCCTCAGGACACAAAACTATTGATCCTGTTTTCTCCAGCATCTGCTAGATGTCACGGTAAATGCAATTAAATATGTGGTATGCTGTAATTCTCATTTGTCATGCTTTCCTGCAGGTAGAAAGAACCTTTCAAAATCCTAATATTTTACCCTTATACTATGTGAGCCCACTGTCAAGTAACAACAGCTGGACCTTACTAATCAGGACATAAGTTCACTTTACATTCCCTTCTGAACTCAGACCTGTGATGTTTCTCTAATGAACAGCTGACGAATTCCTCTTTTCTTCATCATCTGATTTCCTCATGCTGTATAGGGCACCATCTACTACATATATAACATCACAACAGTGCAATTTAAATAAACAAAGCACTTTAACACAGACAAGTGGCTGCTATTAACATGTTGGAGGAATACCTAGATTCACTAATATTTCATATGGTGCCTTTCTGGATAGAGACTTGGTATCACAGATCCAACTGATTTTAAATGCAAACTTTGCTTCACTAACCAATTCAATGATGTGTGCATTATGCAGATAACAGCTGGTCTTTTATCTGTGTTCCAAACAGAGATCATGCACCAGATAACTTCATTATTAGCCAAAAATATCACACTGAGCTTTCTATCTTTTTTGCACAGATGAAAGACTGAGACCTGTGCTATATATCCATGGCATTCAGAGACCATAACTTCCACTCATTCACGTATCTCGCTAGCTCACTTCTTAATTTTTGGCAGCCATACAGTCCTGAATGGACTGAAAATCAGCATATACTTTTCCTGTGCCAGCCACTTCATCACAAATTAATATGAAAAGTTTTTATTAAAATATCTGTGTTTGTGTTTTTTGGTTTTTTGGTGTTTTTTTTGAGTTTTGGGGGTTTTTGGAGTTCTGGGGTGTTTTCTTGACAATTTTGAAGTCATTCACGTAACAATAGAAAACCAAGTCAACAGGAGGAAGCTTTAGAAGAATCAGAGTCTGGTCTGTTTCTGAAAGAGTTATTAGTCATTGTGAAGAACTAGCGCTCAGAAAAATGTTTCAAATTTAAAAAGTAAGTTTTTTGGTCTATGTAACACACATATCACTTGCATGAAGGTTTTAGTAATGTATTCATCAATTTATGACTGCAGTAATTACAAAGCAATTGCTTTTACAGGTGACTTGCTTAAGATTTTGACTAGAAACATGCCAAATAACTCCTCCTCAAAGTCCCCAGCCTCAGAAACTTCTTTACAGAAGGTCTGTTCTTTGGTACCACCATGTGCCACAGCATTATAAGACAAAAAACAAACTCCACACTGCTAAACCAAAGCAACCCAGCTCTGAAATTTCATCAGGAGCCTCAATCTGCATTTCTGTGAGCACTGGAATAAAGGTGGAAAAGCCTGGCCACATAGGTGGCATAAGAAACCTTCAAAACCACACTGACTTGCTCTAGGTCAACCTTCAAGCAAAACACTGGAACTCTTTCATAGCAAGAGCTGTTATTCACAACAGCTTTGCTCAACTTTAGGATGAACTTTCAGAGAGATTTACCTATAGAGAAAAATTTACATATTTACCTATAGAGAAAAAAAGAGCCAGACTTCAACATAAAAATTCCAATTCACAGACATGCTGGATTTTAAGATGCACCTTTCCTCCACATTTTAATAGGACCTCAGATTGATTTAAATCTCAGACAGACTGCTGAATGTCTGCACATGAAGTACAGCACCACACAGTAGGAATAAAGCTCTGACATTGAGCTATCTGTAGTGTAAAAATTCTCAGATTTTGCAGGTTTATACTAAATCTTCAGCCTAAATAACTTTGTTCATCAGAGCTACAGAGAGACTAATATGGCCTTAGAGCTCTGGAGCCAACTTAATTGGCTACCACAATCTATGCTGACTAGTTAAATGGTTTTTGGTAGATCTTTTTCTTTTCCCAAGCCTTGCAGATGCTCAGACCACCATAGGAACCTGAGCAGAATGACTGCTTCTGTCAATCCAAAGTGCAGAAAGCCACTGCATTTCTTTTGGTGGAGATGAAAATCAGAACTCATCATTATTAGGAAGAAATTCTTCAGTATGAAGGTGGTGAGACACTGGCACAGGTTTCCCAGTGAAGCTGTGGATGCCTCATCCCTGGAAGTGTTCATGGCCAGGTTGGACAGGGCTTTGAGTAACCTGGTCTAGTGGAAGGTGTCCCCACATGTGGCAGAAGGGCTGGAACCAACTGAGCTTTAAGATCCTTTCCAACCCAAACCATTCTATGATTGGATTTGAGAAAATGTCTCCATCAACTGAATTAAGACTTATCCCATTTTCCACTACTTTTGGGACAAAGACACAAAAGAAGTCAGGTGAAATGACTCCTTTTGGAGAAGGGTTGCAAGTAAGTCCTTGTGGTGCAGGGGCAGCTGATTTTATCCATCCAAGGAGATCAATGCAATTACTATAACTCTAATATATGTGCTAGAACTAATTGTCTCATATAAGGGGCCATCCTTCCATCTTCTCTCCTTTTGTAGCAAATGTTGGAGAATTTGGGACATTTTGAGAATACATTGGAGCAACTGCTTGCTAGTCACACAGGTTCTGAGATGCAAATTGAACATGATGAATGAGTAGCCCCTAACCCAAGAAAGCTCTTAAATGTGTTCTTTACTCCCCAGTAGCAATCCAAGTAGTTCATTTTCAGTGAGCTAACACTTCACTAGAAACCACATCTATTTCAAAGTGTTCAAAAATACTGAAAGTGCCTTCATGGATCTGTATTTCGCTTTGCAAGGGGTTGGGGAGTTTTTTCCTTTGCTGACTGCACAGCTGAGAAGGAGGAAAACCTCTTGACTGAATATGATGGCCAGCAACTTTGCATGTAGAAAAACACAACGTGCTCTCTGCTGCTCAAAATGAGTTTTCAAAAGAAGTGAAAAGACTGGAAAAAGATGGTTTGGTATGAAACATTAAGGTTTTATTCTCAGTCACCAAGCTGAGTCTTTGACAGAAGAGGGAAAGGGTAGACTAGCAGCTCCCAAAGTGAGAAACTCCTCAGGAGAGCTAACTTTCTGTTTAAGTACAAAACCAGACTTGGCTGTAATCTCTGGGGATCCTGATCAAAGCAGGTCATCTGCCTTTGCCAAACAGACCATCTGATCTCCATTTTATATCAACAATAGATGAACTGACAAACCAGCCACAAGTCTAACATAATAAAGGCCAAAAGCTGTCAGCCTACAATAAACTTACCTTGAGGCTACAAGAATATCATCTTTGACTGTTTTCTGGCATTACTTGATCTGTCTCACCCAATTAATACTAACATACTACCCAGCTAATGCAAGGACTTCAAGGATTTGTTGCCCATCATCATGATGATGGCGATGAAGCATCCAGCACAAAATAAGAATTGTAAGGTGGTTTTGTTCTGGTTTCAAAAATATATTCAGTGAAGTGGAATTCCAGTATTATGTTGCAATACACTTTTATTAGGTGGAGGCTTATGAATTCTTCTCCAGAATCCTGTGGCTCAAAGCTTCTTAAAAATGTTATTAAAAAAAAAAATCAAAAACTCACCTGCCATTCAACATCTTTTTTAGGAAAATCAGTTTCAGGTACACACACACACATATGTATGTATACATAAAAGAATATACCTATAAGAATGCATTCAATATGTATTCAAATAGTTCATAATTACCAGTACTTCTATCAGCACTGATGCAAGTAAAACATTCTAAACAGATTCTTTCTGGAAAGAGAAAGATCTTTTTTCCTTCTGTATGAGAGAATGTGAGATTTTCAAACTTCTTCAGAAATATGCATGCTAGACTGGTATAAAGGTTCATTTACCTTGATGAAAACCAGGATAGGGAAATTTAAGCAGAGCCTCCATAGACTTCCAGGGCTAAATAGCTCCTCTAAAGCTTTTATCTAGACTGAACTCCCATTGGGAGTGTCAACATACCTTGATCTCTTTGTACTCCATTCCCCATCTATAAAATGAGGATTAGTCTATGCCAAAAAGGTGCTCTGCAATATATTAGAGTGTGTCAGGTTCTCCAATCACATGAACCATAAATTCCCGAGTACCACTGCAAATAAGCTCGCTTGAGTCCCATGCAAAAAAGGCTTGGGCTTTAATTCAGTATTGTATTTTAACATCTCTTTTTGAAACACAAAATCTTCTCCTCTGCAGAATCTGAACAAAAATAATCTCCTGAACTAGCTGCAATCTCAGCATAGTAATTACTCTATTTTTTTAATACACTGATTTTAAAAAGCACACTTACTGAGAAAGGAAATATGTGATTCCCTGCATTTGGCAGTATCATGAACTAAAAAAACAGTGGTAAGATGTAAATGTGGTAAATGCATTTTAAAGCCAGAAAACAACATATTCCAAAGAAGTTCATATTATTATTTTGCATATCTTTAGACACTGGATCTAAAGATCTGTCATAAATGTTCTTAACTGCCAGTTAACCTTGGATTTAAACAGGCAGCCCATGCCTGACATTTAATTAGTAACCCAATTAAATCTTTTGCTGTTCTCAGCTTATTTCATCATTTAGAAGCAACAGAAAGAAATCAAGACAGACTTCCATGAGGAAGAATTTACAAGTGTCTTTATTAGCTGTTAGAACAGTCATTCTGGCAGTGTAATGAGATAAGGACTTGGACCATTTCCTTAATATTGAGATGTTTGTCTTAGATCCTTAAAACCATTCCCAGGGATTCTTTCAGTAGTTTTATGGGAATGACGCGATTGTGAAAAAGAGAAGTATTAACGTTTTATGTACTGGGTGTAATACCACTACAATATTAACACATGGTTCTCTGCCAAGGTAGGATAGAAAGATGTCCATGGGGACAATGGGCTGTAGTGAATGGATAGTGAGAACTAAAGCAATGATCTGTAGAATTTTGTATCTTCTCTTAGTTGAATTTTACCCACCCTACAATGATTTCACCATTAGCTACTTAAACGTTGTGAAGTTGTTAAGGCACATGGTCATGGTGGTTTCATTATGTTTATTATGCAGTTAACCAGTGATCCTACACATCTGAAAAATCATTAAACTCCTTTCCCTCTTCCCATCCCAGGAGAGGCTGTTTTTTTTTTTTTTTTGTCCAGCTGTTCTCTTTTGAGGTAACTTTTCCACGGTGTTTTGGTTCTGGAAAGATGCTCCCATAGAAAAAAAAGGTTTCTGGAAGTTAGAACTTTTATGGAGAATTCATTAAGAAGGTGATGATGCAATCTCTAGCTGTCTGCCTGTCACCTGCTCTTCAGACAGTCTTGAGAATCACTCCATGCAAATGAGTGAAATGAAGCCTAATTCCATTAAATGTCTCCAATTGTTACTGTTTTGTACTATGCCTTTTTATCATCCTTTATAGGGATTCCATCAGGGCTGCCCCAAAATGCAAAAATCAGAGACCTCCAGGAACTGAAACCCCTCTGCATTTTTAGGTTAATGGGAGCAAACTGAAGTTCCCCAAGTCAACTCAGAAAATCCAGCAGGCTGCATCACCCAGTTTTACTCTTAGAGTGCACCAAATATGTTCACATGACAGTCAAAGCAGAGCAAGTAATACTCAGTTTTAAATCCCATCTTGAATTACTGCACACAATCATCCTGTGCTGACCAACCTGATTAAGGGAACTGAAATCAATAATCCTCTCTTGCTAGTATGGATCTGGGACTGATGTGTGCCTTCAGCAGGAAGGAAATCCAGGCAGGAAAACTTTGTACCCAGCACCACTAGATTCAGGTTTTATTTATGCCATTGTATTTATTTAGAAATCAAAAAGAATTTTCTTTTTTTTTTTTTTTTAATAACTTAATTATGGAATTGTTGAGGCAACAGCCTGAAATGTCATCAGTAAAAGTCTCTTCTAAGGGTGTCTTATTAGAAGATCTGTTTATAGATTTTTGGAAATTATTTATCATTCTTTAAATCAATTTGAAAGTGACTAGCACATAATTTTCTATTTGTACTGATTGCAAGTAAAGAGCAATATTAGGATGAGATGATTATAAATAAAGCTTGTTGAGCAGCATATTGACGTTATTTTATAAAGCTTAAGTTGTGCCAAGTTAATAATGGAACTTGGACCATGGGTAATGAAAGTGGTTTGATTAACCCTTGCTGTCCTAATAGCTGAAGACCTTTTCTATTTCATTAAAAAGTACTATGCCACACCAGTATTTATATAATTCTTTTATTGGTGGTCAAGGAATTAACAAACATCTGGAATATGCCTTTTAAAAGATCCTTAACACATTTAAGCTACTTTTATCTCGGAAGTGATTTGATATATCTGATCTACTGTGGTATGAAACTGGAGGGGCTGGCACATACAGTACCCAAGCAGTTTGAAGGGAAAAAAACATTTCCAGCTGTACCATACAACAGCTTCCAAATGACCCAGAGTACATTTAGTAAATGATCTTTTCATGAGAAAGAGACTATGCTGTATCACAAAATTGAAGGAGAGCCGATGATTCTACACTAAAACTAGGATTTTAAATTTATTATTGAGTATTTGACAACTGGATTTTCTGAATTATGAGCTCTGTCCTCCAATTACTGAACTAACTCCTTTTCCTTTCTGTATCTCGAGCAGTAATAAAGTTTTGAGTTTGAGTGGAAGAGTTTTGTTTGATTAGCTTTTCCGTTGCCAACACCAACTAATACTTACTACACTTTGGGCACATTCCAACAGGTAACTGGCTAGGTGGCAGTAAATTCACCTACACAAGTTAATAAATCTCAGAAAAGCACAAGGGGTCCAGCACTGAAATGAGCAGAAATGATGCAGAAATACCTCAGCAGATTCACAGCACTGCAGCACTTCATGCACAGCCCAGTGAAGTTCTGGCTGTCAGATTTCCCTGTGGGTCAAACACTGACTGCAGTCTTTAACAATAAATATTGACTTCATATTGGTGGTCCATGCACATACCTCCTTTGCCTACCAGGCATATTTACAATCTACAGCTGAGTTGCAAAACCAGTAAATTTACTTTCTTCTCATCATTTAGTTTCTCACATTTGCACAGTGACACAGATATGCCATTCCCAGTCCTGCCCCTTGCTCCAGTGCTCTTGCCCAAACTTTCCTCCCTTTCTCAGATGCTTCCTGCAGACCAACAGAACTTACTTATAATTCCAGCTCTCAGAGGAAAAATCTCTTCAATTCAAAACTAAGGTATCTATTACATGAGTTAAATAATTCCTCCTTAGCTATCATTACCTATTAAGCCTTGAGTTATATTATTCCAAACTTCTATTTCCAGAAACTGGAAAATAAACTCACTGATTTTCTAGACGTTTACTCCATCTTCCTCCTGCTTACTTAAGACTTCATCTTTTCCTTTCTTTTTTCTTTGAGGTGGGAGCAAAAGAGGGGAGGCAGCCTGTCAGCCCCTCCCACGCTGGGAAATCACCTGCCACGTGTTTTTGGTTTCTGAAGCTTTGCTCTGTTCACCAGGCACAGAGTGAGCTATGAAACCCCAAGGTAGCAGCTGCCATATCTAGAGAACATCTTTCTCCAGCACACATGTACAACAAGTCTCCAAGTCCCCTGGAGTAATGAAAAAAAACTTGAGCAGGTTTTGGCCAATGCCCTCTAATAATTAAAGTCATGGTACATTTTCCCATTTGCCTTCCATGATTATTAAGAAAGGAGCAGTATCATGTGCTGGTTCACAAGGCTAAAAGATGCACAGCGAGGAAATACTAACTCCATCTTATCTGCTGCAAAACCAGCATTTTTACACTTAATTCCTCACTAAAGGTGAGGAATATTCTTTCAAACAGGAGCTCTCTGTACTCTGTACACACAGAATTGACAAACAGCTGAGTGTCCAACACAGTTGAGACTGGCAGAGCAAAGACGTGGTGGTCTCTGTCCCCACACATCTGCCAATGTCAAAAAGAACCTTCCATGTTTTAATTTTAATTGAAAACTTTGAACAGTCCACAGGCTTATTCCAAAACTCTTTTAAAGCACACCAAAATTTATCTTAAAAGGTTGTTTTCAAAACATTCCATAATAACAAAAAGTAACTTAAATCTATGCACGAAATTAAAGTTCCCTGACAAAGAAAATAAAAATAAATAGCTAATTTTTCAAAGGGTTACTATTTCTGGCTGGCCTGATTTCTAAATGGTGCTTGCACCACAAATGCATTTCATTCTCTAAATTTGGGCACAAAAAGATCTCCTGGGCTGTTCCCAGGAACCAGCTGGCTCATGGGACCTGTAGGGCTCCCTTGTGCGACTTTCTTTTATAGCCTTGAGAAATATTTCTCAGCGCTCAGATTTCTCCTCTTTCTTCTGAATTATCACAGAGGTACTAAAGCTAAGTCATGGTCCTTAGCATTTTAAGTCATGGTCCTTAGCATTAAGGTATATTTGAAGTTCTAATGTTCCATGATAACAAATTATTTTTTGAAGAAATAGCAATGCTGTCACAAACAGACATCTTTAACTATATTTGGAACATCTTATAGGTACTGAGGAACTTAAAAATAAATTGAGACAGTCTAAAATAAGCATAAAAAGAAAGTAAATTGTTATCCAACATAAAATGCAATGGACAAGAGATTTACCCAGTATATGCTTACACTGTAGTTCTTTAGGTCAATTTTGCACCTATATACTATACTGACACCATTAGGGATAGGCAAGATAAAAATTACATTTAATGTATAATAAAAAAAAATTAGGGACTTGGATTAATTAAGCATTTTCTAAGCACCTGCTTGTACAGGATTTACCAAAAACCATTTTAAGGCAGACAGTGCCAAGAAATGCTACTAGTCTCTTTTGGGATATACTTGATGAACAACTTGTCAGATGTCACAGTCAATAAGATAACTTTCATTTTAATGTGTTATACAGTAGTGTTTACAAGTGTAATCTTTTACTACCTCCTTGGAAAGAGACTTGACAGAGGGAGCATTACACCATAATGCAGAAACCAGAATAAATGTGGTCTTCAGATCCAGCTGAAAAGAAAACAGTGGCAAAAATAGCCTTAAAAAAAAAAGCAACGTGGAAGTCCACCCACAAAAAAAAAAAAAAATACTCATTACCTTATTGTCTTTGAGAGTAACAGTAAGTCTGCATACATGAAGCTAATGAAAGGATTGCTCAATTTATCCAAGCAGAAATGCTTCTAAAGCCTTGATAGAACGTGCAGATACTCATTAAACATTGCGAGCTGCTCACAGGCAAATGGGCATAACTTTCTCCCATGGGATAATGCAGCAGATGATCAAAGACAAGCAATGAAGAATAAAACTGGCTAATATGACAGTCAAGGCTGGAAGGATTTGCTGAGATAAGAAATGGTTCTCAGCGTTCTGGCAAGGGTATTGTTGTCAGACATTCTGCGATTTCCATTTACAGAGAGTTTCACTGCTCTTTTTTATTTCCAGAATTAGCATATCAGAAGATGAAGCCTGGAGCTTTATGGGGTTTTTTTTGCTTATTAACTACTCAAAAGCACATGTTTCTATACCTTTTGATTTAGAGTACAAAGAAAATATGAATAATAGAATTCTATCCATTTTTCAGATTTCTTGTTTCCCTGAAAAATACTTACAGGCTATCTTGACTGATGAAATTACATAAACTCTGCTCAGATCATCAGAGATAGTGCAATGGTGAACACCAGGTAAATTTAATTTCACAACTAATATTACACAGTGGATTTGTGACAATTTTTTCAACGCAGCCATAAATCGTAGGAACAATTTAATCAGAATTTCTAAAATTTGAAAAATTCTGAAAGCCTGTACAAAGATAAATTCAGCATTAGATATGAACAGGATAAATAGAAATAGATTGATTGCATTTAAAAATCTTGAGTGCCTTCATGGAAATTATCTAGACATGGTCATTTTCATTGTACAAAGAAAAGAATCTGTAATAGTCTGAGGCTTCTTAAGAAAAGTGATTTCAGCAAAACCAAAAATATTTATGTACCAAGAAACAAAGATTAAGGAGACTGAATAAGAACTATGTCAGATAATTAGATACTTTAATTATAGAACCAACTGCCTCATAATTCACAATCAAAAAAGATGGCTATCTATATTCAGGAAAAAAAAATGGCACAAGAAAGAGGGAAAACAGCTCTCCATGAATAAACAGGCACATATACTCAGTGAATGGCTTCAACAGTGCAAAAAGAGATGGCTATTAAAACCTTGAAGGAAAAATAAAGATTTGGTCTATGGATATGCATCACCCTGCAATGTAAATACGTGGAGATCAGCATAGAAATAAATTCCCTTACTTTTGCTAAATGCTGTATCAGTAAGGCACTTAACAGAAGTGGTGATGCAGTGCAAGTAGGAATAAAATGGAAGGTAAGAGGAGACAGAAGAAACTGGCAACCATTGGTAACGAGTAATAAAAGGGTGTTTCTTTAAAACTGTGTTAGGAACAAAATGAGTCACAGCAATTTTTCTTGTTGATCAGCAGACAAAAGTGACTAGTTGTTAATAATGCTGTAAAAGGTAGAAGCAGTCAATAAATCTCTCTCCTGTATCTGGAAAATAAGTCAGTAGATATGTCATACCACTTAATGATGATAACATTTATCTTTCATTCAAAAAGTAACCAAGGGTGATGTTTAAATGAAACTTGTAGAGTTAGACCTTTTTAAAGCAGCAGGCCTGCATAAGCTTCAGGGCAACACCTTCAAAGAGTAATTTTCAAGGAGCAGTTTTTACCGTCAACATCAATTTTGAAAAACTCTTTGAACAGTACAAAAATTCAAGAGGTTTGGAAAAAAGCAAACATGCTAATATAGCAAAAAGTGAGTAGGTAGAGACCTGTCACCTGAAGTCAGTCCTGGGAAAAATTATGGAACAAGCAACACAACTGCTTTTTAAGCAATTAAAGAAGGACTATATAAGTTAAAAGTGTTTATGGTCTTGTCAATCTCACTCAAGATCTGTGGCAATGACATTGCACACTATAAGGTTAATAAAGTTAAAGGTGCTGAGATGATAAATTTCCCCAAGGTATGCAATTCAGTGCCAAGTAATATTTTGTCTAAGAAATAGGAAAACTACAAATTTAATGCAATACATTAAATATATCAAAGATCAGCTAACTGACAAGTTTTAAAATTGAATTGGGTGTTTTCCAAGCAGAGGCCAGAAAGGACCAAACATCTACACAACTGCTACTGAACATAAATCCAGAAAAAAAGAAAAAATACCATATTTAAGGAGTGAGGACTTTATCCTAGAAAGCAGGAAGTGAAAAGGACATTCTGCTGACGATGAGTAAGGATGTTGGGTAGCCACTTGATGCTACTGCATCTTCAAAAAATTCTGACAACTGTCTCCTTGTCCAAGAAGGGAGAAGAGGGAGTTACAAGGAACAACAGGCCAGTCAAGCTCACCTCAGTTCCTGGGAAAATTATGGAGCAAATTCCCTCAAAGCCGCCTCCATGCACATAAAAGACAACAAGAGGACTGGAAAAATCATCAGGGAAGCACCAAGGTGAAATCCTGCCTGACAAACCTGGTTGTCTTCCATGACTTGGAGGATAAAGGAAGACTAGAAAGAGGACTGGTGACCTCCATTTCAGTAAAGCTATAATCTCTATAGTACCCCATGTAATTGGATAAATGATTTATAATGTGGGATCTTGAACCCTGGAGAGATTCAAAACCCAAATGGACGCAGCCCACAGCAGACCTTCGAGCAAGGAAATTGGAGAACACATTTCCAGAGCTCCTTGCCAATCTGAATTACTCTGATTCAGCTCTACAATCAACCAAGCCTGAGCTCCTAATACAACATCATAGAGTCTTTAACCTTGCAGATTAAAGAAAATGGGTGAAAAAAGAAGGTGACTAAATTCAGGCTAGAAATAAGGGGCAAAGTTTACAGCAATGCAACCAGACCTTTAGTGACCTTATCAGTGAAGGATTTTCTAAGATGTATTCAAAAATTGAGACATTAAGTCAGAGCACTTCGATATCTTGCATGTTCCAGAAAGCCTCTGAGTTCATCACCATCCTCTTCCCCAGCCTTATAATCTGTGCATCTGTGACAAGAAAGTGATGGGGTTTTTTTCCCCATTCTTATTCTTAGGAGAACTATATTATCCCATAGATGGGAGGAAGATATAATAAGGGAAGGTGAAACAACTGCAGCGCCAATAAACCAAGAGTAATGTTCCAGCAGTCAAGAATTCAAACACTGAAATTAGTCCCAGCAGAATATTAAATCACTGCTCCAGGATGCCATCAGAAGTATAAAGCTGGGTAAACTATTAGGAACTCTACAATTACAAGCATCACTTGGGGAGAAATTGTGACAAAAAGAAGTGATAGGCACATCATGTTGTGAATATACAGCATTACTTCTTAAATGTTTATATGCCCATAGTGTTTAGAAAACAAACGCTTTGTGCATAAAGCAACATAATAAAAATTCTTTCTACTTCACGAGACCTCATTTTTAGTGAAAATATTTTTCCCTATAATTGATGTACACATCTGCTAGAGCTAAAAAAGTTAGAGACTTAAAAAAAAATAGTCACAAGTAGAAAAACCTGAAAAACACACAGAATAACCTGAAAAACACACAGAATGTAGTCAGAGCATAAAACTTTGTCTGTAATGTTTATACGGACACAAAAAATGACAGGATTTACAGGATTCCTTTTGCAACCTTCTCCAGTGAAAACAATATTTTGAAAATTTTATTTTTGATTACGATGTTATTCAATGCACTGAATTGCATGGATGCAATTTCAAAATAAAATTAATTATGATTGGTCATAGCATCACAGGCAATTTGAAGAAGTTAATTACACATTCAAAGTGCTTCTGTCTTCAAATTAAAAAGAGAACTGACACCAGAATTACTTAACGTAATTATATCCTTTTACTCATGTATTTTGACCAGCGTGTAAGTTAGTTCCTGCCATCAAGACAGTTCTATCATAAGATTCTGTTGGCTTTTTCTCCAAATAACAAGTGCTAAGCCAAATGCATTTGAGGTATAAAAGTCCAAGATATTGCCAGAATTTGAGAAAAGAGTGCCACAAAAGCTGATGCAGCTTCAGCAGTTCGCCCCTATTTAGATCTGCCCTCTAGTACACTTGGCACTTAGGGACACACATTTTCCACTTTAAATATAGGTAAAGACTCAACTGCCACTTCCAGTTAACTTTTATCCCCTCTCTGCTATCGAGATTCAGTTTTCATCTCTGACCACCCACACAGCCTCATGGTTTGAATTTCAATGGAACAGACATTCTGTGATGCCCACAATATCTACAGTTCTTGCCACATGCACTTCTGTTACCACTTTCTAAGGACTTTTCTAACACCACTGCATGACAATAGGGCCAAATGTTTCTCCATCCACAGAGAAAAACAAAGAGGAGATTGGAGAAAATGCCCTTCCTTTACAAAAGGGAAATCATTTCCCTGTAGCAAGTTGTGAACTGGCAAACTCGAGATGATAAAGCCAGGCCAAAGGTGGAAAATGTGGGCTAGAGATGTAAACATCTGGAATGCCACAGAGAAAAAAAAAC